>CM076574.1:1129958235-1130400462 GCA_034641835.2 Pinus albicaulis
TTTTGTTGAGCCTCGAAATTGTGCTTTCTTTCATCTCATTTTACCTCATTTTCCCTTGTCCATTGCTATCCTAGACCCAATTGATCAATGAATATAGTTAAAATTACTTCTAGAATGATTTACATGACTGACTTGCTAAGTTTTGTGATTTTTGCCATTGTAAAGCATTTTGACCGGAACTAGCTGCAGAATGCAGACATTCCGTAGCTAACCGGCGATTCTGCAGCTGTCTTCATGTTTGGGTATGTTCTAGGTGGCCTCTTGAGAAAAACCGCATATGGGCATAATCCACGTCATGTCTACATGGTTCGTTGCTCATTATGGAGGAAGAAACGAATTCTGGGTACGGTTTTGGAACGTGGGAACACATTTAGGAAAGCAGACTTCTATTAGGACTGTCTCAGTCCAGATGTCTTTTTCCTCTTCACGCATCCACTTCAAGAGTCCTAATGTGATTCCGATAAGGAAAGACAGTGTTCCTGAATTGTTGCAAGTCTTGTTATGTGCATTTGCTATATAAACACTTGAGAAACCGAGATTTGATGTTAGATTTTATGCTAGATTTTATTTAGATTCTGTGCTACATTTCTGAAGACACAAAGTGTTATGTTCAAGTTATTTCATCTTTAATGAAGCAGACATAGTTGTTTTGAAGGCGTTGATTTAATTTGGAGTGGAATTCCGTCAGGTGGTAGAGGGCCCCTGCCTCTTGCACGGATTTTATTAGCGTAAATTAGATAAGTATTCTAGTTGCCATTACATTTTAGAAGTTGAATTCATAGTTGTTTTAATTAGCTACTGTAGTTATACTCATTCTAACTCTTCCACAAGAAGAAGCTCTTCCAATAAATTATAATGATGAATGGGAAATGGCTATAGTATTGTAGGATTTGAAGTTGAATTCGTAGTTGTTTTAATTAGCTACTGTAGTTATACTCATTCTAACTCTTCCATAAGAAGAAGCTCTTCCAAAATATTATAATGATGAATGGGGAATGGCTATAGTACTGTAGGATTCAGTTGTAGTTTTTGTTGTTCATCATCACAGTTACACTTGTTCCAATCACTCTTCCACAAAGAAGAAACTCTTCCAACAAATTCTTAAAGAGTCCAAGACATGACCGTGATAATGAATGATTTAGTTGTGTATTTGTACTAAGTATCATCTCTGCTCTTGCTCTTAAACGCTTGCCCAAAACATCATAATGACGAGTAGGATATGGACATGATATCTTAGTTTTTCATTGCTTTCAGTCCTTTATATTTGCATTTGCACTCAATTACACAGTCAGAATTGTTCTAGCTCTTCCAACAGAAGGAATTCTTCCAAAATATCAATAATGATGGACAAATAGACTGTATAATTTCATAGAATAATGCATGGTAGTTTAGTTAGGATGCTCCGGAGTTTAATTGCACTTAACTCATGTTCAGTTACTTTGTTTTGAGTTTGATGATGACTTGTAGTTCAGCATTGTTTTAGGATAGTGGCATCTTAGCTTTCTTAAGTTCATTCTTAGTTAGGAATTAGCTTTAGAATAGAAAATCTTATGATGATATCAATATTTTACTCCCAACATACTTCAACAAATCTCTAATCAAGGGCAAGATGTTGCATCATTATAAGTTAGTTGTTTAAACTGTTTACTTAGGAAGAATTGCATGCTTAGTTGACCATGTTTCAAGCTCTCTCTCAAATGCCTTTGATGAAAGAATTTGACAAAGTTTAGTTTGTGTTTTGAATCATTTTCTTAAAAGTCATTATCAAGCTTTGTTTCTGATTGGTCTAGATTTGATTCTGTTTTTAGTATTTCAATTGCATTTGTCATTTGTCATCCATCAATTAGGATCCACTCTGTTTTTAATCATCAGCTCATTTCCATTAGCTTTCTAGGCATTTTCCTTGTGAACATAAAACCACCAAAAGACCAAAAACATCATAAATCATCACAAAAGACCAAAAACATCACAAAACACTACACACAACGCATTAGGAAACAAACACCTAGGTACATACAGTACACGTCACTTCAACAATTTACAAATCCTGGTTGACAATTAAATGAGCTCAATTTAGGAGACTAGATTGAGACCAAGCAGAATCTCCCACCGAAGGAGCGCCACCAGATCGGGGATTCAAGCACACGATTGAGATGGAGCAGGTAATCAAACCTGTCATTACTACACCCTATAGGCATCCTAAGGCCTACTAGGAAGAGATTGAGAGGGCCATTCATGAGCTCTTATCTCTTGGGCACATCCGTCCTAGCACTAGCCCCTTTGCTTCTTCAGTAGTATTGGTGAAGAAGAAGGACGACATATTGAGGATATGCATTGACTACCGGGACCTCAACAAGAATACCATGAAGAACCGATACCCCATTCCACAGATAGATGAGTTGATGGATGATTTTAGGGGATTGAAGTTCTTCTCGAAGATTGACTTGAGATCCGGGTACAATCAGATTCACGTGAAGGAGTAGGATGTTCCCAAGACCGCTTTCAGATGTCATTATGGTCACTTTGAGTTCTTGGTGATTCCCTTTGGGCTGACCAATGCTTCGGCCACTTTTCAGTCATGCATGAATCACATCTTCCGCAGTCACTTGAGGAAGTATTTGTTAGTGTTTTTCGATGACATCTTGATTTACAGCAGGACTTGGGAGGAGCACCTACAGCATATTGAGGTTGTATTGCGCATATTGGAGGAGAAACAATTTTATGCTAAGCTCTCCAAATGCGAGTTTGGGCTGACAGACATACTCTACTTGGGGCACATCATTGGGGTGGATGGAGTGAGGTTCCATGAGGAGAAGATCAGGGAAAACAAGGATTAGTCAAAGGCGAAGAATGTGACGGAGCTTCGGGGGTTTGTAGGTATCTGCACCTACTACCAGAAGTTCGTTAAGGGATTTTCCCAACATGTTGCACCCCTTACAGACCTTACCAAAAAGGAGGCATTCAGTTATACTGACACAGCGCAGCAGGCTTTCAACAGGCTCAAGGAGGTGATGAGCAGCTGTCTAGTTTTGGCATTGCCAGATTTTACGTAGCCCTTTGTCCTAGAGTGTGATGCACCAGGGGAAGGGATAGGCACAGTGTTGAAGTAGGGAGGCCACCCCATAGCTTTCGAGAGCTGGAAGCTATTTCCACATGAGAGGATGTATGCTATATACGACAAGGAGATGTTGGCAACATGCATGCACTGCAGAAATTTCGTAGGTACTGGTGGGGTTTTGGTCAATTTGATGTGTCCTAAATTGCTACCATTAATTTATCGATCCGAGATTCGTAATGATGAAGTGCGGCGCACTATATGTACCAAGATAACCTATTTCTTAACTTTTTATGGATTTTTTTTGGTTTTCTAAGATGAAATGGAAATTCTAAAATGAAAACAAGTATAGTTATGTTTGTTCAAGGAAATGATATCCTCTATAATGATTTACCAACTTGAAACTTAAAAAGGAATTTGAAAATTACAATGACAAAACTTGAAAGGAAATGAAAATGTGCTGCTGAAATGAAAAGGTGCTGCTAGTCTAATAAATCAAAAATAGTGAACTAGTGAGCATGAAACCAAATTATTCTTGTTGTTGTCTAAACACAAAATAAATTATGCTAAAAGAAATCCAAAAGCTGCAATAAAGTAAATCTAAATCAATTTGCATCAACTTGTCTTCTGATCCCTCATCATTAGTCCAGCTATGATTTTTGGAAGTAACCATAAACAACTTGAGTAACTGATATCTAACTTGCAGAAAGTAAACTAATATCAAACCATACATTCATAATTCAATCCCTCACCATCAGTCCAGCTGTGGCTTTCGGAGGTAATTGAAGATGTCATGCACAATTTAATATTTCTAACTTGCAAAAAGGAAACTAATATCAAACTACACATTTCATAATACAATCCCTCACCATCAGTCCAGCTGTGGCTTTCGGAGGCAACTGAAGATGTTATGAGCAGTTTAATATATCTAAATTTGCAGAAAGGAAACTAATATCAAACTATACATTTCATAATACAATCCCTCACCATCAGTCCAGCTGTGGCTTTCGGAGGCAACTGAAGATGTTATGAGCAGTTTAATATATCTAAATTTAACTACTGAAGAAAATAAGCAAAACTGAATTAAACAAAGCAATACTGAAATTAAACAGAAACTAAGAAAACAAATTAGCAGCAGAACAATGTTAATTCCATGTCATTAGTCAAAAAGTTATGCAAATGCCCGGGCTGCCTATCTATAACCTGAAACAAGAACACTGATCAGTGATTAATAACATAAAACATGAAAGACGGAAGTGAAATGGAAAGCATGAAAGTTTATAAACAGAAATGAAGCATATGTATCATGAAAAATGCAATGTATAAACATGTGAATGGATTATGGCACAATGAACTTTAAAGAAATAAAATAAGAACTATACACTAATGCACAAAACCTCAGCTGAGCAGGGGCCCTCTACACCAGCCTTGGCAACAATCTTCAAGTACGAATTACGTTGGAAAACAGAGTCTTCTTATATTAAAATGCAGTCATAACAGTAAGGTAGTATTACGGCACAAAGGCAGCGTAATTACATTACAGAGCAGACTAATAAAAGATAACAGAGACTAATCGAGACTAACTCTATATGCGTATGCAAACGCGTTATATATAACAAAAGAAATATAACTGTCTCCTAAAGTTTATGCTGGTGTAGAACACGTAGACCATTACGTCCACGGATCTGGGATCATGGCCATGTTGGAAAATAAATCTATGAGAAGTGGATGCTTGAATTCGACTATGGAGCCATGTACAGATGTCGACTTGTCCTCCGCAAGCTCAGAAACGGCCATATTAACCTTTACGTGACACGGAACAGAGTCCTGTCACCGTAAGACTCTATGGTTGACTTCCATGTGGACGCCTTTGACCGCGGCTTCTTTAGATGAGTTTGCTCGAACCAATAGGACATGAACCATGTCCACATCATTTCTGACTTGCCCATGTGGCTCGTTTTTCCTATAGACACCTGTAACATAGAGTTTCACAAAATAGCTGCGGAAAGTTGCAGCAGCTGCGGAAAGTGGCAAGATTCCGCAGCTAAATGAAAAAAATCTAAATCAAACAGCAGACACAAAAATATAGTTAAAAACCATGTTAGATGCTCTTTTGCAATTAACATACAATGATATTGACAACTTGGGAGGTTCGGGTGAGTGAAAAAGGTATAGAAAAGTGTATGGAAAAGATGCAGAATTGAGACTCAACACACAGTGAAGAACGAGGGTTCGAGTCGGGCCCGACACAACGACCTCTGATTCTTTCCGGAAGAAAAATAAGTTGTAGGAGAGGCGGGGTGGAAGTGGAGTCGGTGAAGATGTCTAGGCATATGATTTTGGCATCGAGTATGTCGAGGGGAAGAAAAACAATGTGGTGGCCGATGCACTTTCGCGTAGACCGGCAGTGTTGTCTTTGATGAGTTTAGATACAAACTGGAGGGCTCAGTTGTTGGTCGAGTACTCCAAGGACCGTTTTTCCTGTGAGGTGTTGGATGGATAGGTTACAGATGACAGGTACAAGGTGTTGGATGAGGTGATCTACTTCAGGGACAGGATCTTCTTGACCAAGGTGATCTACGATTGTAGTCATATTGGAAATCCACGCTGAAGCAGAAGGGGGTTGAAAAGCTGAAGCCCCGCTTTTATGGACCATACAGGGTGACACACAGGATTGCGGAGGTTGCATATGAGTTGGAGCTTCCCACTGGTAGCAGGATTGATAATATCTTTCATGTGTCATGCCTGAAGAAGGCACTAGGATAGCATATGACTGCAACTGAGGAGCTCTTGCCCACAGATGATGAGGGTCATTTCGTGCTACAGCCGGAGACCATTATTGACACTAGGGAGAGGCAATTACAGAGCAGGATAGTAAGGGAATATCTAGTAAGATGGAGTAATCTACTGGATGAGGATGCCACTTGGGAGAGTGAGAAAATTCTACAGCATCCATCATTGCAGTTGCTTGAGGACAAGCAACGTTTTCTAGGGAGGATTGTAATATTCCCAATTGGCAATAGCTAATTGGAAATATTAATTTTTGACCTTTTCACTTTAATAAAGTTAAGTTAGAAATAATGTGGGTGAAGAGGGACACTTAACTCACACTTAGGATAAAAACATTTCCTAAAGTCACTTGGAGATATGATTACTTGGCAACGTGGGGCCTAGAGGACGAAGTGGCAGCATGGAGGAGATGTTAGCATGGGCAGCGTGGGCGCAAGTTAGCACAAAGCTAGAGGGACAGTGTGGCCTAAGGAGACAGCGGAGTTGATGGTGGGGCCTAGGTGAGATCAAGGCTCTCCAAGCATAAAAAGGGAGAGAGTCTCCTCATTTTGATCATTCGATTATGCATCTATGTTATTTGTCTCCTGACATTGAGCATGCTTTTGTTGTCTAGCAGAGTCTACACGTGTTTTCAGCACATCGGGTGTCTTCGTGTGGAGATCCCAACCTCAGCCCCGGGGGACTTCGAGTGCCTGTTCGGGTGAGGATTTCTATCCTTGTTTTGCTGGAGAGAGTTGTAGCAACCACAGTTGGGAGAATTCACTTACAGAGACAGCGCAGTCAGTGAGAGGGAGGATGCAGTCTTTAGAGGAGGTGATTCTGGATTGAGGGTCTATCAGGGGATTCAGCCCGGGAGAGTTGGAAAGGGGTCAACCCTTCCCTATTTCATCATTTTGGTAGAGTTGGAGGCCATCATTTGCAGCAGATTATTTAGGGCCAGCGTTTATCATTGGGACAACGTGGTGCCTCAAGGGAGGTCGTTTTCGAAGGTCGTACATTTTCTGAAAGCTCTCTGGGCTTTTCTAGGTATTGGGTGGAGAGGCCATTCCCAAAGTTTCACAATTTTCTGAGGTGGGGAGCAGCCCCAAAGAGTCAGTTCATTCCAGCAGTAGTAGTAGAACAACAGTAGCACCCGCAGCTTGGAGATTACGCAGTCATTGAGGGAGCATTCTTTCCGTGATATATTATGAGAGTATTTCTACGCTTACCTAGTGCAAGCCAAGATGCCATCATTCTGATCACCTTTGTACTCATTTCATCTTTCAGTATTTAATAAAATGGCTCAGTGTTCTCCATATTGTCTCTTGCTCATGTGATGTCTCTCTAGTTGATGTAGTTCTTTGTTATGTGCTTTATATTGTTGTTTATTTCTATTCGGAATATTACACCAGCGAAATAGTTGAAGCATGCAATAAGTCATAAGACTCAAACATAAACAATATTCTGAATGCCTCTCATGGCTACCATCCCTTCCCTTATATTCTTGGTGAGCTTCCTCACCCTTGGCCCCACTCATTTATGAGGTTACTTCCATGCAAAGACTCCTCCTCCAAAACTACGTTGTCTCCACTAGCTCCACTCTCTCTTTTACAACATTGTTTGATTTGGTCAACCTTGACTTAGTATCCATGCATTGTCTCCTTTCACACCCAAGGTGGATTTATTCTAACTATCTAAACTGATATTCATTCACACTGTAAGTGATTCATTCCTACTAAAGAGTCTTTAAGGTCTTCGGTTTTTAATTTGTCGGAAATTCCGACGGCCAATTCGTTGCTATTCCGACACATATTCGTCGCAAGAGCGACAGTTCGAGGGCGGACAAACCGTGGTTTGTCATGCCATCGCAGTTCCGACGCACGTAAAAAGTGTCGCACTATCGACACTTCTTCCGTCGCTTCCGAACAAGCGTCACTCTTCCGACGTCTCACAAACCGTCGCGCCTCCGACGTTTGTAAACTGTCGCACTTCCGACGAAATGTGGTCCGACGTTTTGAACGTTGCTCTTCCGACGTTTGTAAACAGTCGCAATTCCGACGCAACGTGGTCCGACGTTTTGGACGTCGCTCTTCCGACGTCTGTAAGATGTCGCAATTCCGACGAAATGTGGTCCGACGTTTGGAACGTCGTTCTTCTGACATTTGTAAGCTGTCGTAATTCCGACGAAATGTGGTCCGACGTTTTTATAGTGTCTCTCTTCCGACGTTTCTGGGTTGTCGTAGTTCCGACGTCTACAAGGCGTCGGTAGACCGACGGAGGGTTCAATTTTTTTAAAAAAATGAAATTTTAAAAGACGAGAAACATTGTTTTGAATATATTATATGAAGTAAAACAGTCCATGAAGTCATTACATTTTCACATCTGAAGATTGGAACCCAAATATCCATCCAGAAAAGTGGAAGTCCCACCCCAGACAATGATAGAAAAATACCCCATGTCACCTACAGGGACATGATATAAAACCCAGTAACGGTGCACATGGAGATTATCTACAAATCTGAGAAAGCATCCAAATATGCCCGAGGCATCTATAAGAAAGTGAAATAGCAGTATGTAGAATAGTAAAGCAACAGATAGAGTACGTACCGACGTCCATTGTTCCAAATACAAATTAAAGTGCCCAAAATCCTTGAACAGAGAAAAACGCTAATCATGTGAGGAGTGTGATATGTCCAAAATATAAAAAGACCATCAGACCATATCAATAAACCAGCAACATAGACCAGCATAGCTAGTTTTGAAGGCAGAGTGATAAACATTAATCATTTTTTTCACAAGAGAAAAAACGTTGTTTTGAATATATTATATGAAGTAAAACAGTCCATGAAGTCATTACATTTTCACATCTGAAGATTGGAACCCAAATATCCATCCGGAAAAGTGGAAGTCCCACCCCAGACAATGATAGAAAAATACCCCATGTCACATACAGGGACATGATATAAAACCCAGTAACGGTCCACATGGAGATTATCGACAATCTGAGAAAGCATCCAAATATGCCCGAAGCATCTATAAGAAAGTGAAATAGCAGTATGTAGAATAGTAAAGCAACAGATAGAGTACCGACGTCCATTGTTCCAAATACGAATTAAAGTACCAAAAATCTTTGAACAGAGAAAAAAACTAATCATGTGAGGAGCGTGATATGTCCAAAATATAAAAATACGATAAGACCATATCAATAAACCAGCAACATAGACCAGCATCACTAGTTTTGAAGGCAGAGTGATAAACATTAATCATTTTTTTTTTCACAAGAGAAAAAAAAGTTGTTTTGAATATATTATATGAAGTAAAACAGTCCATGAAGTCATTACATTTTCACATCTGAAGATTGGAACCCAAATATCCATCCAGAAAAGTGGAAGTCCCACCCCAGACGGTGATAGAAAAATACCCCATGTCACATACAGGGACTTGATATAAAACCCAGTAACGGTCCACATGGAGATTATCGACAAATCTGAGAAAGCATCCAAATATGCCCAAGGCATCTATAAGAAAGTGAAATAGCAGTATGTAGAATAGTAAAACAATAGATAGAGTACCGACATCCATTATTCCAAATATAAATTAAAGTACCCAAAATCCTTGAACAGAGAAAAACACTAATCATGTGAGGAGTGTGATATGTCCAAATATAAAAAGACCATGAGACCATATCAATAAACCAGCAACATAGACCAGCATCGCTAGTTTTGAAGGCAGAGTGATAAACATTAATCATTTTTTTTTCACAAGAAAAAACACTGTTTTGAATATATTATATGAAGTAAAACAGTCCATGAAGTCATTACATTTTCACATCTGAATATTGGAACCCAAATATCCATCCAGAAAAGTGGAAGTCCCACCCCAGACAATGATAGAAAAATACCCCATGTCACATACAACGACTTGATATAAAACCCAGTAACGGTCCACATGGAGATTATCGACAATCTGAGAAAGCATCCAAATATGCCCAAGGCATCTATAAGAAAGTGAAATAGCGGTATGTAGAATAGTAAAGCAACAGATAGAGTACGTACCGACGTCCATTGTTCCAAATACAAATTAAAGTACCCAAAATCCTTGAACAGAGAAAAACGCTAATCATGTGAGGAGTGTGATATGTCCAAAATATAAAAAGACCATCAGACCATATCAACAAACCAGCAACATAGACCAGCATCGCTAGTTTTGAAGGCAGAGTGATAAACATTAATCATTTTTTTTTCACAAGAGAAAAAACGTTGTTTTGAATATATTATATGAAGTGAAACAGTCCATGAAGTCATTACATTTTCACATCTGAAGATTGGAACCCAAATATCCATCCAGAAAAGTGGAAGTCCCACCCCAGACAGTGATAGAAAAATACCCCATGTCACATACGGCGACTTGATATAAAACCCAGTAACGGTCCACATGGAGATTATCGACAATCTGAGAAAGCATCCAAATATGCCCAAGGCATCTATAAGAAAGTGAAATAGCAGTATGTAGAATAGTAAAGCAACAGATAGAGTACCGGCGTCCATTGTTCCAAATACAAATTAAAGTACCCAAAATCCTTGAACAAAGAAAAACGCTAATCATGTGAGGAGTGTGATATGTCCAAAATATAAAAATACCATCAGACCATATCAATAAACCAGCAACATAGACCAGCATCGCTAGTTTTGAAGGCAGAGTGATAAACATTAATATTTTTTTTTCACAAGAGAAAAAACGTTGTTTTGAATATATTATATGAAGTAAAACAGTCCATGAAGTCATTACATTTTCACATCTGAAGATTGGAACCCAAATATCCATCCAGAAAAGTGGAAGTCCCACCCCAGACAATGATAGAAAAATACCCCATGTCACATACGGGGACATGATATAAAATCCAGTAACGGTCCACATGGAGATTATCGAAAATCTGAGAAAGCATCCAAATATGCCCGAGGCATCTATAAGAAAGTGACCCCATGTCACATACGGCGACTTGATATAAAACCCAGTAACGGTCCACATGGAGATTATCGACAATCTGAGAAAGCATCCAAATATGCCCAAGGCATCTATAAGAAAGTGAAATAGCAGTATGTAGAATAGTAAAGCAACAGATAGAGTACGTACCGACGTCCATAGTTCCAAATACAAATTAAAGTACCCAAAATCCTTGAACAGAGAAAAACGCTAATCATGTGAGGAGTGTGATATGTCCAAAATATAAAAAGACCATCAGACCATATCAATAAACCAACAACATAGACCAGCATCGCTAGTTTTGAAGGCAGAGTGATAAACATTAATCATTTTTTTTTCACAAGAGAAAAACGTTGTTTTGAATATATTATATGAAGTAAAACAGTCCATGAAGTCATTACATTTTCACATCTGAAGATTGGAACCCAAATATCCATCCAGAAAAGTGGAAGTCCCACCCCAGACAATGATAGAAAAATACCCCATGTCACATACAGGGACATGATATAAAATCCGGTAACGGTCCACATGGAGATTATCGACAATCTGAGAAAGCATTCAAATATGCCCGAGGCATCTATAAGAAAGTGAAATAGTAGTATGTGGAACAGTAAAGCAACAGATAGAGTACCGACGTCCATTATTCCAAATACAAATTAAAGTACCCAAAATCCTTGAACAGATCAAGAAAAACGCTAATCATGTGAGAATTCAAAGTAAAGTTAATCTATTAACATTGCGAATAAAATTACACCGAAGTCAAAAACATTTCCTGGCCATACTCATGGCAAATTTGTCATCAAAAAATCAAAAAATTAAGGAGACTGCCCTCATACGGGGAAACCAGTCTTGAACGTTTAATTTACAGAATTCAAAAATATTACAAAGGTCCAGCACAGTAAAATAAACTAAAAGTAGCCCAATTAAGTGGGCCTGCTAAGCAAGAAAAACAAATTAACCAAACTACTCCTCCGGTGGTTCCTCCACAATTCGGCACCATCCTTCGGAAGGTCCAGGATCGCTAGGTGCTACCTCCACATGCATGCCACGGCTCCCCTCCTGAAGGCCCGAATGCTGGCCGGCTTTTTCCGAGCTCAGACCCGTCGGACGGGTGCATTCTTCCTTCGTTTGGGCCTCCTCGCGGAAGACCACAGTGACTACAGCTGTGATTCGTGGGCGGTTGAGAGAGCAATCAAAGGAAAATTGCGCAGTGCGCGTCGTGGGAGAAGGTGAACTAGCGGTGGGGAAGCCAGGAGCAGGGGAATCCATACGGTGGCCAGATGCTACAAGCCGACCCCGCCCACTCCTAGTATTTGGATATCGACCTAAGTAATAATCACTGGGCTGGCCGGAATTTGACTCTGTTGAGGTGCTGGAGGGAGCGCGTCGGGGTTGACCTCTAGTTTTCCCCCTGCGGCAACGCATCCTATGATGCACGCGAGGCATGGGTGCAATCTCAGGCGCAGTGGGCACAAGAGGAGACGAAGAAGCAGAATTCCAATTAACAGAGGAAGACAGACAGAGACAGAACCGAGAGAAATGCAAATATGCAGCAAGGTCTAGGCAGCAGTTCAGCTGGCCACTTCTCCTTATCGTCACAGTTAGCAGGCAGTGTAATCCAGCAACCGGCTTGTCTGAAAAACCATGGCTAAACGCCATTTTGTCGACCCGACTGCAATGCAATCAAAGGACGCCCGTCATAATTAATCTCTGATCATTAATAACGAGAGCCGAAGGCCGGATCAAATTGGAGCGTGCGGAATCGCTAAGAGGAGTGAAGGTCCGATCTTGAACAGTGTTAAAAATTAATTAATGCGGATTTGATGTGAAAACTTAATTGAACAGCGTTACATGTTAATGCGATTGATATGAAATCGCCATATCCATGTCCCATCGCCTTAAACGCCATCGAATGCACCCGCAGCCGGGAGCAGGGCAAGTTTTTATTGAGGACATGTGGCAGAAATTGATTGAAGCGAATCTTTGTTTGGGCCGCTCGCGCAGTGGAATTCTGGACCCGAAAAATATTAGGGCGAATTTGATAAGAAATTCGTGTCACAACTTCCCTCCGTATGCCAGCCCAACTTCGGACCCGAAAAAGATTAGGGTAGAATTCATTTGGTTTTCTCGTCACAAAATTGGCCGACGTCAGCAGGCTATTTTGGAACGCGAATTTGGTTTGAATTATGGTTTATCGCCGTTTGAAGTCCAGCGGGCTCGACTTAAGAACAATTTTGTTTGATCCCATCTTATAAAATTTGTGTTGGTTTTCTTTGATAATACACATATTTATAATAAATCATGGGAATACCACACTAAACATGTGGAAAAGTTATATAAATAATTATTGAGAACAATAATTTTTATGTAAAAATATCCAAGGCGAGGTCTGTGTAGAGAACCGGGGTCGTGAAAACTGTTCAAATATAAAAATCCCACTTAATAAAGAAACAAAATTGTTTTGCTTTCGGAACCTGACCCGAGGATTGGACATGAGTTAACAAACAAAAGGATAGCGGAACCAGACTTGCACCCGTGGTCAAGCCCTCTACCAAAACCACGAGCGGAATCACAAAAGCGGGTTTCCCATATCGCACCGCTTTTGCGGAGTAGGCAGTATTTCCTATTCGCGAGTGATTCCATAGGGAATGCGACACGTGGCGAAGTGACCTCCGGAAAACCACCGTTTAACCCGTGCCATCGCACGTTAAATCTCGACGTTGGAAGCCGAGCGAAATTGCCAAGAGTCGTTGATTTGGAGAAGGGCCATCGGACGGTGGTCGCACGTTGAACTTGCCCGGAGGTTAACTAAGGTGTGCGGAGGATAGCCAGGTACGATACGAGTGATTGATTGGTTATTGATATATATAGGTGGGGCCGGAGTATAATGAAATTGTTTAATTAAACAATTGGCGGATAATTAGCATAAGTCTGGAGCGTGATTGTTGTAAGGCTGGGTGGTGAAATATAGAGCCGAAAGTTCATTACAAGTTATTTATTTAAAAAGAAACGTGGAGTATAAATACGAAGTGTTGAAAGTTAAACATTGGTTATAAGGCTTGGAGATAATATAAAGTCGGGAATATAAATTAAAGTCCAACCATTGTGGATAGTATTTATTTATCAAATTCTACGAATTTGATAAATAAACTCGAAGAAAGAAGAAGTCAATTAAGATTCAGGCTGGAGGAAAAGAATGGGGTAAACCAAGGGAAAATGCTGACAGAGTGATTGTAGACACACCAACTCTCCTTGGGGGTCCAATTTCAGTTTTTTTGTGTCACACGATGATCTCTCTTCTCTGGAATTTACTTGTATTGAAGATCACTATTCTAGGAATAAGGAGTTATTTTCTCCAAAAATAACCCTAGCCAAACATTGACAATGCATCAAGGATATCTTTCTATGCTTCATAAGCACATTTTTTCTACTTCTAAATCATGTCTTGGAAGTGGTTGTTGTGCTGGAAATTATTCACCAGTTGGTTTCATACCGAAGTCTTTTTCACATTTTCAGCATCCAATACATGAAAAAGATAATGGTTTAAAACAACATAAATATTTGAAATTTTGCAAGAATTGTCTGGCACACTTTGAATATGAATTTTGAAGTCAAGTGCATGATGTTGTATAGGATCAAGTGTCATTTTGAATACCAAATGTTTCACAAGAAACTTCTCAACATGCTACCCTGAAGTAAGGATTAAATGACAATATTGCATCAACTATTTCCGTAATAAAAGTGCAACTCGGCCATAAGACTAAACAACTACAAATGTTGTAGATCTAACAAGACCACACAATCAAATGTATTCCACAAGGCCAATACTGTATGAAAAATGAAAAGGAGTTTACAACCAAAAATACCTTAGGCAACTAATTCAATTAGATACACCAAACCATCAGCAAAAAGGAAAACCAGCCTACTCAAAAGGCAAGAGTTTACCTCCTTTGACAAAATTTTGAGTTCCGAAACAAGGGCCTTTATTGTCTTGTCAATGCCCCTAGTAATTTGAACGGGGTTTGCACCTGCTGCAACAACCTAAAAAAAAAGGTTTCATTTCAAATTATTTTCCACAAATTTAAGATACAACCATTGTGAGTTTTGTATTTCCTAACAAGCTCATAAATTTTGACAAAAGAACCAAATTTTTTTAATACCTGATAGCAATTTTTTCACTCAAAAACTATCTTAGACTCAATAAGCCCAACCCAAAACTAAAAAACCAAACACCATAAGACCCTACAAAAATGAATAGATGATCTTAATCCGGTACTATCGACAAAAAGTTACCTTTACACCCTCACTTATTAAACCCTGTGCTGTTGAATTTTAACTTCAACTGCTGCAGCAGAAGGACGGATGCAGCAGCAACATTATTTTTTGGAGGTTGCTTGCATGCCATCCAGAAATTTAATTCAGCATTTAAAATTCCTGCAAGTTTTTTTTGTAGACGGCCACAGCCATATTTCTGTACAGGATTGTATTTAAACACAACAGCCAGCATTAACGCAATTCACCAACCAGAAATTAAACATACAAAAATTTACCCGACAGTTTTGTAAATTCAAAAGGAGGACACATGGAGCATTAATATTGGATTGCATGAAATTGAAGGGAATCTGAAAACCTGAAAACCGGACCCGAATTTTTTATAGGGCACATTGGATTGAGAATTCGAGTTAAAATTAGGCAGACGTCGGCATCCCATTTTGGAACGCGAATTTGGTTTGAAATTCAATCTATTTAGACTTTTGAAGTCCGACGGAAAGGGTTCTTTAATGTTTTGATAGTTTAATATATACATATGTTATATATATATCATATGCGAAATGAAAGGTGGGCCATAGAATTTAGTTTTAATTTTATTTTTTAAAAAAGAGGGTTTATTATAATATGTTTTATATGTTCCGGCATATAAAAATAAAAAGGTCGAAAAAGCTTGGTAGTTTTTTTTATAGACAGTACGTAAATTTTTTATTACATAGCAGTGTGTAAAAAGTGAAAAACTGAGTGTAACTTTTTAAGTGTGTATGCACAGCGGTGCAAAAGGGAAAAACACAGCAGAGTTTTTTAGAGATAGAGTATGTTTGTTTTGAACAGACAGTGAGTTGGTTTTATGCACTGCGTTTTGTAGCAGTCATAATTTTGTAATCCCTCTCAGTGAGGAAGAAGTGTAATAGTTTTTTTTTTGAGTTATTAAAGGGAATAGAAGTTTGTTTTCAAAGTATTGAAACTCTATCTCCTGTCAAAGAAATTTTTATTTTCTCTATGTTAGAGGAAGGGAGATTTATTCTCCATTCATTGTTCTGGAATTTTTCAATATTCCAACATGTGCAAGAACAACAGATGTTGTGGTTCCATCCCCAGCTAAATCATTTGTCTTTGCCGCAACTTGCCTTACCAACTTGGCCCCAATATTTTCAACTGGGTCCTCTAATTCAACCAATAAAAAGGCCAAAACCATAGCATTGAGATACATTTCATTACATTGTCAATAACAATAAAATTTGACTCGGCCATAACCCTTTCCTTTTATTGTTGTGAAAATCTTTATGCATTACTCTAATGTGGCTAGTCCATAGGCCAAGTAGACCACTGGGTAACAAATATGTTTCCTTTCACCTTTGAGTTTTCAAATTATGCCTACCAAATCTAAGAAATTTAAGAGGGGGAACTAATACAACGTTAAAAAGAAAACCAGAGCACACATCTACAAATTACCTCCTTAGCTACTGTCACACCATCATTAAATATTTTCGGAGAACCATGCTTTCTCTCCAAGACAACATTTTGCCCTTCGCCCCAAGGGTGACTCCAACAAGATCAACAAGTTTGTTCACACCGCCTGCAAGACAAATTGACAATGCTTTCAGTAAGTGTGCAATTGAATGCCAGACCATATGCCAAAAAAAAGCTCCATGAAAAATTAAAATAACACATTAAAATTGAATATAAGTGGACAAGGACATATCCACCGCAGTGAAGTTTGACGTGCAGGTGACCTTCCTTTAAACATAATTTTTTCTCTGACCTGCAATTTTTTTGTCACTGAGCCATCCTTGTTGAAGTACAACTCCTTTTCCATAGCTCTTGTATTAACTACCTTCTCTCTGTCGCATAATCTCAGAGTCCCTCTTCTGCTTGAGCGATTAAAGGAAATGGGTGAAAAAACTGAAAGAGAAGACAATTGTTTGCCATAATTATCAAACATTGCACCCAACTTCTTCCCCTTTCCATTGTTACCCAATGAGGTAGATGTGGCAATTGTTGTCATACCGCCCAAAGCATAGGCCATCTTCTCTTATGCTGAATATAGAATTACAAGATCTTCATATTAGTATGAACCTTAAAAAACATGACTCCCATTGCTAAAAACCACTTTTAAGTTGTAACAGGCAAACTAAACAACTATCACAACTTTTGGCAACTTCTAGAGCATTAAGAGAGAAACAACCAAAGAGAAATACAACCACAATCCTCATTTTAATGAGACCAGACTATATATTTGCATTAAGATAATGGAAAGAAATCACGACTATATTAAGGCCAGCACAAAACAATCTTTAACCAGTGTCTGTCGCGGCCTTCAGGTTGCCATGCTAGAGGTTGCATATTTTTAATTTAAATTCTTGACCTCTCGTGCCCATCTATGAATGCATCCAATGGGATATCTACATCAAATGCTCCTTTATATCCCCGAAAACAAATTCCCTACTACAAGAGCACCAGTATTGATGGATCACCCCACACCATCCCACCCACTAGAAACGGTGAAAAAGGAAACCTGAGAAACCTTCTGAAATATCTCAAGATGACTATATGGGTGGTTCTTATGAATCAACCAACCATTCAGAACATGCTCATCAATCCAAACCATAAGTATTATGTGACAATATTCAAGTAGGCACTGAATCGGATTTCTGAAGCTATGTTAGAGAAACCCTAAACTCTCACTGAAAATAAGTGAAATGTGGCACCACTCAGAGATTGACATGTGCCAATTAGTACAAGTGGTAGACAATTGGCATGCTCAAACAACGAGGTGATGCAGGAATGACATGAGGGAGAAAATATCAGAAAAGCCCCAAATCTGGAGAACTAAAGCTCATCACCAACCTGAGATTGACAGCTTTACATGATGTAACCTATGAAATCGTAAATGGAGAAATCATAGTAACAATAAAGTAACCTATGTAACAATAAAGTCGGATTCATCCTGGGAGTGGTAATGGGAGAAATCATAGTGAACAACAGGAAACATGCATAGTTGCTTACGATCAAATAGATGAAAAAACACATACAAAAAACCTAGATAATAATCGTGAACAAGCTTAATATTGAATTATGAACTGTAAAGGAACTTACAAAATGTGACATTACGAACTTGGTCAAGCACACAAGCAAAAATATCCTGGACATGACCCTGGTTGACAAGTTGTATTGCTTATGATGCAAGAGGATTTGTACCTGCACTGCCAAGTCAATCAAAATCCATCATTATCTATACAATAAATACAAGTAATTGATGTAGTATTTTTTACTCTAAGATGCATTCTTATGATAATGTTAGAACATATGTTGAAAATGTCAAAACATACCTGAATAAGCTCCTCTTCGTTTCAAGAACAATTTATTGGAGTCGCATGAACTTGGAACGAGCCTCCCACGATCTGAAAGAGTAGCAACTAAGTCAACAGTGACTTTTTTGTTGCTACGCTGGATCAAGGGAGGTTTGCTCCAAGATTAAATCGCTCCAATAAATTATTCTATACTAAACAGGGCCAACCACGTGAAGGTGGAAGCTCTTATGGCCCCTCCCCCCCCCTCACATCACTCTCAATTCCCCAATACCCAATCTATATTTCATTTTTTACTTTCATGAGCATAAAAAAAAATATTCAATAACTAATAAAAAAAACAATTCAACAAAAAGTACGCAAGGAAACATTGCAATTAATGCTTGACATAAAAATAGTATGATAAATGAGTTTTTTATATAACGCAAAAAACGTTCCAAGTATGGTAACGTTTGTCTAATAATAATACAATATTTTACATTGTCAAATTTTCTTTTTCTTCTTCCTATTTTTAAAGCTCCTAATTACATCATCAATATCATCGTGCTCTGCTCCTGTTTCGTGCCTTTCAACCCGCACTGCTGACCTAGTTGCGTATTCATGATGTCTGGGCTCATCCAGTGACGGGGCATCGCCTACAAAATCAGATAATATTAAATTTTAATTGTCAGTTTTTAAATATCATTGAACTAGTTCGGTAATATTAAAAAAAAAAATTCAATGAGATTATTTACCTGGTGCACCAGTTGTCGCCACTGACCTAGTTGTGTTGTCACGATGTCTGGTCTCATCCAGTGACGGGGCATCGCCTACAAAAATAGATAATATTAAATTTTAATTGTTAGTTTTTAAATATCATTGAACTTGTTAGACTCCTATACCAATAGGTGTCATTTTTCATGATTGTCTTGATTTAACTATGGAATATGTTCAAACCTTTTTCTTGAGCAAAGGTGTTCCATATTCTTGAAAAACCAAAAAATCAAAAAAGTTAAAAAATGTAAAGAGGGTATACCCTAAAAGAAAGATCAAAGGGTAAAAAGAATAAAATGGTCAAAAAGAGAAAGAAATGAACCCCAAGCAAAAAATAGACCAAGGAAAGTGTGCAAATCCAAATGCCACTACTATTTCATTTTTGTAATAAAACAATTGTGTGCAGCTTGTTCAACCTTTGCCACAATTCATGAATAAGTCACACTGTTTAAACTTGGCTTAATCATATTTCAAATTCATGTTATAGAGTAGAGAATAAATATCTAGCCAAACAGTTTAATCTTGGCAGATAAGTAGATAGGTAGAGTTAATAAGAGGTGCTCAACAGTTTAATCTGAGCCCTTGGATGTAATAAGGGTAGAATTAGATAGATTTGTCATGTAAAAAGAAAAGATTGATAAGGGTTTGCAAGTCTAAATGCACCCTAATAAACAAGAGAAAATGGTAGTGTCAAGCAGATAGGGTAGGTAGATGGTGCTGCAAAGTGTTATCTGATGAATGATGCTGCTACATGTTTTTAATCCTTTACTTTCATCACAAATACTAAAGCAGGAAATACACTGGAAAATCATAGCAAGCAAAGTCAAACTCATTAACTTCCCTCATCACTTTCCCCTCAAAAGTTTTACTAATTTCCCCCAAAATACTAAGGTACTTGGAGATCAAAAGGGCTCAAGGCATTTCCTTGACTTTTGGAGGGACCGGACCCTCGGCCTAATGATCAAAAAGACCTAAGTACTTGAGATAATTCATCATTATAATCATTCATTTTTAACCTTTTCCTAAGTAAAATCTCATTTGGCTTAGGAAAATTATGCAAAATTCCATAAAAATCCCTCAAAATAACTTACTATTCTAAGTTAAATGTTGAAGATGAGATATTGCAATTTACTTCAGAAATTGTCATTTTCTTAGATATGCAAAGTTTTTTGAGTTCCCTTGTCCCTTTGTCATATTTACATTTAACTCTATTTACTAAATCCCTAGTGAAATGCCCTATCCTAAGTATATAACTCCTTTTTTAGAAATACCCCAAAAACCCCTCTATTATAAAGTTTAACCAAAGTAATTATTTCCCCGTGCATTCAAATAAAAACCCACTATATAAGCCCTTTGGTTAAATTATATCTTTATATAA
This sequence comes from Pinus albicaulis, assembly GCA_034641835.2. NCBI lineage: Eukaryota > Viridiplantae > Streptophyta > Pinopsida > Pinales > Pinaceae > Pinus > Pinus albicaulis. The sequence continues at coordinate 1,129,978,754 of CM076574.1, forward strand.
TAATCCCGCCCCTATGGTAAGTTAATTATATTAATTAATTTATCATATAATAAAACATATATGAAAAATAAAACTTTAAACATACGATATATATGTTTAAACCCAAAGATATAAATAAAACCCGAAGTTTTATTTTCGAAACCAAACTTTGGTAATTCCCGCGCCAACGTGGCTCATCCACCTGGCATCCCACCCGATACTTTAATTTTAATACCCGCGCCTAAAAAAACCCCGCCACGACTTCTGTTTTTCATTATAATTACGGGATTAATTAATTATCTGAATTAATTAATAACCATACTCCTCCGCCTATCAGACGCCTCCCGGGGTGATTAATAGAGTTAATGGCGTTTAAAACCCCGCCGGGCCCGCGCAAGAACTATCCCACTATCTCTCCGTTTCTTCAACCGTCGGATCGCCCCTCTGCAGATCAACGCTCCACGTCAATTCCGCTACCCATCCTTTGTCAGAACTTTAACCAGCGGGGGATTGGTGGTATTGAAACAGTTCACCGTCCACATGTCAATTACTTTGTGGAATCGCTGCTCTCCCGACTAATACCACCTTCGTCCAAAAGCGGTGCGGGGACTTACCACTTACCGCCCAGCCCCTCCACACGTCAGCCCGTACATTGATGACGTCACTCCTCGAAAAACTAAAAAACCCTTTTAAACTTGTAAATAAAGCCAATTTTCATGTTTTTTCCGTTATTTTCGTTGTTAAACGCGACTGTGCTCTCTGCTACGGTTTTCGAATTTTCATTGAAATCCACTGTTCCATTCAATTTCGCTCCATAAATCCACCAGACCTGAGTTCAAGCATCCTCCTGCTACCGCCTAATACTTGTTAAAAGCCAGCTTTCCTCCAAGAACAGGTATTTATCCTATAGCGCTTCGAAATTCAAAAGAAAGTTTGTTTTCCTTGTTTTCCACTGGATTAGTGATTAAATCTTATCACTGAGATCATTCCCTGAGGTTTAAAACTGTGAATTGTTCCCCTGAAACTGAAATTATGCTAATTTCCTTCATTTAAATTGAAATCGCGCCCGGCCTGTGAAGAAAACCCAGAAACTTCCATTTTGAATCCACAAGAACCAAAATGGAAGCCCCGGCAGCCCTGAATGTGACTCCATTGAATGCCCCCCACAGAGAGTTAGAATATTTGCCTTTAGTAGATAAAGATTTTCAGATTAAAGACTTGCATTTTGATGAAAGCCCCCTTTTGAGTTATTGTCGCTGCAGAGACGATTATTCGAAGGGGCAAGATGTCATTGGGTTGTGGGAATCCAATCTCCCGAGATATCTCATCCCCTCAGTCCTTATTTTCCTAGAAATTATCCACTACTGCCATTCTAACTATGATCCAACTCAAAGAGCAGTAATGTCCCCTGAACAGAGTGTTCTGTTCCCTATCACTCCTCAGGCCATCAATGCAATGCTACATTTTGAACCTGGTCAAAACCTCACTCCCTTGTCCATTGGGGAATTGCTTGAAAAATCTACTCGGTTGTCCCCTGAAGAGGTGATCAGAAGATCACATCCTTGGATAAATAGTCTTAATACTAGTCATAAGATTTGTTTACTCCAATAGTGTTATCAAATCTATTCAAACAGAGGTTAGAAAGCATAACAGCTAAAGAGTATCAGTGGTTAAAGTGTATCAGGTAAAAGTCAGTGAAAGTTAAAATGAAGTTACAAAGCAGTCAAAGGTAAACAGTAAAAGTAAATACAAAAGACAGTAAAATGCTAAAAAGAGATGAGAATAATTTCACCAATAGTGAAGTTTGTCTAAAGTGAAAGTAAAACAGTCAAAAGAGCAAGAAAGTAAAAAGATGAAAAACATAACAAGAAGGAACATTTTTGCAGAAATTGCATGTTTTAGTCATTGTTTTGCAGAAAATATTGTGACCAATAACAGATGAATTTTGAAAAAATGAAGGAGGTTTATGTTCTTAAGAGGGCCATCTACAAAAACCTCTCTCACTTTTCTAACAGCCATTATGGTTTTGGAAATATTAAACAATGTTGGAAAGCACTTTTTGCAGAAAATTCCAGTTTAAGTCATCATTTTACAGAGAGTATTGTGTCCCATCTACAATACTTCATACAAAACAGAAATAGTTTTTTGTTCCTAAGAGACCCATCTACAAAAACCTATCTCAGTTTTTGCACAGTGGTTTTATAATGAGAGATACATGTGCATCTTTACAGGCCATTTTTCAGACTCTGTAAAACTCTGTTTTACACATATTTTTTACAGAGACTATTATGCATATCTGGAGAGGAATGTTGGGAAAATGAAAGAGGTTTATCTCACCAACATATGTATCTACAATAACCTCTTTCACTTTTTACATATCTATTACGGATTGATAAATAAAAATATATCATTGGACCCCAAGTTTGCAGAATTGTTGGAGCAGAATGCACAAAGAAAGGAAGCAGTTAGTGACTTGGATGCCTCATCATCAACTAAGAGTTGGATCAAATTCGAATTCTCCTCTTTGTCATCACCTATCCATACAAAACAGTGCCAAATAGATGCATTAGTTTGAGTGTCCTTTAATTAAGTTCTATTTATGTAAATAGTTGGAGAGATTTGTGAACCAATTTTGATATTTGTTTCAAGATATTTTAGTTTAGAATTTGTATAAATACTCCACTCTTGGAAGCATTTGGGGTGGATTCTATTACTCTGTTGTAACATTGAGATTTTCGGAATAAAATCATTTTGGAGAAATTTATTCGTGGCTTACTGGATGACGATTTGAAGTACAGGACTTTTTGTAGGATTCATGTGTTGGACTGCAGTTCAATAAGTCTTTCTACCCTTTGTCTTAAGTTTTTTATCAGTATATAATATCATTATGTCCATTTCTGAATAATTTACATAAAGGATTGAATCAGAATTTACTTAATTGTACTCTGATTTCAGATGTGATTGTTCTTAATGTTTTCCTCTGAATTAGTTATAAGCATGAATTCTTAAATGCTCTTGCTTTGCTAATTTAAACATTGTTGATTACTGTAATAAAGAATTCTTCATTGCCCTTTGTTTGTAATCATCTCATTTCTTTCTTTTGAACATGGTGAAAGATTCTTAGCTGCCTTTCATCCCTTCAAGATAATCCCATCCACTTTAAATTTTAAGGATTGTTCTCTGTCTAGCTATCTTGCCCTGTAAAGCCATCTTGTGCGTAGAATAGAAATCCAGTAAAGCCATCCTTTGACTCCATAGCCCAATGGACTGAAAGCCCTCAACCTTGCCCTTAGCTTGTGGATTCCACCATTTTCCCAAAACAAACTCTTGAATCTATAACTAGCCTAAAACCTTCTAAGAACAAAGATAAATTATAAAGAGAGAGCCCTCTCTGGATGCAGATTGGCTAGATTCTGCATCTAAAAGGTTGGTTTGTGGTTACCTCGGGTATGCTTTCCTCTTACACAACTTCTAGGAAAACCTGAGTGATAACGAACTAGTTGATGTGTGTAAAAAAAATTGCATTGAGATTATTTACCTGGTGCACCAGTTGTCGCCGCTGACCTAGTTGCATTGTCACGATGTCTGGTCTCATCCAGTGACGGGGCATCGCCTCCAAAAACAGATAATATTAAATTTTAATTATCAGTTTTTAAATATTATTGAACTAGTTCGGTAATATTAATAAAAAAAATTGCAATGAGATTATTTACCTGGTGCACCAGTTGTCGCCGTTGGGACTGTTGCCCTGTCTTCCTCTCTGGTGGTAAGATCCTCAAGGGAAAAATTCTCTGTCATTTAAACAAAAAACGTTATAAGGACAACCATCAAGGTATAATTAAAAAAAATTATAAGTGGAAATTAATTACCGTCACGGCCCTCACTGATAGTAGCATTGTCGGCCTGGTCCCCACTACAATGATCAGGTTGCACGTGAGGATCATCTACATCTGGCTCTAAAACTGGGTTATTTGCCTCATCGGTAGTGTTTCTCCCCTGATTTAAACAAAGTTGTTAGACATTAAATTTATGGATGAAAACAAACATATTGAAAGGTTAATGTTTTACCTTATCAGGCATTCTGGATCTTGGGACCTACCCCAAGCTTATGTGACGTTCAACTACGGCTTGATAGCCGAAATGGAAAGCGATATTTTTATCTTCCTCTATAGTTTCTGTTCCGAAGTCATCACCCTACATTACATATGATTGTGTATTTTTAATCATATTTGATAGGATTACAAAAACGTTGGAAGGCGATACAATTAATTATAAGATGTTTAGCTACTTAATTACAATTATTGCGGCTAATTTCAAGTAGCCACCCTGGCCTAGCTTCTAATGGCCCTTTTTTTCAATCCTAGCTTTGGTTTCCTTTGAGGTGTCAAGCAACCTAGCATCAAAAGATTGAAGTCAGATATGACGTAGCACACTTTTATTTTAGACATAAAGAAAATTAAAGCTATTGAATTAAAGTTGTAATTTACCTTGCGGGTCCAGTTGGCATTTTTTCTTCTTTCTTTGCCCTTTTCTCTTTTCCGTCATGGATGAGTGCTCTCCACTCACTCTCTGAAACTGCGAGAGGACGCTCATATCTAGGGTTAAATTGCAATTGCATCCTATAGGTGTCCCTGGTATATTTCAAATATTTGCCGGCTACCTGAGCCACCGCTTTTCTGTCAAATGTGCCGACCCCAAAAAGGGCTTCTAGATAATCTAGAAGTTATTTTTTCAAGTTGGAATTCTGGGAATTCCACCCTGTACGTATGGTTGGGCCAAAAATTACCAACGCATGGCTCTCCAGAATCCTGTAGAACTCATTGTTTCCTACACAGAATAAAACCAAAAGAGAAAGAAGATATTATCATTAATTTAAAAATAAAAATCATGATAAATATGTTTTAGATAAAGTACATGAAATAGTTAAAATATTAAAATTTACCTGGGAGTTGTACATGCTTTATAGGGACACCCTCATCATTCACCAACAACGTGCCATTAATGGTCCCTGTGGAGCTGACACGTGTAGCTCCAGGAAACGCAATAATGTAGTTGGCCATATCGGCCTCATCATTGCCAACACGTTCAGCGGTTGGCTGGGTGTCTGCTTGGGCAGGGTGTGTTTCTTGGCTAGCACCTAAAGGAGTAGAAGGTGTACGAGAGGGTTGTTAGGCAATCTCTTGCCCTTGTGTCCCACTACCACCAACACCGGGTTCAGCAAATGCCATAAAACGCTACATACAAAAGAAATTTTTGTTAGTTTAGTCAATGTAAAAATTAAAAATCAAACTATCACAATTCATCTCATGCAAAACAAAAAAAAAATTCCTTTTGAATTTTTATTATTACCTGATATCTTTCTAGCTGCCTCATAAGATGTTGTATCCTCTCTTCTGTTTCAGGTGTTTGAGGCACGTCTATCAAAGTATTAAATTCCGACCTTGCATCTCGTGCCTTTTTTTGCAACAAGAACACTGGAGATAGGGATGAAGAAAGCTCTTCCTCAAAGAGGGAATCATCAGGCGTACCATGGCTAGGTGTTTGCATATTTGAACAAAATTAATATTATTTCAATTATGTAAATAACTAAAATACCTGAAGATAGAGCAATGCTGGCACTTTACATGTTCTTCCGCTGGCCTCTTTCAGCGATCATCCCGTCTCGGGGTTGTTCCTGCACTGCTCTGATCAGTCTGCCACATTGCAATAAAATTATAAATGTAAAAACTTGAAAACAATATCTAACTTGAAAACACAAAATGAAAATTGAAATAATTTCTAATAAGACACCGGAAGACAGAGTTAGAGTTTCAAATATGCCTTGCATTGAATTCAGTCTTGGAAACATGTCATTGCACATTAAGGCACCCAAAAATTCAATCCACGAATGATACATTTAAGTAGGCTTCTCCTATTCTGGGAAAACACCATACCTATAATGCATTCACTTGCATGTATAAAGGGAAAGGAAAACATGTTTTCATACAACGGTGAAAAAGGCATCTTGGGGAAAGGTATCTTCACTTTTCATTTATGTTGTTCACCCACACCACTCTCGTGTTTTCACTAATCCTGTTTTGTCATTTTTGGATTCAAATTAAGTTAAGGCCTTAAGTATTTTTTGACCTTTCGGTGTAGTTTTTATAAGTGGCATGTATGGATTTTCCATTAATTCTGCACTTTTTTCTCTTCATGCGCATGTTTCCCTGGAAATCAAATGCATGATTTAGTCCCATACATTTAACAAGTTGTTGGATCAACTCCATAGGAAATATCATGTTTCCTGTTCAATCAAAATTTATCTCAGTTAGGGTAGGTAGGAAGGTTTTCCCTTTGTATTAATAGGGCACTTCTAGCTTGCATTTTTATTATATCTTTCAAATTTAGTGTCGTTTCAATTAGGGCATGAATTTTCACAACTTTCAAGGTGAGAATGAAAAAAGACAAATTTTTGTGATGGATGACTATATATGACTCCATGGCCAGAGGAAAAGGCACTAATCTACTTCTTCAAATATCTATAGTTCTCATTCACCTCATATGGAGATGGTCCCTGATTTTGAGCCAAATGTTGCAGCAAAAAGTTCCCCCCCTCCATAATTTGATATTCAATGGAAATTTATTAAATTGATGATGGGGCATGATTATGAAACATTGCCACATACATATGTAATGGAATTCCAAGATCATGATATATGTTTGCATATGTTTATGGAAATGTTCCACCAAGTCCCCTGGAGGTGGGAGCGAGGGGGTGAGGGAGCACGAGAGCGGCCTATGCAAAAGCTCCCTACCAATTTTCAGGAAACGTGGGGGGACGTCGGGGTCATAAAAATTATAAAATTTAATATTTAAAATGTAACTATATTTTTGCAAGGAATGTATATATAGTCATCATACACTTGCATCATGAAAGATAAATCATAAATGATAAAATTACAAATCGATGAATGATGAACCATATAATTGAAACAAATTTAAAAGTTAAAAGTTAAAACATACATCATACAATCATGCATGTAAGTTTGTAAGTTTGTAACTATATAATCATTAATGTAACTACTAACAATGTACAATGAAAACAAAGTTTAAGATATCATATGACATATTATATCAAGATTCAAAATAGAGTTTAAACTGAAGTTTACAACTCAAGTCTGAAACATAAAACTTAAAAGCAAATAAGTTATGTCTGAAACATAAAACATAAAACATAACATATGAATATCAAATGATATCATCATACTGATAAATGAGCATAAATTCTCAAGTTAATGCCCCACTAGTCTCTGCATCCAACTTCTGCACGAATATATCAAGATCAACCATGTCACCATCTGAATCAGAATCACTTGGATTCTCAAATATACTAAGTGGCACATCAACTTTTAACACGAAACCATAAACTAAAAGGGGCGGTGAGGGGACGTGAGGGGGCGACGAAGGGGGTGTGAGGGGCGTGAAAGGGGTGTGCGGGGCGTGACGGGGGAAGCTGCGTGAGGGAAACATCCTAGAAGTCCCCAAGACCCCGGAGCGCGAGGGGGCGAGGAATCTAGACCCCTAGGTGGGGGGGCGAGACCCCGTGTAACACTGGTTTATGGAGGTGGTGGAGCAAAAAAGAGCTCAAATAGAGATGAAAATTTTCACATAAAAAGGACTGTGGGCTTGACTAATGGTTCCATTTAAAAAATGATATCTAGACAGAGAATAAGTGTAGCATGCAAACATGCATTGAAAATCCATGTGAGTTTGCATTGTATTACTTATGATGGATTCAAATTTGGGTTTCAAAATGCCAGGTTATGGCATGATTTTGTCGAGAAACCCTTAGTTGGATTCTCATATTGGTTTAATTTATATTTTAAGTTTGTTTTGCAATCTTTGGGTGATAGTAACTCATGAACTAGGTTACCAATGTGTAACAATCATATTTCAAGAATAAAGTTGTGATTTTTTATATTATTATTATTATCTATTAGCTACGAGTATTGACACCTAATGCCTGGAATTTTGACATCTTGATAGCATGGATAATTTTGAAAATGTTTCTAGTAATGTTAACATAATAACTATCATTACGTGTCTTCACTTTTTTCACCATAATAGACCTGTGATATGGACTCGTCACACAACTTCATATGCTATGTCCCAACAAGTTCAAACTGGTTGAACCTACCTCATAGTGTGGTTATTAAGGACAAGTTGCTTGATATATAACTTGATAGCATAGACCGCGTTGCAGTTCTAAAAATAATCCTTAAGTGTCAAAAAATCTTCACAATATGTTCTACTATAAAGCCTTTTGGGATACCTGGAATAATATATGTATCATTGATGACTTTTAAAGTATGACAAGATCGAGAGGGAAAGGAAATCAATGGAAGAGTGATCCACCAATGAGAACCTAGAATTTAGCATCAGATGAGTTAGAGTCTAGGAAATTGAAACCCTATAATTTTAATTAGTGATGAAGGACATCATATAGGTAATTATATTTTCATGTAGAATAATCTGTTAATTCAAATTTAAACTACATAATATGAAAGGCATACCATAAATTTTTCCACGTAAGTCCAAACAACCTATAAAAAGGGAAAACCTTCTTTTTCCATGGGAAATAATTTACCTTTCCTTTTTCAAGACAATCTAAATCACAAAAATATGAACTATACTGCACACATTCTTGGATAATGTGAAAGTGGAAAAGGAATACCCTACACAAGTGATGCACACATGTACATTTGAACACTAATAGATTTTTGTAGTTGAAATGCAATGCTTATTTTCATTTAAATGTAGGGTTTTTAAAGCAGGGAGAAATAATGGCTGCCAATTTAATAAGCGTTTCTTTGGGAAAAATTTAAATCTTGTATTGGGTGATGAAGATAATAGGGGGTATTGAATCTTGATTCATCCTATTTTGACATGGTCTGACTCGGTGTCTGACTAGGATTGACCAAAAAAACCCAAATAAATTGACCCTACTACTCGGGAGGAGGGCACCAGGCGGAAACTTACCATTTTCAGGCGAGGGCGAAGATATTTGATACTGCAAGAGGCCCGGGCGGCGTGAGGGCGAATGCGGGGAAAATGGCTGTGCACGGGGCGAGGGCGGTGCTGTTACGAAAGAGGCCGGGGAGCGCAAAGTCACAATGCACGGGCGAGGGCTTGAAGAGGAAGCGAGAGCTCGGGGGCGAATGCGAGGGCGAATGCGCCTGCACGCGGGCGGAGGGGCGAATACGCGCGTGATATCAGCAGTTAATGTAGCACACATGTACATTTGAACACTAATAGATTTTTTTAGTTGAAATGCAATGCTTGTTTTAATTTAAATGTAGGGTTTTTAAAGCAGGGAGAAATAATGGCTGCCAAATTAATAAGCGTTTCTTTGGGAAAAATTTAAATCTTGTATTGGGTGATGAAGATAATAGAGGGTATTGAATCTTGATTCTTGACATCTGGAGAGAACCCTACAGCCTAACACAATCCAATGGAATTGACCAAAAAAACCCAAATAGAGTCAACCCTACTATAGGAGGAAGGGCTTGCAGTAAGAACTTACCATTTTGCAAGAGCTGAGGGCGAATGCTATTCTGCAAGAGCTGAGGGCAAACGCTGAGGGCGAATGCTGAGGGAAAATGCTGTTCTGCAAGAGCTAAGTGCGAATGCTGAGGGAAAATCCTGTTCTGCAAGAGCTGAGGGCGAATGCTGTTCTACAAGAGTGGAGGGTGAATGCGTGCATCATATCAGACATTAATGTAGCTATTGCGACGCATACGAAACAATAAAATCATTTTTATGTAGCGCGCATATAAGTTTCAAATTTTTATGTAGCGCACATATAAGTTTCGTATTTTTATGTGGTGCGCATATAAGTGTCGTTATACCGACGGCGGAAAAGGCATCGTTATTGCGACGGGTACCTAAACGTCGCAATGGCGACACCTAGACATTGTGTCGCACTTGCGACGATTGGAGTCGTCTCAATAGCGACGCTTTGGGCCATAGTGTCGCAATTGCGACGTCTTCCTCCAAACGTCGCAATTGTGACACTTTTCTAAGTGTCAGTATTGCGACACTTTTCCATAAACGTAGGTATAGCGACGGGTTCGGGCGGGATGGGAAAAATTTGGGGAAATTTCCGACATTTGGTCAAAAGCGTCGGAACCAAGTGTCGGAATTTCTGCCAAATGTAGTAGTGAGTTTGCAGTAATGGAAAATTTTAGTTTGCATTTTCTAGTTACTTGCAACTTTGCATTCTCACACACCTAACCTAAAGGATATGGTTTATGATGTGGAATGGTTTCCAAATTCAACTTTTTGACAATGTTTTCAGAAGTGAGATTTTCTTATGAGCCACTATCAAATAGAGTGTCAATCTTGTTATGTTTTGAGATGACTCTAATATGGAAAATCTCTATTCTTTATTTTTCACTTTGAGTTTCATTATGACTATTTGAAGAACTAGTGCTACCAATGGATTCCTTACCTTTCAATCCCATAGTTGTGACCTTTGTTTCATCTCCTTAATCGGATCGTAAATCAAGTTGTGGTGTTGCAGCTATCATTTCCATTCATTTGTTGTTAAATTTTTTGGGTCTCATCTCAGGATGAATTTTCCAATAGTGATCTTCATCGTGACCGTCTTTTGAACAATGTTTGCATGTTAATTTTTCTCTCTTTATTTATGGAAGCATTCTTCTTCCCTTTTCCTTTGAATTTACCCTTTCCTTTGTCTCCAATTTTAAATGGATTTTTGTTGCCCTCTTGTGGACCATTTTCCCCTCTTGCTTCTAGATGTGTTTCCTATACACAAACCTCATATAAACTTGTAGGGTTAAACATGAGAGTTATATGTCTCAAATAACTATGCAAACCTCCAATGTATTTCAACAAAGCATCTTGAGATGAAAAATCTACACCCGATATCAATGCTCTTCTTCTAAACTCTTGGGTATAACTTTGCACACTTTAACCCTTTAATTGCCTAAAGTTTCACCAATCCATGATATATTTTCATGTATGCTAATGGATAAAATTTTCTTCTCAATGCAGCAACAAAATCATTCCAAGAAGATAAAACCTTACCATGTTTCTTCATGTCCTCTTGAGTTTTGGCTTCCCACCAAATAAGTGCCACACTTTCCAACCTTAATGAAGCAAGATGAATCTTGGTCTCTTCATCCTTGATTCTTTGTATCCTGCAATACACTTCAAGCTGACGAACCCAATTATCTAATCTCTCAACATTTACCTCTCCATTATACAAAGGCAATTCAAATTTTATGTTAATTTTTAACAGTGGAGTTTTACCATTCCCCTTTAGAGAATGTGGAGGTGTATGTGAAGGGGTTGATGTAGAATATGTAGGTGAAGATAATGATGGAGTCAAAGGTGGTTTATCACCATTCCATCCATTCCATTTTTAAGGCGTGTCCATGTCTCCTCCATCTCCTCTTGGAGGCTTATCTCCCTTTGGAATATTGGAGCTCTCACCTTGCAACCCTGTGTTTCTCTCTTCATAGAGAAATTTCACTAGTTGTGTCATGTCAAAGAATGCTTTCCTGAAAGCATTTTCATCCTCTGACATATTTTTAGGCTCTCCTTCATGTGTCATGACTGGTGAAGCTTTAGGTGCAACTTGAGGTGAAATTTGTAGTGGATATTGTGGAAAATGTGCTCTCCTTATACTTGACCTAACTTGAGGACTTTCAACCACAAGCTTTCCTTCTCCTCTTTTGAGCTTCAAACTTGTACGCATAAAAAAAAATTGCAACAAAATTAAACCCTCAAAGTAAAATAGAACTAAAGCTCCAATACCAAATTGATTTGTATATGAAAGCTTGAAATTTTATGGTGAAATTTGCAAGTGAAATGATTTGGGTTTTTAGTCAATTATATCAAATTAATTAACACATTAACATTATTTGCAAAAAATAAAGGAGAAACCAATACCATAACAATACACACAAGAAAAAAAATGATGAAGGAGTTCACCCCTTCTGGGCTACATCTCCTAGTCTGGCTTCCAATGTCGGTCCTCTTTCATTATGCTCAAAAATATGTGTTTACATCAAGTTAAAGTGCTCATAAATGTTAAAAATACTTCTCAAATGGCTTCAAAATAGTCAAAAACCCCTAGATGGGCTCTTTCTACACTCAAAAATGTCAAAAAATGTCTTACTTATGCTCCAATGAAGTTTTCTTCTAATTATCCTACAATTCTCACTTCCCTACAATCGGTTCTACAATTTCCACCTTTTGTTTCCACATGGAGCGACAAATTTGCCCCGTGCCAGCGAGATTCCCATTGTAGTGGGTGCAATTTTTCAAATGGTAAATGTGCCCGGTCAGCCTTTTCCACCTAAAAATGCGCCAAGTGGCAAGTTCTCCCCCTTTGATTTTGGAGCTCGATTAACATTTCCTGCTTGTTTGTAACACATATTGTTGACCTAGGTTGAGCGCTGGTTGAGTTTGTTGGGGGTTGGGGTTAGTGGGAACCCTGCCCAAGGCAGGTTCTGTTCCCCGCCCTTCGGCTTAACTATGGAAAAAAATGTTAGCATATGACCATCGAACTTACCACCAGTTCCAATTTTTAACCTCTGCTCCCAAACTCTGCATAATGTATTAACATATAGTTTTGATGGTGTATATCACATGGTCCACCGTGTTAATATATTTTTGTTTGGAATTTTCATATCGCATAATATAAAGTCTCGGGTCTAGGGTTAACCCCTGACCCTGGTTGGTGGACCGGGGTCTAGGGTTAACCCTTGTCCCCACCTCCAAACTTGCTGACGATTAAAGTTTAAATATAAACTTTAGACCATATAGTATAAGAACTAATGTAGTAGAGATGGTGGAAGGTTTGGTTGACATGTTTTTGTTCATGCATTCGATTCCCGCGGGGGCTACTAGGCCTCCATAAAAAATAATATTTTCCGTTAGGAGGCCATCTCGCAGCCAAGGATTGGCCCACGTGGCTCCTCCTAATTGGTCCACCCAATTTCAAATGAACCAATAGAAAAAAATCAGTATCAACCAATTAAATGATGTAAAGTGTCAACCACCCATAGGCAGATTTAGGACCCAATCAGTGTACGAGTTATTGACTAGGCATCCTTGCAAACTCAATTTCATTTTTTTTAATTGTTTCCCAATTCGAACAAAACATGATATCGGGAGCATACGGTGTCGGATTTGAGTGAAACGAGTTGCGTTTGATTCAGGGTGGTGATATATACGCTTTGGTGTTGGTTTCGAGCCAATCCAATCACTTTGAATTTTGAGCACTTTCTTGATCTGTTGGATCAGTGACTCACATTCAGAAGGATATTGAATTTCTCAAGACCAAAGAAACTGAGAAACAAAAAGATGAAACTATCAAAAATCAAGTATCTCTGAGAGTTCAAAATCAAACAAAGAAACCCCTGTGTAGGTTGTTGGGAATGAATTTTCCATGGTAACAATTGAACCCAACCAAGAAGTTTGGATAACAGTTCAGAAGAAGAAAGAAAAAATAGGGGATTTAAGTGATTTTTATCACACTTAACCCCAACAAACTTTATGCATATTTTATTGTTTATTTTTTATTGCTCTTGAGCTAAAAGGATAGCTTCACTTAATGCTTAACAATATCTGTAGAATGTGATTGTGTTCCTTGTTTTACAGGTTGAATAAAATTATGATTTTTTCCTTAGAAAAAAATTGAGCAGTTAAGGTGTATCTCTCCTAAGTATATGGGATTATTGAGTGAGAGTTAAAATATTTTAGATAATATAGTATAATTTATCATTCAATTAAAATTTGAAAATGATTTACTTGTGTGCTTTGAATGCTAGTTATTATTGCATATTTCCTCTTTGACCATGGCTTTGGATCTGGGTGGGGGCCACACTCCCCCTTTAGATGTAGAGGTAGATGCATATTGTAGTCATGTTGCCTCTCTAGGAAAAGAAATTTATAAGTTACAACCACCTTGATATATGAAGAAATTAGATAATATTCCAAAGGCTTCCCTCCCTACAACCTTTTCTTGTCATATGACTTTAGATTTTTCAAAGAGAGGACTTATTAGCTAACTTATTAGAATTTGGACCTTCCTCAAATTGATGGTTTTTTGGGTGTAGCAAATCTAGCAAGTTTTAATCAAGGGAAAACTCTCTTATTATTTATATGGTTAAGGGTTTTATGCCTTTTATTCATGTCAAGGAATGAAAAAGATTTAATCTTTAGTAATGAGCCTTATTTCTTCAAGGCTATAAAAACGTACTTGAATTGCCCATAGTTAAATGCCCCTTTGTTGTTCTTGTTTGGGTCTGCTTGCTCCATTTAACTATGCAATGTTGGAATGCATATTATTTATCAGCATTGAAAATACAATGGGGAAATACATAAGTAAAGCTTAAAATAAAGAAGGTAGCTTCACTTGTGCAAGGATATGTGTTGAGGTGGATTTAGAAATAGGAGGGATATAATTTATTATTATCACTCTATACATATGAAATCATACCATTCAAATGAAAAAACTAGAATATGGACACTTTGCGAAAGACTACCAAAATAACTCCCTCAAGCTCAAGCAATATTGAACAAGCAACACTAATGAAAAAAATGGTGAAGAAAATAAAGGGATCCAAATAACCAAACTCTACAAGTGTAGACCAAGCCACTCCTTCAACATAGATAGCTCTATACATTACTAATAAAATAATGTATATCAATTAGGATGCTCACTCAACCTCAAATCATGCTCCTTCAATGTATTTTTGCACTCCAAATTCAAGGCTCAATTCTCAAACCTCAAAGTCCATCACTATTGTAAATAAGTACATCGTCCTTTCTCAAGAATAATCACTTGCAATGATGGAAATTATTTCCCTATTTGTTAAAAGTATTATATATCTTCCTCATTAGAGCACTTAATATTTTATATTTATAAGTGAAGGCTTTGTTAATGGAATATGACACAAATTTAGCTAGTCGAGATGAAATTGATTCATTTCTCACAAACATCAACAACAATTCATTGGGGCCATGACCAAAAAAAATCCAAACAATAACTTAAAGAAAAATAACAAGATGTAGAGAAAGAAAGGCAACCCAAAATTGTAGAAATAAAACCAATGAAGTAATAAAGAGAGGAATCAAAAAATAAGGATAAACTATTGGGTCTTTATATAACCATTGAAAACTTGGTGGGAATTGGACTAAGAACATATTTAGTCAAAAACCCAACATATTGCATACCACAACAAATAGTGAATATTGTCTCTTTGATTTGCAGATGTATGGGCAATAGGTTTAAAGAGGAAGCTCTAATATTTGATCAACACTAAGAAAACAATTGTCCTCCTCCTCCATGAGACTAAGTTAGAGGATATCGATATGCTTAAAACCAAAAAAATATAATAGAAAAGAAGCGAAGGAATAATAGTTCATTAGATGAATTTTGAGGTCTAAAATGGGCCTCCTAAGGAAATTATAAAATAATAGTGGAAATAATAAAATAAAATTAGATTAAATCATCAAATTTTACAAGGAAAAAAGAAAAAAACTATTTTTTCAACTCATATTTTAAACTTATCTCCATATGGGTTTACTCAAATTTCTAGTGGGAACACTTGTTGGATGAAAATTTTGATTCATCATCCAAGGAGTACCCATTTTGCATACTTTTTATGGTCCATGCTACATGAAAAATCAGAAATACATGAAAAAATGTGATTGTAATCATGTTGTTTCATGTATTTCTCATTTTTCATGTAGCAGGGTCCATCGAAAGTATGCAACATGGGTACTCCTTGGATGAGGAATTAAATTTTACATCCAATGAGTATACGAGTTGAAAAAGTTGTTTTATTGTTTTATTATTTTTTGATATTTTTAATTTTTTACTCCAAAAATAATGAATCATCCCCATGGTTGACATCGTCATATTGAATATTATTGGTTATTATAAATTTTATTTTGGTTGTACATTTTTCTTAGGAGGCCCATTTTATACCTCAAAATTTCCCTAATTTAGTTAGAGGTGCATCATGAGGATTATGTATTCTATAATACAACTCCATTTTCCAACTAGAATACTCCCATCAAATATAGTATTGGATCATGACTTGCCTCAATCACCAATAAAAGTTCCTTAAGAGCCGCATTAGGAGGACTTTGAAGTCCATATGAAAACTCCATTTTCCAACTAGAATACTCCCATAAAATATATTATTGGATCATGACAATTCCTTAGGAGGTTGACTCTTGTCCTTCACAACAAAATCGATCAATAATTTTATCATCCACAACTTGCACAACCAAGGCAATGCACTTCATTCTCTACCTTTACAATCCGTCAACTTGTGCCATTACCCTTACACAACTTCTAGTAGAGACCATCCATGAAGTATCAAAGTAATTTCAATGTGTTGGATCTAATAGAAGAAGCTTAGGTCTTATAATATTGTGGCTTTAGAAGTTCTAACTACCCTTAGGAATATTCTAGGCATCCCTCTGGCCTCACACCACACAATCCTACTCAACCAAGTCCTTATATGGGATCTAGCCTTACTCAAGGTGACCCAAGGAGAATTGGAAACAAAATCCCACCTAGGAATTCACATAGCTTACAAAGTCATAGGGCTCATTAGTTGTCCAAGCTCACTTAACCTCTAATATCTACTAGCATAAATCAATAAGAACTGGGGAAGAGTAATAAAGGAATTATGGGAATAATTATGATGGAATAATAGGACAACAAAAATTAAGTATACATGTGGTCTTTTCACCAAGTGTCACCCAAGGAACACACACCTAACCATATGGGAAATCAAGTATACCATTAATCCCCTTACATTTTGGACTTAGGATATAATAACCATTATGAGTTAGGTTTAGAACATGTTTTGTGACTTTGTGTTATATTCATAAAGTGACTTGGGGAATATAATAATGTTTATTTCACTTAGGAACCATGCCTTGGTTCTGCCACCTCCGCTCTCCCTCTTGTGGAGTCCTATGCCACCATCTCTCTTGTCTAATTCAATTTGCAACAATGGTATATTTTATTAACATGGGTATGATTGCATATTACATCTCTAGATTCACTGGCCTTTTAGCACGTAGAATTTGTGGCCTTAATCACACCTGCACTATGACTTTAAAATATATAAGCATAGGCATCTAGGTCCGAAAACACATATATGCACATGTATACATGGGCACACATGCCCATCACAACCGATCTCACTAGTCTATCAAAATATGTACAATACATACAATGGGTCATCCTTGGGGTGTTACATGTGCCTCCTTAAGTGCAATGGACAATAATATTATTGAATTCTATGTATACAAGTACTATAAACTAATTATCCAATGGATGAACAATTAAGTCCATGTGATAAATCTAGGCCTCTTACAAATTTCTCATCAACTGAAACAAATATCAAACTAATTTCGACAAATCAAGTTTACACATGTTTTTTAGGAGCTCAAATATATTTCTGATTCACTATTCAAATAAGATTTTCTTCTTGATATTAATAAGCCAGTTGAATAACTCGATGATGTACATGTGATTTCTAGAAGACTGTAATTTTTTGGAAATGTAATGGACCATTCTTGGCCTCTTTTATTTAGTTTTTTGTTTTAGATTTCTTATAGTTTTGGAAGGTCCTTTTATGATATAGTAAATATTAGAATTCCTATTTCTTGTTGATGTGTGTACTATGTGCCTAAGGAATGCACATAAATTTTAACTAAAATACATAGTGTGTATACTCTAGTGTAATCAATATTAGAGTATAAACACAAAAATTGTGTCACTTGTCCTTTTGTAATAATGTTTTCTTCAATATTCATCAATTAGCATTAAGGCTATGACTAATCTTAAGAAATGAGATACAACCCAAGATAAATCTCCTATACACAAGCATGAGTAATAGGGAAGTAGGGATTGCATTTCAATGTCCATAGGGAGCAACAAAGCTTCAATAGTTTTACGTTAATCATATGTTCAATTGTAATGGTAGACTTGATAGATGGAGGTAAAGTAGAGAATATCAGCTTGAATTGTGAGACATTACCATCATGTATTTATACACGCATCATAGCACACTTCAATGGGATGGATTCTAGATATCATTTGAAAAAATCGATTATTTACATTTTCCTATCACAAGCCTTTAGAGGGTTGACCAATGCAAGTGGCAATACTAGAACATAAGGGACAAGTACCTTTCCATACTCTTTATTCAAACCAATGTTGAAAGAAATTTGATGTTGAAAAAATGTTAACAAAATTCCTTAAATGCGTATAGAGCTTTGAAAGAAGAAAAACATCAACAATCGGTTTAATGAAAAGTTTGGACTAAATTGTGAAAATTCCAAGTCCTAGATCTAGAATCCTACAAGATATTTTGCAGATTTCTTCTGAAAACATTGAAGTAATTAATGAAGTAGCCTTCACTTAATTAAGTTTATATGTGGAAACAGGAAAAAGAGCAAAGGAAAAAAATCACACAAGACAACATTATTTTTGGACAAATGTCCCCGGAAAAACCCAATGTGGGAAAACCAGTGCAATAGATTTGAGGGTTTTAATATTAAGCAACAGTTATTATGAATACATCTCTGAATGTCTCACTAGACAATTCAATTATAGAGAATATTGAAAGAGAAAAAAATAGTTAGAATACCTCACTATGCAAGCCTCGGTTGATCCGGTAGCTGAAATGATGAAACCCCAACACCCTCTATGCTTCCTCTACGCAATAGCTACATAGAACTGCATGGGGACTTCTAACGTCACCCCTTTTGCGTGATCTTTCAACCCTAGGGAAACTCGATCCCAGATGTCCCGGCTTAGAATCTCTATTTCCTAGTTGAATTCAGATTGTAACTTGAAAATGTTGTGATTCCTCTACGTGTGGCCTACGTCACCCTTCCTAGGTGTTGTGTCACCCTCTCTGGGCTTTGCATTGCTTCCTTTGTGTCTTTCTCTGCCTCTCTACTGATGATCCTTAGCCCTGGAGAAGATCATTATGCCAAAACTGTCTCTGCCCCTCAACCGTGTGAAGAATCTCTAGATCTGGTTTTCCTATAAGCACTGCTCACTTCAGAAAATTTGATCACTTGATCCTTTTGGTGTGTCTTCCAAATGACCCTCAAGCCTTCTTTTATAGCCTTCTCATTGAGACTTCTACGACTGATATTAGATCTCCAATCAATGGCTAAGATTACATTTATACTTGATCTGCTTTTTCTAGAATTTTCACCCATAGTTTAAATGAATACCCATTAATTATTTTAATTTCCTAAGTTAGACTTAGGGTCCTCATTAAAAATAATTAGTTTATCAAATAAAACTATTTCTAGGTGGAATTTTCCAAAAAAACTTCTGGGTCATGTGGAATATATGTGTCTAATCCTCTCCAAAAATTTTGATACTTGGAGCACATCTGATGCTAGCAAAAATCAATATTCCCTCTTAGTGAGTAATGTGTTCTAGCAAATATGCCTTGCTGCACACTGCTCTAACTCTGAAGCATCTCCCTGTGCGTTGTGATGTCTGACATGTTTTCCGCCAACCATTGCGCTGCTGCTGCAACTGCATTGTTGATGATGCTGCCATGATATACATTGCATCTGTACTGCAACTCCCTCTCAAATGCTACATTTGTTGCTAGTGCTACCACAACTAACTCTGCACTACAACTCAACTGCTGAGAGAAGCAACTGAAAAACATCCAAAATTATGAAGAAGTGTTCATGATGCATCTCAATGTTGAAAATATAACTACTTCTATACCCATGATGTCCCTCTGAAGGACTGTGTCTCTCTGCGCTGCTCATATTCTGGCACTGCAAACCACTGCATATGTCACTTCTGCACTCCTCTGCACCACTGAAAACTTCTCCAACCTGCTACTACTGGTCTTGCGCACCTATAGAAAGGTCAATATCCAAGAGGTGGACTCCTCAAGGATCCTTCCCAACTGAAGTTATTGCGAAATTACAGCTCAATGTCATCCCATATCCCTCTTGTAGATGCATGGGCACTCATGGAATACTCACCCTCCTCGATTTTTGCGGGCGCAGCCTTTAGATCATGCTTCTCGCCCTTGTCCTTTTTCTTCAAAGGACACTAGGTAGCGTAGTGAGGAAGTTCACCACACTTGAAGCACTTTATCTCGAGACGTATTTCTTACGTCTCCACTGCTCCTATTATCCCTTGGACGCAAGGGCTACATTTCCCTCCTCCTGTTGCTTCATATTCGATACACTACCACTATTGCCGTCAAGTTTACACTTGACCAGGTCCCTCCTTAGCTCTTCTTGCTAAAGAGAAACCCACATCTCTTCCCAGTTCGACAAGGTTTCTCTGCTGAGGATGCTCTTGACGAACACCTGCCATTCTTCAAAGACTATGTTAAGAGCCAGTCTCACCATTATTTTAGGAGAAAGCGTGGCCCCCACTACTACTAGATGATAATGGCTTTCCTAAAGTTTTGATAGGAATGGAACAATATGCTCCCCTTTCTTCATTTGCATCATCCTCAATTTCTGCTCTAAGAACATATTTCGTTGTTCGGAAGAGCCTTCATACAACGATTCCAAGGCTTACCAAATATGCATGGTTGTGTCCTTGCCAACTATGTAGGATACAATATGATATTTGACTCCATCAAGGAGAATCCTTTTGGACTTCACCATATTACTCGTGTACTTATTCAGAGGATCTGAATCTGTAGGGAAAGCCACAATACTCGTCATGAAAAGCTTGATATCGTACTCATCTAGAAGGCATGTGATTATTGCCTTCCAAATCACATAGTTGGAGGTGTTAGAAAATTATACATTACATAGGAATGGAACACATAAAATATGTGGAAACAAAAACATAGAAAACATATAAAACAATAGAGACACAGATATATGTGGTTCAGCCAATTTGGGCTACGTCTACCCTGAACACCCACTCCTTCCTTTATATTATCCAGCAAGATGAAGAGACACAACTTACAACAGATCCGCTATAATATCCTATACTCTCTCTCACAGTCCCCCTTTCTATTTCTCGCTCATAATACACATACCATACACAACCGTAATACAATACCCTCATACAAAACGAGGGGTTTCCTTCTAGGGCAGAAATACCTAAATTAAACATAACTTCTACCATCGGATCATCTGCCTAATGAATAGCCTAGATTGACTATGAAATCACAATATTTTACAATGCAATTTTACATATGTTTTTATCTTCAAGGGCACTACCCCCGAAATCCCCCACCAGGGTAGAGCTCCAAAAGGTCATTGCCACCCCCTTGGACCCCCTCAGGCAACGATTAAATGACGGAAAACATTTCCGCCCCATTAGGAATAGGGGTCCAATGCGGAGATACATCTAAATAAATAATATAATCAGGCTCCACACCCAATAGGAGCATCCCTCCAACCAATCCTGATCTCTAAGCCCATAAGCTTTCATGGCCATCAAGAAAAGTTGAATCAAATCCTCTTCTTCCCCTCTATACAGCACTCACTGGCTTATGCACTCCTTCACAAATTTTTAGTTCTGCCACCCAGATCTACTGCTAAGATCTTGGAAAAATGAAATTCCCCAGCTAGGAACTTCCCAAGGAAGAAAATTCCCTCATTGTGCTTTCTCTTCCTCTTCTGATGAATTTATACCCAGAAAAACAAATTCTTCTTGCATAATATTGCATCCCACCAACTTTGCGCTACTCCCTTTGGCTTGGAAAAATTCCTATCAGGAATCCCTTTCTCTCTGTTGACTACTCATAGAGATTTTTCCCAAAATTTCAACCTTCTAGGACTAGACTGCGCAATCCCTCTCGGGATTCGAACTGCTGATTTATGCAGTTATTCGACCTCCTTCTCAGTGTTGGATCTTCTCTTCCTATTTCATCTGCAATGCTCCACAATATTTGATACCATGTGAAAATTCCAAGTCCTAGATATGGAATCCTACCGCAACAAACTGAATCACTTCTCCTACTTGTATATTATATTAACAAGTTATATTCAGATTTCTTCTAAAAAAATTAAAGAAATTACTGAAGTAGCCTTCACTTAATTAAATTTAGGTGCAGAAACATGAAACTAATCAAAGGAAAAACATCACACAAGACACCATTATTTTTGGACAAATGTCCCCGGAAAAAACCCAATGCGGGAAAACCGGTTGAACAAATTTGAGGGTTTTATTATTAAACAAAAATTATTCTGAATACATCTATGAATGCCCTGTTGGGATTTTTTTTTTGAAAAATAAATAGCTTTGAGTTGCAGATAACAGGTGGTAGAGTGCAATCAAGGTAGACAGGGAGCTGTCATGGTTGCGGATAGCCGGAAGACAGGTGGCACGACAGTTGCAGAGAACATCATAGATGGAAGATATGGGAGACAAGGACAATCAGCAGAACAGTCAGTAATCAAGAAGAAGTGGCAAGCAGCGGAGTAGGAAAAGAGGAAATACTGACAATCACGTTGGAAGAAGAACAAATAGGTAATCAGCCAGCGTAGATGAGGTAGCTATTAGTCAGTGCGGCAGAGGCCAGAGAGAGAGCAGAGTTGTAGGAGAGATCTGTGAGATCTCTATTGTACTGAATCACATTGTAATAAAATCTGCGGAGCGATGTATGCCGTTTGATACTGATAATGAAATATGGTTGTAATAGACTCTGCAAAGCGATGTGTGCCCCATTTTAAATTTTAATTCAGCGTTCTGAATATGCTTGATGAGTAATAGTGTATACATAGTAGTGATATCTGTCTGCTGTTTCAAGTTCCTTTAGTTGTTCTTCATGGTTGTAATCGTATGGTACATGATCTGTCTCCTAATATTACTAAGGTCATAGAACGCCTTGGGTGAGACACTCTACTCCTTGGAGTAGGGTGAAAATGTCGGTGTTGTGCTAGACTACTACGGAAACCTTGTTGGCCTCTATCCTGAACCGGGGTATTGCTTAGAGACCTCCTTTTTCACCAACAAATGGTTACATTGTCGGGACCTGAAAATTCATTTAGGAGTTAGATCATGGTATCATGGATCTACGAGAGAGAACTACAAAGCTGGTGGGATAACCACTTAGACTAGTTCATATCGCAACAAGTGGAGCTGCGATAGTAGAGAGAAAAGACTATCAAGGATCAGGTCCTGTTTTTTGAATCTGCAAGTGACCTATACGAAATTTTATGGGGAAATTTTCCTGAAGAAATTTATAATTGGTTGCAGAGACTACAAGTCAGGTCACTTGTAGCAGGGTCGCGTAGATTCTGTTGCAAGTGGATGCACACGGATCTAGTAGCACTCTATCGGTTAGATACCAATTTGACCAAAGCTGTAGATTTATGGGTACAATATACCTTGGAAGGATACATTGTGGAATTCACAGCGGAGTGTTATCAATCCTTTTCAAAAGCTAAGGACATATTCATATCTAGATTGTGGGGAGAACTGTTGAAGGAATTCCCGTTTTGGATCAAAGCTTTAATGGTAGACGAGGGTTTGATGGCATTTCAAAAGTCTGAGATGGAGACTTAAACCTCTAGTACTGGGGGAAGGAGCTAAGGGAAATATGTTAAAAGTAAGTAATAAGGGGGAATAAGGGTATGGATTTCAGAACCTCTAGTAGATTGAGAGAGCGACGAGCACATCGGAGGGCGCAAATTGCTTAGAAGTGGCAGGAAAGGGTGTTGAAGGAGTTTGAGAAGTAGGAAAGTAGTCGACAGGACAAGGAGAAGGCACCGAAAATGAAAAAATGAATGGAAGGCCATATGGGATCCCAAGGAATAGGAGGGACCACCAAAGAAGATAGGCAAGTGTATAGGAGCCCAACCCGAATAGAAAAGGGAGAAAAGCCCAATGTGGAGGAAGCGCGCCCCGAGGAGATATCCGATGTGGAGCTACATGTTGCGATGGAGAAAATGTTTCAAGAGAGGATGGCACCCGTAATTCAAGGTAATCCTATTCCCCAAAGTTCAAGTAGCTCTAGTCCCAACCTTCCCCTGGTACTCTACCATCCACCAAATAAAATATTTGTTAAGTTACGAAGGTTTATCAAGTTGAATAGTGTTAAGTCTATAGTATAGATATCTACTAGCTACAGTGCTAGTAATACAATCTCACAGCTAGGAAGTAGAGATTTTATTTTAGTACTACCCATACAAAGAAATATGGCGGGATCGTTTACCCGATACCCAGAATTCTCTATGAGGGGCAACGATGATGTGGAGCAACACTGGTATCTCTGCGAAGCGACATGGAGGGCTCGGAAGACACCAGAGGCGGTTAAGTTGATCGAGTTCCAGACTACTTTAAGAGAGAGAACTCTTCGTTGGTTTATTAAATGGTCCAAAGATCATCAAAACCCAGTGATAGACGATGTAAAGAGAGAATTCATCAAAGAATTTAAATTACCTCAGACATATCAGCAAGGATTATCTGAGTTGTGGGAGATTAAACAACGAGAAGGTGAAACAGTGTGGGACTTGATGAGAAGGTTCAAGGATGTGATTGGAAATTGAGTTATCCAATCAATCCAAACGACCAACGAGATTGGCTTATTAAAGCACTTCTTCCATTGAAAATAACTCCACCGACAAAGCAAAATATTGATACCTTATAAGATGCCCTAGAGCAAGCCATGAAGATAGAAGCTATGACAGGGTATCCACAAGAGTTTAGAGGAGGAGCAGGAACTCAAGACCCTTCCATATTGGGGCTACAACATCAGATAGCTATTTTAATGGAGAAGTTGAAGGAAATTAAGCCGATACGACCTGCAAAGCCCAATGTGTGGTGTACCCATTGTTTGATGGAGGGACATGTGGCCATAGAATGCCCGAGGTTGCAGGGGAAAAATGCAGGAGCTTCAACAATAGGGACATGGGGCTCCACTAGTTGGGGGAGTTGCGTAGATAAATACTCAAGGATTATACCAACCACAACCCCACTTCCCAGGGTTCCCCACACAACGAAATCAGACGGAAACTGAATACTGTGAAATATGCAAAGGCATCGGTCATCCTCCGCGACTATGCCCACTTTTGCAGAAATATTCCAACATTCCTGTTGGCTCCCCGTGATTTGCAAATTTGGCAAGAACAAAATCTGCAGGGAACCACATCAGAATCACTTTGGAATCTTAGGACCTAGGCTTCCTGGACTCAGAGAGGGATCTCTCTTTGTAATTGTTTATATATGATATGTCTTTATGCTTTTGGCTATGATGTTAGGCTAGTTATGAAGTTCTAAGGACTTTTTGTTTTGATTGATTGATTGATAGGTTGATAGATCAAATGGTGTGATTAGTTGAAGGGATGTTTCAGCTGAATAGATAGACTATGAGAAATATCAATCCATTGGGCTATGGAGTCATAAAAGGATTTAATTGTTCATCAACTCTGCAAGGGTTTTCATATGGCAAGCTAACTATATCAAGTGGATCTCTTAGATTAGATGTGATATGAAATAAATATAAGTTGTGAAGGCAACAAAACTAAAAGTCAGTTAAAAATCTTTTAATTCTACTTCAAAAATAAAATCCTTTTAGGTAACTGTTTGAGGCAAACCAAAGGACATGGCACACCATAGAATTATTTGGCTAGACTTTAATAAGCAAACCTTTAAGACAACAATCCAACAATCCTAGAATTACTTTTAGACAAAGAAAACATTTAAGATAACAGTGAGTGCAGCTAAAGAATAAGCTAAACCTATCTTCTTTAACTAAACACTCTAAAGACCTTCAAAGCAATAGTTTGAGGTAGACCAGAGGACAGGGCATACCATAGACTTCCCTGGTTTAGACTCTACTAAGTATACTTCAAAGAAAGGCCTTAAAAACAATATTTCAAGCTACACCAAAGGACAGGGCTTACCATAGACTTCTTTGGCTTGACTCTATTAAATCATTTCCAAGACAACAAGCTAGGTGGAACTAGAGGGCAATTAAGAATTCTCAAATCAGACCTTGCAGAGGAAAACATTAAGATAAAGAATGCAAATAGAAATAGGGTGCCAAGACAACATATCCTACTATAAAATTTATGTTCTTTTATCAGAGAAATAATTGATAGAATGGAAAATAGAAGGAAAAAATTGATAAAGAAGGAAAACTTCACCATTAACATAGCTCAATAATCCTGTGAATGTGCTTGTATTACTGATGTTCAAAAAAATTACATTACTCCAGTACAATATATCTCTGCAACTCATAGCTTTCTCAAATCCAACCTAGCATTCCTCAACTAGCTCAGCAACAGAAAATCAGTCAACTTAACAAACCAACCAACACTAAAAATGAAGCTTACATGCAGTATTTATCTACAGAATGAGGAGGTGATCTTAAGCTAGGGTTTCAGATGTGTATTTATTATAGAGTTAATGAGTTTTTGACCTTTGATACCATGCAAGGCCCAAGGCAAAATATCTGAAAGTGATTTACTGAAATAATAACTCCTAACTTAACTTCTGAGCTAACTTTGGGAAATATCTGACTTTAAGGCTTTTTAAATAACTTTTACAATAATTTTTGGGTAGATCAAAAATATCTCTGACTGTTTGTAATAATTGTTTGTTGTTTTATTGAAATAAAACATGTTGTAGGTGGAAAAATATGTCCTTTGGAGAAGTAATTGCTTGGGTTTGGTCTTTCAAATCTATTTCTATGTAGATCTATCTTTTTTTATCCTTTGAACTCTATTTAGGCCTTTAAACTTTGGATTTGTCCTTTGATCTATGATTAGCTCTTTAATCTTCACTACTACGGTCTTCTGACTATTTTGCCTTCTTACTGTGTCTTTGTCTGTGTTTACTGTGTAGGGTGGGCATCTTCTGCCATTGAAGGGCTTGAGTAATCGCCAATGATCATGATTCATTGGGATTGTGCTTGTTTTTACACTTGTGGTTCCTTTAAAATAAAACAAACCTCTGGATCGTCACCCAAAACATTCATTAAAACGTTTTTTGGACCTTTGGAATGCATTTTCCGCATTCCTGCCATTAAACCTGCACATTAAACAAACAAATTAAATTTAAAACCTTTGGGGAAGGGTTTTTCTGCGTTTATTCAGTATTTTTCGGGCTGTCGGAGCACTTGTGGAGGCGCAAATGGCATTTTATGCTTTGTCACAAAGCCACAGGGATCTGGAGTGTTTAAATTGGAGGGCGGTATTAGATTTTGGTGGGAAATGGTTAGGCGGTTTTCACGCAAGGGGAAGGTGGTTTTCGCACGAAGGGAGGGGCGGTAATGGTTTTGAGGAATCTATGCAATTCCACTCAAAAGGAAACACACGACGGAAGGTACAAGCGGTAAAACCGCTTATATCGTGCATTTTTGAAAACATTAACCCCGACACACATAATATTGCGATAAGGGTTGCGGGCCATCAGATCAGGGGAACGTAGATCGATGGTCATCAGGAGATTTGGAGCAGTGAGCGAGTCAGAGGGAGTGGGGTCCGGGGGATAGGTGGCGACTTTTTAAGAGCAGGGCCTAGGGTTTTAAATAAACAAGTGGAGGAATTATCTCATAGAGGAGGGAAAGGTTATATGGGCATGGGGGATTTTAATAAAAGGGAGCCTGGGTTTAAATAAAAGCGAGTTTTAATGTATATGGGGGTTAAATCATTAAAGCAGGAGGCTTTAATGTTTATAATGGGGCGGGGTTAAAAACATAAAGGTCGAGTATTTATATTAAAAATAGAGTTTTAAATATAAAACAAAAGGTCCCGATAGGTTAATATTTTGATTTAAAAAAATGTAAAAACGGTCTTTTACATTGTTTGGATCAGGTAAGTAAAAAGGATTAAGGCGAGGGGGCGTATGGGGATTTTATGGGATAAAATGAGTGAAAATGAGAGTTTTAGGGTGGAAAGAAGGGTGATAATGAGGGAAGTAAACCCAAAAATGAATATTTTAAGAGCAGCAAAGTGATTTTTAGAAGGCAAATTGAGAGATCATGAAAAAGAAATTAAAAGGATAATGAAGGTAGTGATATTTCTAAAGATAGCTGATAGACAAGGAATGTTATCTTTAGCTGCTTGTGGAAAATCCATAGTCACCTAGTGAACTCTGTAGAATACAGGAGGATAACAGTGGCTCCATCTGGGGAGGGTAGCTCCTTTAGGAGGTGTCAAGAACCTCAGAGATCAAATCTTTGGAATTTGTAGACTAGTGCCGTATTTTCACTTTCACAGACTTCGCTTCTTCAATATGTTGATTTACTGCTGTTCTTTTGAAGCTATGAGATTTGAAATCTGAAAAAACATGATTGATTCAACTCAAACTCTACCTACCCATCATACTTTTCCTAGAATTTTTCTTCATTTGGGTGCATTTAGATTGGCCAACCCTTGACATCATTTTTATTTTGAAAACATGAAACTATCTACTTCTACACTTATATCATCCAAAGGCTTAGATTAGACTGATGAGCTCTTTTATTCTATACCTAATCTACTTATCTGTCAATATTAAACAGTTTGACGGATTTTTCATTCTCTAATATATTAACATAAAATTGAAAACATGACCAAATCAAGATTAAGAAGTTTTATTTGTCATGAGCTGTGGCATTTTAGACAAGCTGCACACATAATTTATTTTTTGCAAAAAGTAAAACTAAAATCTTAGGGCTATAATCTGGAATTTTTCATTCATCCCTCTCTTTTCTCTTTGATTCATATTTGAACTTTGGAACCGATATATTTTCCTAATCTAATCTACTGATAAGCCAAGTTTAAAAAATTTGGAAAATCTTCATTCACTAACCTATCAGCAGAAACCAAAAACTTGTTCAATCATGATTAGATTGTATGACTGAACAAGACTTCCTCTTCAAAGGTAGTGGCATTTGGACTTGCACACTTTCAAAAATATTCTTTTTTGGTATGGGGCTTTACCTTTTCTTTTTATCTGCCCTTTTTTCTTCTTTTCTTTGTTTTTATGTTTATTTTTCTGATATTATATTCAAATAGTGTTATATACAATGAATAAAGCTTTAAACTGAGTATTTTCAATTGAAATAATGCTTGAGCATCCTACCATTGACAGGACATCCAAACAATTATGTTCCATCCATCTCTTGTAGGAAGAATGCATTGTTTCCTCTTGCTGAATAGATGATGTATGGACATTTCCATAGATTTTTAAATTTCCCATGCTTGCCCGTGCCTTCTCTTATTGAGTCCCATTTTAGCACTTTGTCACCAATGTTGAAATCATTTTCCTTGATTCTTTTATCAAACAAATTCTTTATGTTTTCCTGCACTTGTTGTATTCTGTTATATACTTCTTCTCTAGTTTATTGCAACTGGAAAATCTGGTTTATTCTTCTTTGCATGTCATTTTCATCAGACTGTGCTTCTTGGATGAGCTTCATCACTCACACCCCTAAACTTGTTGGAAAAATTGCATCTGCTCCATACACTAGCTAATAGGGAGACATTCCAATTGATTTTTTGTTTGTTAATCCATCTGCCCATAATGCATGTACTATTTTGTTGTGCCATGATTTCTTGTTCTCTTATAGCAACATTTTGATGATGTTCACCGAAATTTTGTTTGAGGATTCTGACAACCCATTACCTTGAAGGTAATAAGTTATTGAATTTCCTAATGTAATCTGATATTTGTGGCAAAAGTCCACCATTTTCTTGGATCTAAAAGCAGCAATATTGTTAGTGATAATCTTTCTAGGAAAACCAAATCTAGACAAAATGTGGTTTTCGAGGAATTTGATGATTACTGAGTCTGTGTAAGTTCTATAAGGGATAGCCTATATCCATTTTGTAAAGTAGTTAGTTGCAATGAGGATCCATTTGTGTTGGGCAGAGGAGGCAAGATGGATTTCTCCAATAAAATCTAGGCTAGATTATTGAAAAGGAGCTTCAACAGAGATAGGATGCAAAGGTAATGGAAACAGTTTTATTTTTCCTTCAAAGATTTGGCACTTATGACAGGAAATTACCATTTTATGGATGTCTTGAAAGAGGGAGGGCCAATAGTAACCAACTCTAAGGATTTTTTTGACAGTAGTTTCCAATAGAGGTGGCCTCCACATTCTCCTTCATGAAACTCATGCTTGATCTTATCTACATCATTCTCAGGAAAAAATTTAGGCAATATAACACTAGCATTTTTCCAATATAAAATTTTATCTACAATGCAGTAGTTTACAACCTTCAACTTTAAGAATCTAGCCTTTGTTTTGGACAAAACAGGAGGAACATTAAGATTAAATAGCACATATAAAATATCAGCATACCAAGATGAATTCAGAAATTATTCTTCAATAAGTGGAGTTGCCAACTCCTCTTTTTCATCTAATGCATCAATCATATTCATGTCTAGTGCTTGAAAGTTTGTTTCAGCCATGAGTTTAGCCAATCCTTGCCCTTTGATTAGTTTAGTGGGCTTGATTTCCAGATCATATTCTAATATAACAGCAATCCACTTACCCCTTTTGCCATCAGGATCTTGTGTTAAGATGTCTTTTACCACTGTGTGAGGCACAAATGCAATGATGTGTGAGTGCAGAATATAAACTCTGAAATCTTTCAATGCCTTGATTAAGGAAAAAGCTTGTTTCTCCATTATGTTGTATTTCAGAGGTGCATCTCTTGCCATGTTGAAAAATGCAATAGGTTGTTCATGCCCTTTTATGTTTTTATGTAGTAGGACAACGACAACTGTATGTTCTGATGCAAAGGAGAAGATGAAGAAATCTTTGGTAAAATCAGGGTTGATTAGAATTGGTGTTTGGGTAAGTGCTTGTTTTACCAGTTCAAAGGATTGCTTTGCTTCTATGGTCCATTTGACTCCTATTTCTCTTTTCAACATGTTTTTAATGTTTCTTAGGAGTTTTGCCAGGTTTGGTATGAACCTTCTTAAGAAATTTATCTTTCCAATGAAATATTGTAGCTCTTTGAGATTTCTAGGATGATTGATTTGAAATATTCCTTCAACCCTTTTTGGGTCAATATTGATCCCTTCTTCAGATATGATGTGGCCTAAAATTTTTCCTTCCTGAAGGCCAAACAAATTTTTCTTGTGATTCAAAGAAAAACCATATTTTCTACATTTTTCAAAGACCTTTCTTAAGTGAGCTAGCTGTTCTTCATCATTTTTTGAATAGACTGTTATGTCATCAAGGTAGATCATAATGAAGTACCCTATCTCTTCTGAGAAAGCAATATCCATGGCTCTTTGAAAGGTGGAACCCACATTCATTAACCCAAAAGGCATTTTAACATACATGAAGGTACCCCAGGGTGTAGTGAAATTTGTATTGTGTTGATCATCTGGGTGTACCATCACCTGATTGTATCCTGGAAAGCCATCTAGCAAAGATATTCTCTTAGAACTTACTACCCTTTGTAAGATGTGATCCATTTTTGGCAAAGGGTAGTTGTCCTTTAAGGAGGATTTCTTTAAATTTTTGAAGTCTATGCATAGCCTAATCTCTCATGTTTTCTTCCTTACTGATACAAGATTTGAAACCCATTCTGAGTATCTCAGAGAGACTATTATTCCAACATCATACATTTTCTTAATTTCTTTCTCAACCAGGGGTAATTGCACAGGGTTTATTCTGCGCAGTTTCCGTTTAAAGGGCTTCTAGTTTTCTTTGAGAGGGATCTTATGTTGAATTATCTCTGTATCATATGACTTAAAATCTTCATAATTCCAAGGAAAAAAATTAGTGAATTCTTTAAAGAGCTCAAGATATTTCTGTTTTATATGAGCTGGCAATGTTTTAGACAATTTTATCATTTTGGGTTTTTGTTCACTGCCTATATTGCACTCTTCTATTTCAATTTCAGTGGGTTCCATTTTTGTATTCCTGGCAACATCATTAAAGTCAAACAGTTCTTCTAGAGGAGTCAGTCCCTTTGGAAAGTTATCATTATTGGACTGTAGCGCTTCAAAGTCTTCTTTCTCTAAATTAGTGCACAACTTCGTTTTATGTACGTATTATTTTGTTAACAGATTTATATTAGCAGTATCAGGAGGTTCTTCTTTGTGAATATGTTCCTTATTATGGCATTATTCTTCATACTCTGAGTCTGAACCTGGCATTTCAAACTCATTTTGGATTGTAGGAAATCTTCTATCTGTTTATCTCCTTCAAAAACCTGCCAATATTTTATGTTATCAGGAACTGTTGGTCTATATTTGACTTGAACTGTGTATTGTTTGCTATGATAAGGTTTTTGACATGTGCTGGCTGCAAAGGCTAGACCATTGGCAATAATGTTTTGATTTATGGAGACAAAATTAAGGTCATATTCTGTGATTTTTTCAAGAGGTCAATGGCATCATCCCTATATGCTTTCAATCTTGGATGCTTGGATGTGTATTATCCCTTAATATGCCTAATGACTAACTTTGAATATCCATGGAAAATTATCCTCTTGGCTCCTAATTTCTTCAGTAATTGCAGTCCTAGGAGGAGTGCCTCATATTCAACTATTTTATTTATGCATTGAAATTTTAACTTGTATGAGTGACCTTCTGCATGATTTTTCTCTGTGTTATGCACCCATATTCCTGCTCCTGAACCAGTTTTTCTACAAGAACCATCAAAGCTCGTACTCCAAAGAGGTTCAATTTCATATTTGTCATTTGTTGGGTGTGGAGCCTGATTATATTGTTTACTTTGTATCACAGCATTGGACCCCTGTACCTTAAATGGGGCAGCAACGCCGCCCGTAAATTAATCGCTGTCGTGGGGGGTCCAGGGGGGCGGCAGCGACTTTATGGAGCCCCCCCCTGACAGGGGGTTTCGGGGGCAGCGTCCCTGAAGCTAAAAACATATGTAAAATTTCTTTGTAAAAGTATAGTAATTTCTAGTCAATCTGGGCCATTCATTAGGCGAATGATCTGACGGTAGAAGTTATGTTTAGTTTAGGGTTTTTTGCCCTAGAAGGCAACCCCTCTCTTTGTATGAGGGTATTGTATTGCGGTTGTGTATTACATGTGTATTCTCTGAGCAAGAAATAGATAGGGAGACTGTGAGAGAGAATAGAGGATATTACAGTGGATCTGTTGTAGGTTTTGTCTCTTCATTTTGCTGGATAATAGAAAGGAAGAACTGGCTGTTCGAGGTGGACCTAGCCCAAAATGGGTGAACCATGTATATCTGTGTCTCTCTGGTTTTATGTGTTTTGTGTGCTTGTATTTTTCGCATATTTTATGTGTTGCATTGCTCCATAATATATAATTTTCTAACAACTAGTATCAGAGCCGAAGGTATATTTGGCTGATAAACTCGCAGGAAAGAAGGGTTCCTGGTTCGAGTGGGAGTAATGGCGGAAGATGGTAAGTTTAGGGTTGAGAAATTTAACGGCCAAAAATTCCCGCTGTGGAAGATGCAGATGGAAGATTATATATATCAGAAAGATCTGTACCTACCATTGAGCGGAAAAACAAAGAAGCCGACGGCCATGACAGACGCGGAATGGAACATTCTCGATAGAAAGGCACTCGGAACAGTACGGTTGTGTCTTGCGGCGTCAGTCGCCTTCAATATTTCAAAGGAAACAACAACAAAGGGTTTGATGCAGACGTTGGCGAAACTATATGAAAAACCCTCGGCCTCAAACAAGGTATTTCTTATGAAACGACTATTTAATATGAAGATGTCGGAAGGTGGATCTGTTGCAGACCATTTAAATGAATTTAATACAGTTACCAGTCAGTTAAGTTTTGTAGGGGTAAAATTTGATGATGAAGTTAGAGCTCTGTTATTCTTGTGCTCATTGCCAGAGAGTTGGAATGGTTTAGTAATGGCCATTAGTAACTATGTCTCTGGATCTAGTACTTTAAAGTTTGATGATGTTGTCGGTGTTATCCTTAGCGAGGAAATGCGACGGAAAAGCTCTGGTGAGACATCGGGTAATGCTTTGAGTGCAGAGTCTAGGGGAAGAAGAATGGAAAGAGGAAAGAGCTCAGGATATCACAGTAAATCAAGGAAAGGCAGATCCATGTCTAGATCCGGGATAGTGTGTTGGAAATGCAGAAATAAAGGACACCTAAAGAAAGACTGTAGCTCTCGGAAGGGAAAAGAAGGAGACACGCAGCAAGAAAAAAATCATGAAGCAAATGTGACGGGTGATGTGTTACAAGATGCTTTGATTCTTTCTTTCAAAAATGTTACTGATTCTTGGGTTGTAGATTCAGGGGCTTCATTCCATGCCACACCTGACAAGAAATATTTTCATGACTATGTTCAAGGATATTTTGGACAAGTTCATTTGGGTGATGATAAACCTTGTAAAAATTTTGGAATGGGTAAGGTTCTTGTAAAACAGCAGAATGGAAACAAATGGCTATTAAAGGAGGTAAGGCATGTTCCAGATCTGAAGAAAAATCTGATTTCAATAGGGCAGTTAGGAGGTGAAGGTTGTGTGACAACTTTCACAGATAAAGCTTGGAAGGTCACCAAAGGAGCCCTAGTAATAGAAAAAGGCAAAAAAGTGGGTAGACTGTATTTATGAAATGGTGTTTCTAACTCTGTTAATGCTTTAACTTCCAAAGGAGCAGATGCAGCATTATGGCATCATAGGCTCGGACACATGAGTGAGAAGGGGATGAAGATTCTTCACTCAAGAAATTTGTTGCCAAGTTTGAAGAATGTTGATTTGGATTTCTGTGAGAATTGCATTTATGGAAAACAAAAGAGAGTCAGATTTCTCAGAGTTGGGAAAGAAAAGAAGAGTGAAAAATTGGAGCTTGTGCATACAGATGTATGGGGACCTGCTCAGGTATCATCTCTCGGTGGCTCTCGCTATTATGTTACGTTTATTAATGATGCAACTAGAAAAACTTGGATTTATTGTATTCAAAATAAATCTGATGTATTTGATACTTTCAAGAAATGGAAAGCTTTGGTTGAGATTGAGACATGAAAGAAGTTGAAGTGTCTCAGATCAGACAATGGAGGTGAATATTGCAGCAAAGATTTTGATAGGTACTGTTCAGAGCATGGAATTCGTAGAGAGAAGACAGTTCCAAGAACACCATAAGAAAATGGTGTGTCAGAAAGGATGAACAGAACAATCATGGAGCGTGCAAGGTGCATGAGATTGCATGCAGGATTTCCTTTACAATTTTGGGCAGATGGTGTAGATACTGCTATTTATCTAATAAATAGAGGGCCTTCAAGTTCCTTGGATGGTTGTTATTCCAGAGGAAGCATGGACAGGTAAAAAGGTAAATTATTCTTTTTAAAAGCCTTTTGGTTGTGAGGCCTTTGTCCATATTAATAAAGAAAATAGAACAAAGCTTGAGGCAAAATCAAATAAATGTTCCTTTATTGGATATGGTGTTAATGATTTTGGTTATCGCTTATATGATTATGAAAATCACAAAATCATTAGTAGCAGAGATGTAATATTCAATGAAAAGGTCTTGTATAAGAATCAGTTGCAGGAAAGGAAACAAGAAAAAGAAAGCAAGGAATACACGGTTCTTGATGAGATAACTGAAAAAGTAAAGGTGCTTGAAAATAATAATAATCAACAACCACAGCAGCAACAACCACCACAACAGCAACAGGCACCTCAAACACCTGAAAGTGGTGTTAGAAGATCTACCAGGATAAGTAGACCCCCTGAACGATACTCTCCTTCATTATATTATTTATTGTTGACTGATTATGGTGAACCTGAATGTTATGAAGAAGCAATGCAGGTAGAAAGAAGGAAGAAGTGGGAGCTAGCCATGGAAGAAGAAATGGAATCCTTAATGCATAACCAGACTTGGGACTTAGTCAGGTTGCCTGCAGGTAAAACTACATTGCAAAATAAATGGGTTTACAGGCTGAAGGAAGAAGATGGAGGAAAACAGAGGTACAAAGCTAGACTTGTGGTGAAGGGGTTTGCACAGAAGAAAGGTATTGATTTTGATGAAATATTTTCTCCTATTGTTAAGATGACTTCAATCAGAACTATATTAAGTCTTGTAGCAGCAAAAGATTTACATCTTGAATAGTTAGATGTAAGGACAACATTTATCCATGGAGATTTGGAGGAAGAGATATACATGCAGCAACCAGAAGGATATGAGGTCAAAGGGAAAGAAAAATTGGTGTGCAGGTTAAAGAAGAGCTTGTATGGCTTAAAACAAGCTCCAAGGCAGTGGTATCTAAAATTTGACAAGTTTATGTCTAAACAAGGTTATACTAGATGTCACTCTGATCATTGTGTTTATCTAAAAAAGCAAAATGATGTCCGCTATATTATACTGTTATTGTATGTAGATGACATGCTTGTTGCAGGGTCTAACATGCAGGAAATAAATGTGCTCAAACAAAAATTGGCAAATTCATTTGCAATGAAGGATTTGGGAGCTGCAAAACAGATCCTTGGTATGAGAATAACCAGAGATAGGAAAATTTGAAAATTAACACTGTCTCAGAATGAGTACATACAAAAGGTGTTGAAAAGATTTAATATGCACAATGCAAAAATAGTTAGTACACCTTTTGCTAGCCATTTCAAACTTAGTAAGGAGATGTGCCCAAAGACCCAAGAAGACATGAACTATATGCCTAAAGTTCCATATGCATAAAAAGTTGGAAGCTTAATGTATGCAAAGCTCTGCACAATGCCTGATATTTCACATGCAGTGGGAGTTGTAAGCAGGTACATGAATAATCCAGGAAAAGAACATTGGATGGTAGTAAAATGGATTCTCAAATATTTGAGAGGTACCACAAATCAAGCATTATGATTTGGTGGTTCAAAAATTGCTCTACAGGGATATTTTGATGCAGATATGGCAAGTGACAGAGATAACAGGAGGAGCACTACAGGATATGTATTTACTATAGGTGGAACAACTATCATTTGGGTTTCAAAAATCCAAAGTGTTGTTGCACTTTCAACAACAGAAGCAGAGTATGTTGCTGCTACAGAGGCTAGTAAAGAAATTATTTGGTTACAAAGGTTTATGGATGAATTAGGTAAGAAGCATGATATGGGCACGCTATACAGTGATAGCCAAAGTGCCATTCATCTTGCAAAGAACTCAAAATTTCATTCCAGGACTAAACACATACATCTCAAGTACCATTTCATACTATCAGTATTGGAAGATGGAGAGTTGAAGCTGGAAAAGGTACACACTAGCCAGAATCCTGTAGATATGTTAAAAAAAGTTGTAACCAGAGAGAAATTGAGAATGTTCTCAGTTTCAATTGGTCTTCAAGGATGACGATGAAGATGAGAAACAGCCAGGTCCAAAGAGGAGTCATTTTCCAGCAAATGAAGCAGCGGTGGAGTTGCTATAATTAGTCTCCAAGTGGGATATTGTTGGGTGTGGAGCCTGATTATCTTGTTTACTTTGTATCACAACATTGGACCCCTGTACCTTAAATGGGGCGGCAACGCCGCCCGTAAATTAATCATTGTTGTGGGGGGTCCAGGGGGGGCGGCAACAACTTTATGGAGCCCCCCCCTGGCGGGGGGTTTCGGGGGCAGCGCCCCTGAAGCTAAAAACATATGTAAAATTTCCTTGTAAAAGTATAGTAATTTCTAGTCAATATGGGTCGTTCATTAGGCGGATGATCTGATGGTAGAAGTTATATTTAGTTTAGGGTTTTTTTCCCTAGAAGGCAACCCCGCTCTTTGTATGAGGGTATTGTATTGCGGCTGTGTATTACATGTGTATTCTTTGAGCGAGAAATAGATAGGGAGATTGTGAGAGAGAACACAGGATATTACAATGGATCTGCTGTAGGTTTTGTCTCTTCATTTTGCTGGATAATAGAAAGGAAGGACTGGTTGTTCGGGGTGGACGTAGCCCAAACTGGGTGAACCACGTATATCTATGTCTCTCTGGTTTTATGTGTTTTGTGTGCTTGTATTTTCCACATATTTTATGTGTTTCATTGCTCGTGGACGTAGCCCAAACTGGGTGAACCACGTATATCTATGTCTCTCTGGTTTTATGTGTTTTGTGTGCTTGTATTTTCCACATATTTTATGTGTTTCATTGCTCTGTAATATATAATTTTTCTCTATGTTATGCACCCATATTCCTGCTCCTGAACCAGTTTTGCTACAAGAACCATCAAAGCTCGTACTCCAAAGAGGTTCAATTTCATATTTGTCATTAGGGTCATTGTGGTCCCCATTATGTTGTTTATAGTGGCTACCATTGTGTTGTTTATTATGTTATTCTTTAGGGTCATTATGTTTGTCATTGCTTTGTTCCCTATGGTCTCCACTATGTTGAATATTTTTTGTTTGGGTAGATTGTTTTGGCTGTTCCTCCTATTTTTCCTCTTCTTCTACAATTATTTTCTCATTTTCTGCTATTTGTTCATTAACATTTTCACCATTGTAAAGGATAAATGAATCAAGGTCTGTGTGAATAGAATAAAGAGGGGAACTATCTAGATTTTCTTGACTGCTAACCATGTATTTCATGTGAGTTTCCCTATATAGTCTTCTTGGTTGACTAAAGACAGGGATGGTAGCATAGGTCATGTCCATTTTGAGGGTACCTTGGAATTTAGCTCCCCAAGATCTTGAAAGGAGCATGCCATATTTAGGAGGAATATCAGCCACTACAATATCCATTACTAGGCTGTTGGCTGGTATTTGTGCTAAGTTGACACATAGATATTTGATTAGGCCTAGAAATTTAACTCTGCTAGAATCAAAAGAGTATAAATCTTTATATGGTCTAGTTATTTCAAGGCCTAGTCTTTCCATTACCACTTTTGGCATAAGGTTGTGTGAAGCACCGGAGTCTAACATGGCATTGTGGAGGATATTATTATGGATGTTTAAACTGACATAAAATGGAGGAACATCTCCCTCTTGAAATTTCCCTCCTACTTCTGGTCCAAACAGAAGTTCAAGTTTGTCGTCATTTAAATTTGCAGAATCAACATTTTCTCCTATGTTTAAAGCTTTCAAAAGTTTGTATCTATATATATCTTGAGTGACTAATTCAGTAAGAGGAATAGAGATTTTAATCTTGGAAATTTAATTCTTTATACTGAAAGGTGTCTAAGTTTTTGAAATGTTCAAAATAGATTTTTTAGACACTGTTTTCATAGCAATTTCAGCTTGCTGGTTTTTATTAGGGAACTTAGTTAAAATAGTTTTATCAGGGGCACTAGCTGTATTGCTAGTGCTGCTTTGGTCACCACTTTGTTTGTCACTAGGTTAGTTGTTTTTTTTTTTTAGTTTTATCAAAACTTTCAGCCACTGTATTTAGATTTTCTGTTGTATTTTTAGAAATGTTTTCAGGGTTCGTCTTAGCAGAAATTTCAGAGGTCTTTCTTTTGGGAGTGTCTTGGTTTTTCTTGCTTTTGAGGTCATATTGTCTGTGTACTTCCATGATGGAATTTTCAAAGTCTTGTTTATAGTCTTAAGATTCTAGGTTGTCTTCTTGATATTGTGTTGGGGAAAACATGCCTTGTTCTTCCTTAGTGAGGAAAACAATATCCTCATTATTCACTCCCATTAAATTTATGTGGTTTTCCTCTGTTTCTTCAACTACCCCTTCATCCTCATCAACATATTTTTCTTGGAAGGGAGGTCTGGTTTGCTGATCAGGACCTCTTTGTCTAATTTGAGGGGGGTTTCTCCTAAATTTCTGGTTTTGATTCCAATTTTTATTTTTGTTTTAAGGAGCTGTTTGGTTTTCTCTAGGATAAGCTCTCTCATTTACATTCATCCTCTCCATCATCCTCTCCATGGTTTTGACTAAGTTATCAATCTTTGTATCAGATGTGGAGGGTACAACTTCTTCCCTATATGTGACACTTTTTTTCGTTTTTCATTCTAGCTCTCTTAGCAATCAGATTGGCTTCTACACTTACTTCTCCCCTCTGCATGTCTTCTAATGTGAGGGGTTCTCTTTCTCTTAATTGATAAGCCATATCTGGGTCAAAACCATCAGGAAATTTCATTAGAGATAGACCTTGTGGAGGTTTCATATGGATAAGGAGGGCATTTTATACATTATTGAATCTAGTGCAGTATTCTTGGACACCCTCTCCAACATTTCTCTTAATGTTTTCATACTCTGATAAGATTTGGAGAGTGTTCTTCTTGACTTCCCATTTTTTTAAGAATAGTTGATGAAAAGTGGGGAGGTCATTAATACTATTAGGGGTTAAGCCTTTAAACCATTTTCTTACCTCTCCCCCTAAGCTTTGAGAAAACATTCTAAGTTTAACAGTTTCATCATCTATTTCTTGTCTATCAAATCTGTCCACATGTTGTTGAGAAGTAATATAACTACTAGCATCATATGAAGGGATCTTGGATTGGTAGTCCTGTGGTAGAACAACTAAAGGTTGTGGTATAACTAGGGGAGCATACCATGTTTCCATGATCTGTGGTTGTGGAAACAAAGGAGGGTTAACAAGTGGAGGATTGACAAAAGGAGGTACATGATTAAATGGAGGGAGGTGTACAGTGAGGGATTAAGTTAGTACAACAGAATTCTGCTACAAGGTGGATGGGTCTAAAACTATCTGGGTTATCCAACTCTGAGACCTAATCCTATACAAGCTTTGTTCTAGGGGTGAGTCAAATAGGATATTCTACAAGTCTTTAAGGTTTTCAGGCAGGGGACTTGCTTTGTGGATTGGTGTGATAAAAGCTGGGTTTTTATAACTATGAGACTTCCTAAGGATGCTTTCAGGATTGTCAACTATTGCAGGAGGATTTGGATCAGGATGGGATCTGGTACAGATTCTTCTAGAAGCCAAAATTGGACCCAAGAATCAGAAAGGTTGAGAGTTTATGACAGTCTTGAAGGACAAAGCAATCTGTGAAAGAAATACTTAATCCACAAAGTATTCTTGACTGGGTTCTTTTGATGTTTTGATGGTAAAATAAGTTTTCCCAGTGGAATCTATGGAAAACCAGTGGAGTCGCAGGCTTACTGAAAACCAGTGGAGTCACCAGGTGGAGGATTTTTGCTTGTTTTATGGCTGGTTGTTGTCCACCATCAGCAACCAGGAACCATTATTGGCTAGCACTTGATTCATCTAAGTTTAAAATAAGGTTTTATGAGTTTTTTGAGTTTATATTTTTCTATTTATTACTCAGTATTCCCAGTATGGTCGCTACTATGTTGGCTCCCCGTGATTTGCAAGATTGGAAAGAACAAACTCTGTAGGGAACCACATCAGAACCACTTTGGAATCCTAGGACCTAGCCTTCCTGGACTCAGAGAGGGATCTCTCTATGTAATTTTTTATAGATGATATGTCTTTGTGCTTTTGTCTATGATGTTAGGCTAGCTATCAAGTTCTAAGGACTTTTTGTTTGATTGATTGATTGATAAATTGATAGATCAAATGGTGTGATTAGTTGAAGGGATGTTTCAGCTGAATCGATAGACTATGAGAAATATCAATCCATTGGGCTATGGAGTCATAAAAGGATTTAATTGTTCATCAATTCTGCAAGGGTTTTCATAGGGAAAGCTAAATATATCAAGTGGATCTCTTAGAGTAGATGTGATATGAAATAACAATAAGTTGTGAAGGCAGCAAAAATAAAAGCTAGTTAAGAATATTTTAATTCTACTTCAACAAGAAAATCCTTTTAGGTGACTGTTTGAGACAAACTAAAGGACATGGCACACCATAGACTTCTTTGGCCAAAATTTAATAAGAAAACCTTTAAGACAACAATCCAGCAATCCTAGAATTACTTTTAGACAAATAAAACATTTAAGATAATAGTGAGTGCAGCTAAAGAGCAA
Organism: Pinus albicaulis; assembly: GCA_034641835.2. NCBI lineage: Eukaryota > Viridiplantae > Streptophyta > Pinopsida > Pinales > Pinaceae > Pinus > Pinus albicaulis. The sequence goes on from CM076574.1 coordinate 1,130,020,506, forward strand.
GCTAAACCTATCTTCTTTAACTAAACACTCTAAAGACCTTCAAAGCAACAGTTTGAGGCAGACCAGAGGACATGGCATACCATAGAATTCCCTAGTTTAGAATCTACTAAGTATACTCCAAATAAAGGCCTTAAAAACAATATTTCAAGCTACACCAAAGGACATGGCTTACCATAGACTTCTTTGGCTTGACTCTATTAAATCATTTCCAAGAAAACAAGCTAGGTGGAACTAGAGAGAAATTAAGAATTCGCCAATCAGACCTTGCAGAGGAAAACACTAAGATAAAGAATGTAGACAGAAACAGGGTTCCAAAAAAACATATCCTACTCTAAAATTTTTGTTATTTTATCAGAGAGATAATGGACAGAATGGGAAACAGAAGGAAAACATTGACAAAGAAGGAAAACTTCACCATTAACATAGCTCAACAATCTTGTTAACGTGCTTGTATTACTGATGTTCAAAATAGTTACATTACTTTAGTACAATAGATCTCTGCAACTCAGAGCTTTCTCAAATCCAGCCTAGCAGTCCTCAACTAGCTCAGCAACAGAAAATCAGTCAACTTAACAAACCAACCAACACTAAAAATGAAGCTTACATGTAGTATTTATCTGCAGAATGAGGAGGCGATCTTAGGCTAGGGTTTTAGATGTGTATTTATTACAGAGTTAATGCATTTTTTACCTTTGAGACCATGCAAGGCCCAAGGAAAAATATCTGAGAGTGATTTACTGAAATAATAACTCCTAACTTAACTTCTGAGCTAACTTTGGGAAATATCTGACTTTAAGGCTTTTTCAATAACTTTTACAGTAATTGCTGGGTAGATGAAAAATATCTCTGACTATTTGTAATAAATGTTTGATGTTTTATTGAAAGAAAACATGTTGTAGATGGAAAAATATGTCCTTTGGAAAATTAATTGCTTGTGTTTGGTTTTTCGAATCTATTTCTGTGTAGATCTATCTTTATTTATCCTTTGAACTTTGTTTAGGCCTTTAAACTATGGATTTGTCCTTTTATTTTTTATTAGCTCTTTAATATTCACTACTGCGGTCTTCTGACTGTTTTTCCTTCTTACTGTGTAGGGTGGCATATTCTGTCGTTGAAGGGCTTGAGTAATCTCCAATGATCATGATTCATTGGGATTATGCTTGTTTTTACACCTCTGGTTCCTTTAAAATAAAACAAACCTCTGGATCGTCAGCCAGAAAATTCATTAAAATGTTTTTTGGACCTTTGGAATGCATTTTCCACATTCCTACCATTAAAAATTCACATAAAAAGAAACAAATTAAATTTAAAACCTTCGGGGAAGGGTTTTTTTGCGTTTATTTAGGATTTTTTGGGCTTTCGAAGCACTTGTGGAGGCGAAAATGACTATTTATGCTTTGTCGCAAAGCCACAGGGCTCTGGAGTGTTTAAATTGGAGGGCGATATTAAATTTTGGCGGGAAATGGTTAGGTGATTTTCGCGCAAGGGGAAGGTGTTTTTCACATGAAGGGAGGGGCAGTAATGGTTTTGAGGAATCGGGTGCGATTCCACTCAGAAGGCAGCACGTGGCGGAGGGTACAAGCGGTAAAACCGCTTATTTCGCGCTTTTTGTAAACGTTAACCTCGACGCACATAATATTGCGATAAGGGTTGCAGGCCATCAAATCTGAGGAACGTAGATCGACGGTCGTCGAGAGATCTAGAGCAGTGAGCGAGTCAGAGGGAGTGGGGTTCGAGGGACAGGTGGCGGGTTTTGAATGGGATGCGGGGTTTGGTAAAGAGCGGGGCCAAGGGTTTTAAATAAAAAAGCGGAGGTGCTTATTTAATAGAGGAGGGAAAGGTTATATGGGCGTGGGGGATTTTAATAAAAGGGAGCCCAGGTTTAAATAAAAGCAGGTTTTAATGTATATGGGGGTTAAATCATTAAAGAAGGAGGCTTTAATGTTTATAACGTGGCGGGTTTAAAAACATAAAGGTCGGGTCCTTATATTAAAAATAGAGTTTTAAATATAAAACAAAAGGTCCTGATAGGTTAATATTTTGATTTAAAACAATGTAAAAGAGGGTCTTTTACATTGTTTGGATGAGGTAAGGAAAAGGGATTAAGGTGAGGGGGTTTATGGGGATTTTATGGGATAAAAAGAGTGAAAATGAGATTTTTAGGGTGGAAAGAGGGTGATAATGAGGGAAGTAAACCCAAAAATGAATATTTTAAGAGAATCAAACTGATTTTTAGAAGGAAAAATGAGATATCATGAAAAATGAATGAAAAGGATAATGAAGGCAGTTTGATTTCTAAAGATATATGATAGACAAGGAATGCTATATTTAGCTGCTTGTGGAAAATCCATAGTCACCTAGTGAAATATGTAGAATACAGGAGGATAACAGTTCCAAACAATACATATTGTGAATTTTTCGCTTCTACAACACATAATACAGAGAAATGTAGATCCTTCGATGCACTGGTAGAACGATTGGACAGACCATTGTATAGAGTGAATGAAGCTCCAAGGGGCCGAGGAGGAGGAATGAGAGGAGGCAGAACTAGAGGAAGAGGACCAGTAAGGTCCTAAAACTGTGACCAAGAAGGGCACTTAGAAAGGGAATGTCCGTTACCCAAAAGACCATGGTGCTCTCAGTGCAGAGTCAATACACACACAACTGAAGACCGTCAAGAATTAATGAAGGGGTGGGAGGAAAGAGCCAAACATAGGGCATAAAATCTGGTGAATGCATAACCAAGAATAGTAGAAGCTCAGCCCATGCAAAGTGTAGCCATAGTAACTCGGGGAGGAAAGAAAACAGGTGAGGATCCACAGAATATGGACCTGATAAAGCTGATCAAGCCAGCATCTCCAAAAACCGCTTTCAGATCGATAGAAAGAAGCAATATTTTAAGGAGGCAGTGGAAACATTTTCCAAAATAGGGGGGAGTAAAGGCATTGAGATTCCACAGCCAACCGGAGAAAAAGAGAAGCAAGCCCATACAAGTACAATGATTGAGGAATGGTTCTGACTATGTTTTAAAATTGTAACCAATGCACCAATGTTGGAGAAACTAAAGAAGAATCTAGAATTGGTGGTACAGGAAAACGCAGAACCAGGAGAGTCAAGAGATTCAACCAAAAAATACATAAGAAGGATAAAAAGAAATAAGAGAAGAACAGGAAAGGAATTTCATGTGAATACTCAAGTCGTGGGATTTCAAATCAAAGACACCATGCTCAATCTAGGATTAGATGTCAATATTCTACCAAGAAAGATGTGGGAAGCACTGGGGAGGCCAAAAGTTGGTATACTCGCCAATACAGCTCCGCATGGAAAATCAGTACTGTATTGTGCCATAGGAAGGCTAGAAGAGGTCGAGGTTGATGTCGCGGGAGTAAAAACATATACATATTTTGAGGTGATATACATCATGGGGGACAAGGATCTCTATCCTTATTTGTTAGGGATATATTTGGCCTTTGAGAACTATGTAGTGATCGAATTGAAAAAATAATTGATGATATTTGAATATGGGGAAGTCAAGGTCACTCAGCCACTTGACCCATATCAGGGACCCTGATATACAGAAACTGTTGACAACGGAGAGGATGCTCAAATTCTCGATCACCTTTAACAGATGACAACAGGGAAGAGAGAAAACTATAACAATCCAACAGTGGGAGGGACTGTAAGCTGGAGAAGTGTTTAGAGTTCAGACTTGGGCTCGGAAATAGCTTGGGATTATTGGCAACAATGAGGATATGAGACTAATACTAGAAGATGTTCTAGCATCGGAGGAGTCAAATGGATTGGAACTGAGGTAAGGGAATATCCGACTCTAGAAAATATGAATGATGTAAATAAATTTATTGAAAAAGTATAAGAAAAGGTACCAATAGAACATAGAGTCCCTCTTATGGATGTGGCACTGCAATCCACGTCAACAAGGTGGTGGGTCAACCATTGCAACTCACTTCCAAAGTGGGAAGATTTTTCAATAGAAATAAGAGCTACATTCAAGGAAGATGAAGGACCACAATTTATTGAGAAGTACCAAGGGGATTCTGACCTCGCAAAGCATTTAGAAAATTGTGAGTACAACTGGAAAAAATCAGGGTATCCAGAATCTCTATGGATACACAATTTTATACAGTCACTGGACAAAATTCCATAAGCCTGGTACTTGACCGAAGAAAAGAAGTGAGGAACTGGCACCTAGTAAGTAGTTGTGGAAAATTTTACGCATTGTTTTTCTTTTAAAGGAGAAAAAAAACGGGTTACAAAAGCACTACAAGCCATCAAAAGAGTACTATTTTTTCCAGAGATTCAAGAAGACGAAGAGCAAACGCTCTCGGAGCAGATTATCAAACAATCAGTAGCATGCAAATGAATAGATAGTGAGATGGATGATGACGATTTAGAGAATCTCTGACACTTATACTTTGAAGAGAGAGAAGGGGAGCGAGATATACAGGAGGAACCAACAACAAAAGGACTACACCTGATACCCTTGAAGACTAAGAAGCTAAACATTGGAGCTGCAGAGAAACCCAAAATAACGTCCATCAAAGACTATTGGGATACATAAATGACCAAGGAAATCTTCGACCTTTTACAGGACTATGAAGACTTATTCCCATACTCAGTAGTGGAGCTAAAGTGGAGAAAAGGGGACATGGGGAAAAGGTGCATAGTCTTGAAGCTCAACGCAAGACTAGTGAAGCATAGGCCTTACCACCTAAATCCAAGGGTAAAGGAGAAAGTCAAAGCATAAATAGATAAAATGCTGAAAGCAGGGTTGATTTTTCCAGTGGAGGAAACAGAGTGGGTCAGTCCCATTTTGATACAAAGGAAAAAAGAGAAATCTGAGATTAGAGTATGTGTGGATTATAGAATCCTCAACAACACATGCATACATGATCCCTTTCCCGCTCCATTTGTGATGAGGTTCTCAACAATGTGGCAGGAAACGATGCCTATTCATTCACAGACAGTTTCTCAAGGTATCATCAACTGAGAATAGAAGAAGAAGACAAGAAGAAGACCACTTTCCCAACCGAATTGAGATCATTTGCATACCATGTCATGCCCTTTGGATTGAAGAATGCACTAGCGGTGTTTTCACGAGTAGTGATAGCATCATTTCGGGATTATATCCATAAGTTCCTTGAGGTATATATGGATGATTGGACAGTTTACATTTTACTGAAAAATCACGCAAATTTGCTGAGAATAATGTTTGATAGATGCAGACAACTCCAAATTTCCCTCAACCTCAATAAATGCATCTTTGCAGTACCTTTCTAGACGCCACTAGGACATCATGTTTGTAAACAGGGTGTTTGTGTGGATCCAACAAAAGTGGCAGTCATTTTTAAAATAGAAGCGCTAGAGACCATGAAACAATTAAGATCACTACTTGGACATACCAGGTACTACAAAAGATTCATTTGCAACTATGCAAAGATAACAACACCATTGGAAAAGTTGTTGTGGAAGTTAGAGCATTTCACATGGAGTAACGAATGCACTAGTGCCCTCAATACATTGAAAGAAAAGTTAGCAAGTGCACCCATCTTGGTTCATCCTAACTGGGACAAATAGCTCCATGTCCATATTGATGCCTCCAACATTGCATTAGGAGTGGTGTTAGCTCAACCAAGAGAAACTTTTGTTGATCATCCAATCTATTTTGCAAGCAGGAAGTTGTCTACTACTGAAAAGAACTACACAACAACAGAACGAGAAGTTCTTGCGATGGTGTATTCTCTTTATAATTTTCTTCATTACCTACTGGGAGGTACGTTCAAATTCTTCACAGACCACATAGCATTGAAGTACCTGATTAACAAACCTGTGCTTGAAGGAAGGATCTGTAGATGGATCCTACTGTTCCAGGAATTCACCTTCAAAGTGATAATGAAACCAGGAAGGTTAAATGTGGGTCCTAACCATTTATCAAGGCTGGAAAATGGAGAGAATGGGGGATCCCTAGATGATCAATTACCCAATGTTGATCTCTTCAGAGTAGAAGCCATCCCAGATTATCTAGAGCAGATAGCAGTATATATAGCAACGAGACAATACCCAACTGAATACATGATGACTCAGAGAAGACATTTGGTATTGAAAGCAATTGAGTGTCAATTGATAGCATGACAAATGTATAAGATGGGGTTGGACCAGGTCTTGCGGAGATGTGTCATGGACCATGAAAGAGAGGATATCTTGTGGGAGTGTCATTGCGAAGTTACGGGGGGCCATGTCAGCGCAAAACCCACCGCAAGAAAAATATTACATGCATGGTTGTGGTGGCCCACAATTCATAAAGATAGTAAAGCATATGTAAAAAAATGTGATATCTGCCAAAGAATGGGATGTCCATCACACCAAGATGATTTGCCACTACAACCTATAAGAGCACTACAGCCATTTGAAAAATAGGCCGTTGATTTCATAGTGCAAATTGCACCAATGGCAAGACATTCACAAGAAAGGTACATAATAACCGCAACATATTATCTCACAAAATGGGCGGAGGCAGCACCGGTGAAAAATTTCACAACATACACAACAGCCAAGTTCATTTTTGAAAATATCTTTTGCAGGTTGGCTGCCCCAAAAGCCTAACCAGTGATCAAGGTACACACTTCATCAATACAACAATCAAGTCTCCGTTAGATAATTTTATGGTGCAACATCATAAGAGCAGTCCGTACCACCCTCAAGCGATTGGAACCATTGAAGCATTCAATAAGATCTTATAAAAGGACTAACCAAGATATGAAATGAAAATCGGGATGACTTGGATGAGCAGATACCAGCAACAATATGGGCATACAAGACAACTGTAAAAATAATTCACAATCAAACTCCTTTCCAGCTGGTGTATGGGAGAGAGGCAGTGGTACCTATTGAATTTATCATACTAAGTTTATTAATCACTTCAAGAGTACAGCTAACAGAGGAAGACTCAATCACTGAATGCCTCCATGACCTACAAGAGCTTGAAGAAGACAAATTCCTAGTGGAATTCCATTAGATGGTTCAAAAGGAAATATAGAAGGCTTGGCATGACTGTCACATCAAGCATAAGATGTTCACTATCGGAGGGAAAGTTATGTTGTACGACAGTAAATTTCAAAAGTTTTCGGGAAAACTCAGAATGCACTGGATGGGACCATACCATGTCATTGAAATTAAAGATTGAAGCACGGTTCGATTGGCGAAATGGATGGCCAAGTATTGCAAGGGTGAATGGCGCACTCCTAAAGCCTTATCATGAGTAAGTGTCATCATTTATTTTTCAAATAACTCTCGCAACGGAGAGGATTCAATAGGGTAGAATATAAATATATTGATTCAATAACTCTCTCGCACTCGAGATGAAAAATAGGATAGGAATCCCAATAAAAAGCAACCAAATAAAGCAGCGAACAAATCCACATGTTGCGATGAGGAGACCACATCGCAACCGATTGTAGTCTGGGGGGGTAGCATCTAACGTGTCATCTGTATTAGAAAGCCAAGTGTGTCAAATATCATTCCATCATAATAACCCATCATACCTTTGTCAGTCCGTAGGATCACTCGGATTTGAGAATTAGCTGCCATAATTAATAACAACCATACTGTAATAAATTTTCCATATTAAGCCAAAATCATTACCCATCACATCTACCCAAATCCCGAAGACATAGTCAGCAATGCAAGAATACACCTCACTGTGGTAACTAATCGCACGATTATAGCCACAAGAGAGACATAAAAAATTAATTAGTTATGGGGTCTTATCAACCTCATTTGTGCCGATTACATTACTTAATTCGCATGAAAGAAGAAAAGCATGAGAATGCTGGAAAAATCTGAGTAAGAACAAGAAACAGCCGCAAAAACAAGTGAAATTTCATCAGAGGAAGTTCAAAGAGATAGTCTAGTAGCAGAAATTCACAGAAATATATCAAAAACAACACTCTAGGTATACAGAAGAAGAACGAAGATGACGAAGGTAGCACTAGCAGTTGTCAAGCTCAAGCTCAAGCTCGATGAGAGAGTTCAAAGAATAGAATTGCTAGTTGGCAAGTATGACAATGCATCACTAATCGATATAGATTTCACGGATTCATATCAATTTCCAGCAATGAAGAGACAAGTATACATAGAGAATTATGCTACAGAGGGAGTAGGGGAAGTAGAAAGAATGAATCCGGAGTTCAGAGGTATCCAAAAATTGACAATACTTAACCTTAGGAACCTCCTCATGTTTGGAACAACGAGAGCGGAAATGCAGTGTACAAAATTCTTGTTGAGCAGAGTCCAGAATGGATCATTGTGGCTGGGTCGATAAATATAGATACATGCAGAGGATATCAGTAGGCTTACGGTATCATCAAAAGAAGGGAAGGATGTCTCAACGACATTCCAGAACGTGTCCAAGAGAGCCAAGAAGGCAGGAGACTATGATTATTATAAGAAATATGAGACCAGAAGAGGAGGGAACAGGGCGATGATAGACCTCATCAACCATCCAGTAATGAAATTTTCCTGCTATCTAATAGTGGGTAAGAAGATGAGGCATTACACCAAAGGTGAATACACCCTCGACACCATTTCAATCGCGGAACACTGCCTCCAGGGAACCCAGCTAAACTGGTGTACCTTCCTACTGAACGATTTGTTTTAGGCCTGTGAGGATAATTATAGATGAGCCATAGGGTTCATTTATGGCTACCTCGTAATGGAATTTATGATGTGGAAATGGACTCACCCGGGGGTAAGACAGTTCGCGGAAATCACAAATGACCAGCCAGTGGTGTTGAAGTTTATGCCCTAGAGAATCTCGGGAGATCCCAACACCAAGGAGGTAAATTAGGAGGCTTTCTCAATATGGTACAAGGAAATGGTGGATGTGGTGGCGAGGCAACAAAGGGTTTCGAGGAACCTGTTGGACAAATATTCTTCGCAGATATGGTTTGGGGTCACCCACAAGTAGAGATATATCAGACCTAGTTGCAGGGATGAAACCACATTCAAAATGAGACCGTTAAAGTTTCAAATTGAATAAAAATCATTGCACACCGAAGTCTGTTTGTGGCCAAGAGTTGGGATGGAGGTCAGAAGCGGAATACCTCACTATTGGTTCGAGGGCATGCTGCCAAAAGCACTCCCAGGGGAGACACCAGAGGAAACAACGAGTATAATTTCTCGACTACAACTAAAACCTTTACTGGAATAGCTGGACACGAAGGTGAAGGACTTCAATCTGGTAATACAAAACCTCACAAGTGTTTCTACTGTGTTCCCCTCTTTTTCTGATTTTCAGTCTTCAAATTCTGCATCACCATCCACATTCACACCTATTGTCACTTCCCTACCTTCCACCATGTTCAATTCACCCCCGGCAACCATAGTCACCTCAATCTGTAAGAGCAAGGCACCTAAACCCCCGGTAGCTACAGCTAAGGCCAAGAAAGCAAGAATTATGGTGCCTAGGAAAATAGTTGACCTCATTAAGGAAGATTAGACCCAACCCATGGATACAGGAGTACCAGTTCAAGAAGAGCCAGAGGTTACAACCCAGGTCACCTATGCATTATCAGTGTTTGATTCATTCTCGTTTTTTAATATTCAGACATCATCTCCACCCCAAAATCACACCTCTTCACCTCATACTCACCATTCATCACCCCATACTTCATTTACTTCCAATGACCAATCCATATGCACTCCATCCACCTCAACAACTATCTTAGACCCAGTACGGCTAAGAAACAAGACAAATGGGGACATCGACGCAAAATTTAACTCGAGTACGACTAGGGTACCCGATGTTAACCAACCTCTGGTGGGGCGGGGCACTTTCCTAGAACTATTAGTTCAAGGAGGATATTTTAGTGTAGATACAACACCCTTGCCAAAAGATTTGAACCCATTTCAACAAGGCAACCTAATATTGCAGCAAATTCAACCAACCATTAGCATGAATAACCCAGAACCTTAGTTGCCACAATAGAATCAACCCGCATCACTGCATGAGCACTCAAAGAAATAAATCGCTAGCAGGCAACCCCTCAGAGAGAGACCGCCAGCCCAGGACATGTCAGACGCTGACACTACAAGGAAAAGACCCTCTAGTGGATTTTTTTGAGGAACCACAAAGAAAAATACCCCATACATCCATTTCTAGTGGAGGTTACTAGAGGAGGTTGGCAGGCGGAGGGTTTTGCGGATGTTTTCCTATCGGTGCTCTTATCGTTAAAACTTGCCCTGGTGCTCTCAAAAAAAGAAAGCACCAGTGCAGAAAAAATCATTGGCACACTGGACACCGTGCACTCTGTACACACCCACTTGGTGCGTCATAATATAATAGAGCACCGGTGCCTCACAACTTGCCCATGTCGGTGCATTATAAAACACAACGACAACACCAAAACCACCTAGTGCGGTAGGCAGAAACCGCACTGGTGAATCATAAAAAACGTGCCAAAACACAAACTGACCGGTGCGTTTGTAGCAAACAGTACCGGTGCGCCTATAAACAATGCGCACTGGTAAAGGGTTAAATTAAAAAAATATTTACGACAAAAAACCTGGATTTTTCAGCTTTCCAGTGCTCCCGAGCTATCAATTACTGGTGCACACAATACCATAGAACGTACTGGTGTGCACCGAACATTGGCACACTAGATAGCATGCATGAAGTACACACACCGCTGGGGCGTCCAATTACTATAACGCACCGGGGCATCAATACTCTTCTGAGTCGGTGCATCATAAAACACCGCGCCAAAACAAAAACAAGTTGGTACGTCCTTCTCTAAGAGCACCGGTGCGCCAGAAACCGCATGCACTCGAATAACGTTATACAAAAAAAAAATTAAGGCCAAAAAACCGGTTCTTTGCGACTATTGCACACCAGTGTTTTACCATTACGCCGCCCTGGTGCATCATCAAATTTTCACACCGAAACTGAAACATCCCGGTGCGTGATTAGGGAAATGCCCCGATGCATTATAAACAATGCGCCAAAATTGATAACGCCCGGCGCGGTTTTATTTAACTTCACTGGTGCCCTTATAAAACCTCGCGCACCGAAACATGGTTAATTAAAAAAAAATTACGGCCAAAAAACTTCATTATTCACTTTCCTCGGTGCTCCAGAGCTCTCAAGCCCCGGTGCTATTTCCTTATTTCTAAGCCACCCTGACATCAGTGCTCTCATTGCACCCATTGCCCGCACTGCTACTCTGCATTGGCCACCAATCTCCAGCTTGCATTTTGAAAAACAGTGGGAAAATTTTATTTTCCAAATTTTACCACCAATATGCCTCCTCAATGGCGAAATGTACAGGTATTTTTCTAGTTTTTCTATAATTACGCCTTTTAGCGGATTAGAAATTGAAATAAACTTAAAAATAACCATTAAAAAGGAAAAAAGAAAAAATTTGTCGCACTTGAGCTGTTCGGCTCGCATCGTTTCCGGGGCGGTGCTGGAAGGCGCCCTGAATAATTTTAAACTAAAAATAAAAAAATAAAAAAGGCGGTGCGCTCATCTATCCAGGCGCACCGTTGACCCCGGAAATCATAGTGCGGTGCATTGAATTCATTTTCTGCCCCAGTTTATGTCAGCGCATTGCATTTTGCATTCCGAGAGGGTCAACGGTGTAGTCGGGTAAATGACCACACTGTCAACTATGTCATTGTCATGAAGTCGGTGCGCTGACATGACTATAAGCGCCAGGGCGTATATTTCAGTCAACACATCGCTATTCTGAATTATATACAGTCTACGGTGCTTGAAAAATAGACATCTACACCAAATCCAGCGCGGTCTGTTTCATTAGGGTCCCCGGGGACAGTGCGCTAAAATATTAGGACGCACCGACACCAGTGCGTCACTGTTTTTATGGAGCACTGACTTGTATGTTTTTTTTTTTTTTCAAAAAAAATTATACATGTATATTTATAAATACATTTATGTTTTAATAAAAAAAATTTATTTAATATGGAAATGATTCAGAGAGAACAGCAGCAACAACAGCGACAACAAGCAGAACAATATGACATGATTTTCCAATGGGAGGCGAGAGAGAGGGAGAGAGATGGATGCCCTTGCCCTATTACTGTAAATACCCAAGAGATCCTTATGCAGGTAGGCCTCCTCAAGTTCTATGAGGAGGCTATTTCCGGCCTAAAGGCCCATAGTGTGCTTTTGAGACATCTTATCGGCAGGTGGAATGCCCACCGACAGGCTTTTTAGGTTGGTCTTGACCAGTGGTACACACCCACTGAGGAGGAAATTTATTTTATTACAGGACTATTGAGGAGAGGAGTGGATTTTCCCTCATTCCTAGATGTACTAGCTAGTTGTGTAGCAGGGAGTCAGTTAGTTTACTCCCAGAGATACATTGGATCACATGTACTGTCTCCTTCAGAGTTTTAGGTACCTGGAGGTCAGTTAGGTATAGGTGCTTTTGGTAGACAGGACATGCAATGCCTCTATATTATCACTTCGATCATTTCCCACAACACCATTGACGAGCAACACATTAGTTGCTCGCTTTTATATTACGTTGATTCTTTAGTACAACAGCCACGACTTGTTAGGTGGTCTACCATTTTTTTTCGATAGTTTTGTATGGCCTTAGATAGATGTCTTGCTCATACACACGGGAGGGTCAACTTCCCTTTTTCTTCAGAGTTGTTTTGTTTATTTTTTGAGAGGTTTCTAGAGATGAGACCTAGTTTTGTTCGACAGTCTTGTAGGCTGATGTTCGAGGCCCAGATGCGCATGTGGGGGCAAATGATGCCCAAGAGGGGATACACTATGTTTCCAGCGAGGATATCACATGATTCGCTGGACTTACTAGCTAGTGTTGGCGGGCTGCATCCCTTCATTATGGTCCCATGTCCTTATGCTGGACTAGATTGGCGAGGGTGTCCCAACATCCTCTTCACTCCTGATGAGCCGCCAGATGATAGAGGTAATATTACTGCTTTATTTATATTTATTCTAACATGTTCTTTAACTTGTTTTTATTAAATTGTGTAATGAAATTTTCTAATTATTGTTGTGTACTTGTATATATTTTCAGACATTATCTCTTTTGATGTTGATGAGATGTCGGATCCACCACATGATCCAGGTGTCGATCCTGATGATTACGATCAAGAGATGGTTGATGCGTCGGCGGATGAGGCCAGTGGCACAGTAGAGAGACGTGTTGATCCTGTGCCTCATGGTGCACTGATACCGCATTTTGCTAGGCGTGTTCAACCTGAGACCAGATACCGGATGGAGTTGGGTAGCCAAATCTGTGGATTTATTTCAGATGTGGGCATTAGACCTGCTCATTACAGAGAGATACAGGGCGATGATAGACTGTTATGGATGTGGAGAGGCATGCCATGTGACATGTACGGCCTGATGTGGCCTGTCGTAGGAGCTACGACAGCTGTTACGTGATTGAGGAGGATTGTCCATAGCTATAGGCATAGTCGAGCTGCGACATGTGATGGACAGTCCGCTAGCAACGACTCAGATGCATCTCGTGATTGTTCACCTCGCGGTGCACCTGATGATCAGCATGAGGCTCCACTGGCAGCATCTGACACTAGTCATCATGGAGATGAGGCTGGACCATCGGCCACGTCTAGTCAGTAGCCTGCAGCATCCATCATGAGTACTAGTCACGATCATCATGAGCAGACTGGACCATCGGCCGCCGAGGCTATAGTACTATTGACTAAGCAGGCCTCCACTACTACTGCGCCTCATATTAATCATGTTGTACTGCCACCAACGGATGCATCCATTAGTACTAGTGATCTTAATGATCATGAGCAGGCTAGTTGACCATCGATTGTCGAGGCTACACCCAACTTTACTGAGCAGGCCGCATCCACTTGTACTAGTGTTATTGATGTTGTTATACTACCACCAGCGCCTGATCCATGACATTTATATTACAGTTGTATATTTTTAACATTATATATATATATATATATATAAAGTCCATGTATTTTATGTTCATGTTGCAGTTGTACTTAATTTTCATGTTGATGATCATCATGATGTGGTGCACATTGTTAGTCATGTTAGATATGTTCATTTAATGTTTAGCTTGCAGATAGATGTGTATATGTGATAGGCGCATGAGTTATTTGACATTATATTGAGATGTATATTTGATGTTTGTGTTGTGATGATGTTAATATATAATGTTAATTTGATGTTAATTGAATGTGTTTATTAGTCGAATATGATGTTTGTATGATGGTGGTGGTTATCATGATCGTGATGATGTTTATTAATTAATTTAATATTATTAAATGACAATGATATTTGTTAAATATTATGTCGTGAATGTAATTGTAATTTAAATTTTAATTCTATGTAAAATTGTAAAATTGTATTTGTATTTGTATTTGTACTAATTGTAATTTTAAGTGTAATTGTATGTAAAATATTTATTAATGTAAAATTTTAATTTTAATTGTAATATTTAATTTATTTTGAAATGATTGTAATTGTATATATGAAAAATTGTAAAATTGTAATTGTAATTCTAATTGTATGTAAATTTCACAAATTGTAATTGTATTTGTAATTGTAATTTTAATTGAATTGTATGTAAAATATTTGTAAACTTGTAATTATAATTTTAAATGTAATTCTATGTAAAATTGTAAATGTAATTGTATTTGTAACTGAATTTTAATTGAATTGTCTGTAAAATATTTGTAAAATTGTAATTGTAATTGTAATTGTAAATGTAATTATATGTAAAATTGTAAATGTAATTGTATGTAAAATTAAAATTGTAATTGTAATTCTAATCGTAATTCATGTATGTGAAATTAATGTAAAATTGTAAATATAATTTTAATTCTAATTATAATTGTAATTTTAATTAATGTACTTGTATGTAAAATATTAATTTGTAAAATTTTAATTCTATTAATGTGAAATGATTTTATTAAAATATTTAAATTTGTAAATTTGCAAATAATTGTAAAATAACAAATCTAGAATAATACGAATTTTTGTAACATAAAGTTTAGAAAATAATGAAAACAAATTCATGTACTTTATAATTATCATTATTTTATTATGATCTTACATATATAAAGTTTAGAAAATAATGAAAATAAATTCATGTACTTTATAATTATCATTATTTTATTATGATCTTACATACAACCAAAAAAAAAAAACTTTAAAAAGTCGAGTGCGCTTATCATCCTAATAGGCCCTAGTGCGTCGTATTAATACAATGCATCGGTGTGTCACATTTCCACGCATCGGAAACGAATAAACACAAATTAAAAAAAACACAACTCTATTTTGTTTAAGTTAAAAAAAAAAGCAGCAATTTGAAAAATGGACGGCAAAATATTTTTGAAAATCTAATTTGATAAAATAATTCTTTAAATACTAAACACTTTTCATTATTTCACTATTTTTGCTAAAAAATTTCAGTCAGATTTTTGCAGGAGACAGACCTGGAGCAAGAGAGCACGAGGGCACTGTGGATGGAAAAATACATTCAAACAGAAGTATTCAGACAACCAGAAACCAAAACTCTGGTGATTCAAGCCCTTTATCATAGAATTTCAAACCATTTCGTGATTAAATTTAATTCTTTTTTTTTAGTTTTTTATTTTTTCCTGCAGTTTTATCCATTTTTACCCTGAACCCTTCATTTGTTTGTTTTTTCCCTTTCTTCTCCCTGTTTATGTGATTTCAGAATTAGGGTTTTTCATTTTAGATTGACGTCCAACCCACAGGACGAATTTCATAGTCGGATCCCAATCCATTCAGCCATTGCGTGAATTTTTGAAAAAATGGATTTTTCTTTATCGGTGCACCCTGCGTATGCCATTGCACTGGTGCTCTGTATTATTACAGCGCACTGCGCAAATTCTGTGTTGTAAAAAATTGAAAACATTTTTTTACATCCGTGCGCCAAATCTGAAATAGGGCACTGATGCTCTCTTTAACTAGGAAAGCACCGTACGGTGTATTACACCATTTTTGCGGAGCATTTATAATACCCCACGCACCGTTAGGTCTATTAAAGTGTTTTTGTGGTGCGTTTATATTACCGAACGCATCGTACGGTGTATTATATTGTTTTGCGATGCGTTGTTAATATATCCACGCACCGGCGGTGGTGCAGATTTCATGAAAGGCGCATCGGTGTCTCGAGATTTATTTTCTGCCTGAAAAGTTGACGATTTATTTATAAATGTATTAATGAATGATATGCTACAGGTTTCAGATTGATAAAGAAATGACTGACAAGATATCAAGTAACAAAAATACTGTTAACACATCAAGAAAAGAAAAAAAGACAAGTTCTTTGTAAATTCTTTATAAAAAATATTATTTTTGAACTATATGTAACTTTAACTAATATTTATTGTTTACTGTGTATCATGCAGAGCCACAAAATTACGAAGCTCGATATGATTATTTCTGAACTACGACTAGAAGAGCTTAAAATTTTAATGGAAAAATTGCAAAAAGATGAATAAGGTGAATGAAACAATACTATCGATCCAATATGAGTTTCTTTTTTTAATTATCATTAATAATATACTTAAAATTATTAGATAACATGTGTCAAATAGTCTACTAATTCACATTTTTTTAATGTTCTACAGGGACCAACAAATCAGAAAAGGAATGTTGTTCTAAGAAAAGAAAAAAAATAGAACATGCAAATGAAAATGAATTGCTCCTTGGCTCATCTGGAGTGGTGCTGGAAGTTAACGAAATGGGGAAAAACTTTTACAAAATTTTGAGGGATCTAGTGGAACGAATACAACAACGTGCTTCAATTGTAATATGTAATCATTGAATTTTTCGATCATTAGGTACAATAAATAAACAATTTAGCATTAACTATTAATTTTCAAGATTTTTCTTGCAGAAAAGAAAAGAAAATGGTACCCATTTAGCACATAAAACAGGACGACAAGGAAAAAAATGGTTGATCTCTAAGTTTGTTAGTAATTTTTACTTCCTTATAACAACTTAACTAGATTTCATTTTTGTATTTTTTAAGTTGTTTTACAAAAATCATCATTGAATGTCTTCAAATAGGTGCTAACATACAAAGAAGAACCATCAGACGAATTGATTGAAATTGGGTTAAATATGGGTTGTGAGTATATGTTGGCATATCAAAATTTAATTGTGGAATTTGTAAGCATCTATCGATCTTGTTTTAATTAGCTCCATCTATAATTAATAGAACAAAAACATCTTTTATATTAAATATATGATTTGTTATGGAGTATAAAACTTGCAGGAAACAAAGTATGGAATTGCGCCAACAGATGAAATTTTGAAAGATGGCATGGTACATGGTTTTGAAAGAATGTGTATAGTTTATGAGTCAATTGTTGCTATGGTACGTCATTTTTCTTTTTGATTTACATTGATGTATATTATTTAATATTGGAATTTTCATTATTCTCACCAATGTATATACACTCATTTCAGTTTATTTTTATGTTTGTAGATGGAAAGTGAAGAAGAAGAAAACAATCAATGCCATGAACACAACATTCCTGAAAATAACCCAAGTCATGGAAGTAGCTCTAGCAGTGACAGCAGTTCAAGCGAAGAATGATGATCACTATGTAATTTGGATATCAAAGCAAGGTGTTTTATTTTTTGAAATATGTTTGTGAAATCAGACATTTTGTTTAATGTAATGGACATAGTGTCCCAATTGAAAGACAAAGGGATATGAATAATTGTCCCATTTTGTATGATAAATATTGTCTTATATATATATATATATATATATATATAATCATAAAATATGTTTTAATTTATTCTATTGCGTTCTCCACTGTCGTTCTCAAATGCACTAATAAAAATTTAATTCATATGAATATTGTTATAAGATTATATATATGTGTCGACTTTTGATGAATAATGAATTTAAAAAAACCACAATAATTCTGATATGATATAGCAAATTAATCCAAACAACACATTCAAATGCATTAATAAAAATGTAATTAATATGAATGTTGTTATAAGATGTGTTGATTTTTGATGAATAATGAATTTAAAACAATCACAATAATTGGACTGTAAGAGGTGGATGTTTCTAAAAAAACCAAAATGAAAATTGGTGCGTTTATGTGTCTATACGCACCGGTGCGTGTATGATTCTATGGGCACCGCACTAATACCGATTCCAGTTATAAATATTGGTGTGTTCGTGTGATACTGCACACTGGGGCGTTTATGTATCTATAAGCACCAGTGCATTTGTAGATGCTATCTTCACCGAACAAATACCAATACCAATTATAAATCTCGGTTCCTTTCTGTGATACGGAGCACCGGTGCCTCATAAAGATACACGCACCAGTGCGCTTATACGACCTATGGGCACCGCTCAAATCCTAAGACCAATTAAAACAGCCCCGTGTGTTGTATCACCAATGCCAAGCCCGATGTTGTTGTTTTCCTTAACGACCGGTGCATTCTCCTTCGACCGCCCCGGTGCGCTGTCTACCAATACGCACCGATGCTTTAAAACATAATAAGAGCACTGATGAAAAAACATCCGTAATAACCTCCGACCACCCACTTTTTTTTTTATTTGTGTTGAATTTTAGTTAAAAGCTCCGCCAAAACCTCTGTTACCAGAAATGGATGTGGTAGCATATGTTTTTTTGACAATTTTGGCCAATTTTATAACGCTAAAAACCTCCTTTATAACCTCCGCTAGAGGGTCTTTTCCTTGTAGTGCGAGAGCATGTAGAACTGGGGGACTGGACATCTATACAACTTCATTCAGTGAGCAGTACAACAGGCAGAAGGGCTGCACAACAACCTCCAATAGAGGTTCGAGCAGCAACAACAGCAGGTCATCACGCTTACTGAAGAGTGCAATCATCTAAAAGAGGATAAGGAAAGTCTATAGGAGCAGTTGGAAAAGGTAACAGATATATTCAAGGACCTCTCGCCCACTATAATTGCCTAGGATAACAAGATGCCAGAGGAAAAATCGGCTTGCTCCATGGTCGAAAGGTCTATCCGAGTGAAAATGACATGTGCAAATCTTAGCAAGGAAAACCAAGAGCTAAAACAAACTCTAGCTTCCAGACCAACATTACCAGACACCACCGTGATATATGCTGAGAAAGTTGCCGAGAAACAGAAGCAGGTAACCGGAATGAAGGAAACCATGGGGACAACAGTCAAAGAGGCCTACAACCTACTGAAACATTTACATGAATGCTCTAACTCATTAACCATGAAATCCCAACCTATCTCGGCACATCTTCAACAAATTTCACAAGAGATCAAAGGAGCCACTGATCTCGTTGGCATAACCCAGCTCTACAACCAAGCAGGGGTACTGGAAAAAAAATTACAGAAGATAGAGGAGAACTCTGCTGCCACAAAGCATGTCCTTAGAGAGCCAAGGAAACCATTCAAGCAGAAAGCAGAAGCAATACAACTGATAGCAGTTAAAGCTGGGCAAAAGGTTTAAGAGGTATTCAGCAAGTTGCCGCCAGTAGCAAATGAAACCGAGGCTAAAAGAGTCGCCACCGAATCCAAATAGCTAAATAGATAATGGCAACAAGTAATAACTGAGTTCGCAAAACTCAAGTCTTCAACATTGAGAAAGGTTCCAGAGTTGGGGCCTTTGTTTGGATAAAGTGAAGAAACAAAGAAGACAGTGTCGACCTCAGAAGCCGACAGACCAATGGAAGCCGCAGCAACAAGAAAATATTGACTTGGGATGAGTCAATAGTGTGTGGTCGGGGCCTATTGGGGCCGTTGTTTTGAAAAATAAATAGATTTGAGTTGCAGAAAACAGGTGGCAGAGTGCAATCAAGTTAGACAGGGAGTTGTCATAGTTTCGGATAGCAGGAAGATAGGTGGCACGACAGTTGTGGAGAACAACGCAAATGGCATATATGGGAGACAAGGATAATCAACAGAACTCCCAGTAATCAAGAAGAAGTGGCAAGCAACAGAGCAGGAAAAGAGGAAAGGTTGACAATCACGCTGGCAGAAGAACAAATAGGCAATCAGCTAGCGTAGATGAGGTAGTTAGGCAGTGCGACAGAGGCCGGAGAGAGAGCAGAGTCGTAGAAGAGATCTGTGAGATCTCTGTTGTACTGAATCACATTGTAATATACTTTGTGGAGTGATGTATGCCGTTTGACACTGATAATGAAATATGGTTATTGCTATGATTAATGTTCTGAGTTGAGTATTAATCAATTGCTTATTATGAATGTATGCCCCATTTTAAATTTTAATTCAGCATCCTGATTATTCTTGATGAGTAATAGCGTATACATAGTAGTGAGATCTATCTACTATTTCAAGTTCATTTAGTTGTTCTTTATGGTTTTAATCATATGGTACATGATCTGTCTCCTAATATTACTAAGGTCACAGCATGCCTCGGGTGAGACACTCTGCTCCTTGGAGTAGGTTGAAAATGTCAGCGTTGTGCTAGACTACTACAGAAACCTTGTTGGCCTCTATCCTGAACCTGGGTCTTGCTCAAAGACCTCCTTTTTCGCCAACATGCCCCACCAGATAATTCAGTTACAGAGAATACTGACAGAGAAAAAAATAGTGAGAATACCTCACTTTGCAAGTCTTCGTTGATCCAGTAGCTGAAATGATGAAACCCCAACACCCTTTGTGTTGCCTCTATGCAGTACCTTTTTAGGCCTATGTAAAGACTTCTGATGGAATATGTCACCCATTCTACATGATATTTCAGACCTCAGGAAACTTGATCCCAGCCCTCCTAACTCAGAATCTTGATTTCCCAGCTGAATTCAGACTGTAACTTAGAAATGTTGTGCTACCTCTGCATGTGGCCTGCGTCACCCCTTTTAGGCGCTACGTCACCCTCTCTGGGCTCTGTGGTTCTTCCTCTGCGTCTTTCTCTGCCTCTATGTTGATGATCCTTAGCCCCAGAGAATATCCTCCCAAAATTGTCTATGCCCCCAAACTGTGTCAAGAATCTCTAGATTTGGTTTTCCTCTTAGCACTCCTCACTTCAGAAAATTTGATCACTTGATCCTTTCGATGTGTCTTCCAAATGACCTTCAAGCCTTCCTTTATAGTCTTCTCGTTTAGACTTCAATGATCGAGATTAGATTTCCAATCAACAACTAAGATTACATTTAGACTTGATCTAATTTTTTTAGAGGTTTCACCCACGTTTTAAATTAATACCCATTAATTATTTTAATTTCCTAAGTTAGACATAGGGTCCTCATTAAAAATAATTAATTTATCAAATAAAACTATTTCCAGGTGGAATTCCCCAAAACAATTTTTGGGTTATCTGGAATACATATGTCTAAGCCTCTCCACAAAGTTTGAGACTTAGAGCACATCCGATGCTACCACAAATCTACTTAAATTTGCATCAAAAGGAATGCTTTTAGGTCTTTGTGAAGTCCTTATCTATGACAAATATCACCTTTTATGTTACTTTTATAGATGGAATATTTTTTGTTAAGAATAAGATACAATTAGATAGGATATTTCTGTCTCCCAATGGGTATTACTCTTTATTGGTAACCAATTAGAAGATACTAGCATTCTTTATACATACAACATTTTGAAAGCAACAATCCTACACTCAATGATTCATTTGCATGGAGGTATTAAGAAAAATGAGTAGAGCTCCTTATTTATGGACAAAGGTTCTAGGACTTGTAGGGTCTATCAAAACAGAGTTTCCTCTTTAAAATAAACCATCCTTGGTTCAAGAAAACACAATTCAATTTTAAATCTCCTCCCAAATATTCCTAGATAATAAGATCTCTTTCCCTTCCTTTTGTGCGGGGAAGACATCTTGATTGTGAATGTTGAAGATTTATTAATCATCAGTCAACTAGGAGGATGTGTATTTTTTGGAGCATGGTATAGTGCTAAAAGTGATCCTATATTGGATAGATGCAATGTCCAATTGAGAAAGTTTTCATCATCGTCAAGTTTGATATTAAGAAGGACAAATAATGAGTTTTTGATAGAGGACCCTAATTCAAGAAAGAAATGTTTCTCTTTATGAATCCATAATGCCTTATCTTTCACTTGTACATGGGATCTCTATCAAAGATCCCAATTTGGTTGGATTTTGTAGTCTCCCGGTAAAATATTAAAGTTGCTTATCTGTACAAGCCATTGGTAATTCTTTGTCTAATTTCATTATCCCAACACTAAAGAGTAACTTCTAGTATGTATTTATATTGATATAAATAAGAACTTTTGTGACTAAAATTTTTTGGAGATTAAAAATTGAATTTAGAGATGACTTCTAGACCATGAAGACATAGCCTTTTGATGCACACTCTTCATTAATCATGGAAATGTGGCAAGTTCATCTCCAAAAACAAAGTATCCAAATGCTACCGAAAAGAAAATTTGAAATCCCTCATATAGATTAAGATTAAAATATTCTAACATTAACGACCATTAGGTAGGTCCAAGACCCCAATGAATCACACATTTAAAGCTACAACTATTATTATCCTTTTATATCTTGTGGAATAAGACAAAGACACCAATACAATCATGACTCCCAAATCTACATCACTCGTATTAGTTTCCCATAAGGAATGCTGACACATGAATTGAATTCTTTGAACGATGATTAATGGAATCATTACTTACACTGAAATCAAAATAAAAGTGAGGAGAATAAAAGGCAAGAAATGTCTCAAGTCAAGATATTATGGGATCTAAACGATTAAGCAACAATTTATTATCTCAAGGTAATCACATATATTATTTAAATTGTCTATGGTACATATGAATAACCCATATAGATGAGTTAAATATGAAAAATTATTACTGATATTATTTTATTTAAATATTTAATTTAATTTCAAAATGATAATAAATATTTTTGGTGAACAATGATATTATTTAAACATTTTCTATCGATTTTTTTAAAAATAATAAAAATGGAAACTTTTAGCTTCTGCTCAATTTCAGCCAAAGAGATGGAAAATATTTGTTAATGACACCGTCATCTTATGGCCCCATGGTCGTGATAAATTAGATTTTTTTTTTTAGCATATAAATAATCAATCCAAATCCATCAAATCCATCTTCCTCTTCTGACGAATTTTTACCCCAAAAAACAAATTCTTCTTGCAGAATATTTCATCCCAGCAGCTCTGCGCTGCTCCCTTTGGCTTGGCAAAATTCCGACCAGGAAACCCTTCCTCTCTATCGACTAACTCATAGAGACTTTCCCCAAAATTTCAGCCTTCCAAGACTAGACTACGTAATCCCTCTCAAGATTCGAACCACTGCTTTCTGCAGTTATTCGACCTCCTTCTCAGTGTTTGATATTCTCTTCCTATTTCACCTGCAATGCTCCACAAGCTTTGATACCATGTGAAAATTCCAAGTCCTAGATATGGAATCCTAATGAAGAAACCTGAATTACTTCTCCTACTTGTAGATTATATTAACAAGTTATTATGGAGATTTCTTCTAAAAAAATTGAAAAAAATTACTGAAGTAGCCTTCACTTGATTAAATTTAGATGCGGAAACATGAAACTAAGCAAAGGAAAACCATCACACAAGACACCATTATTTTTGGACAAATGTCCTCGGAAAAACCCAATGCGGGAAAACCAGTGCAACAGATCTGAGGGTTTTACTATTAAGAAACAGTTATTTTGAATACATCTATGAATGCCCCACCAGATAATTCAATTATAGAGGATACTGACAGAGAAAACAATAGTGAGAATACCTCACTCTGCAAGTCTTCGCTGATCCAGTAGCTGAAATGATGAAACCCCAACACCCTCTGCGCAGTGGATTTGTAGGCCTGTGTGGGGACTTCTGACAGACTATGTCACCCCTTATACATGATATTTCAAACCTTAGGAAACTTGATCCCAGCCCTCCCGACTCAGAATCTTGATTTCCCAGCTGAATTCAAACTATAACTCGGAAATGTTGCGCTACCTCTGCATGCAGCCTGCATCACCCCTTCTAGGTGTTGTGTCACCCTCTCTGGGCTTTGCAGTGCTACCTCTGCATCTTTCTATGCCTCTATGCTGATGATCCTTAGCCCCAGAGAACATCCTCCCAAAACTGTCTCTGGCCCCCAACTGTTTGAAGAATCTCTAGATCTGGTTTTCCTCTGAGCACTTCTCACTTCAGAAAATTCGATCACTTGATCCTTTCGGTGTGTCTTCCAAATGACCTTCAAGCCTTCCTTTATAGTCTTCTCGTTTAGACTTCAATGATCGAGATTAGATCTCCAGTCAACAACTAAGATTAAATTTAGACTTGATCTGCTTTTTCTAGAAGTTTCACCCACTGTTTAAATTAATACCCATTAATTATTTTAATTTCCTAAGTTAGACATAGGGTCCTCATTAAAAATAATTAATTTATCAAATAAAACTATTTCCAGGTGGAATTCCCCAAAAATATTTATGGGTTATGTGGAATACATATGTCTAAGCCTCTCCACAAAGTTTGAGACTTAGAGCACATCTGATGCTACCACAAATCTACATAAATTTGCATCAAAAGGAATGCTTTTAGGTCTTTGTGAAGTCCTAATCTGTCAGAAATATCACCTTGGATGCTACTTTTATAGATGCAATATTTTTTGTTAAGAAAAAGATACAATTAGATCGGAGATTTCTATCTCCCAATGGGTATTACTCTTTGTTGGTAACCAATTAAAAGATACTAGCATGCTTTATACATACAACATTTTGAAAGCAACAATCCTACACTCAATGTTCATTTGCATGGAGGTATTAAGAAAAATGAGTAGAGCTCCTTCTTTATGGACAAAAAGTTCTAGAACTTGTAGGGTCTATCAAAACAGTGTTCCCTCTTTAAAATAAACCATCCTTGGGTCAAGAAAACACAATTCAATTTTAAATCTCCTCCCAAATATTCCTAGATAATAAGATCTCATTCCCTTCCTTTTATGTAGGGAAGACATCTTGATTGTGAATGTTGAAGATTTATTAATCATCAGTCAACTGGGAGGACGTGTATTTTTTGGAGAATGGTATAATGCTAAAAGTGATCCTATATTGGATAGATGCAATGTTCAATTGAGAAAGGTTTCATCATCGTCAAGTTTGATATTAAGAAGGACAGAGTATGAGTTTTTGATAGAGGACCCTAATTCAAGAAAGTAATGTTTCTCTTTATGAATCCATAATGCCTTATCTTTCACTTGTATATGGGATATCTGTCAAAAATCCCAATTTGGTTGGATTGTGTAGTCTCCCAGTAACATATTGAGGTTGCTTATGTGTACAAGCCATTAGTAATTCTTTGTGTAAATTCATTATCCAAATACTAGAAAATAATAACTTCTAGTATGTATCTATATTCATATAAATAAGAACCTTTGTGACTAAAAATTTTTGGAGATTGAAAAATGAAGTTAAAGATGACTTCTGGACCATGAAGACATAGCCTTTTTGATACACACTCTTCATTAAATGTGGCAAGTTCATCTCCAAAAACAAAGTATTCAATTGCTACCAAAAGGAAAAATTAAAATCCCTCATACAAATTAAGATTAAAATATTATGACATTAAGTTCTATTAGGTAGGTCCAAGACCCCAATAAATCACACATTTAAACCTACAACTATTATTCTCCTTTTATATCTTGTGGAATAAGACAGACACCATTACAATCATGACTCCCAAATCTACATCACTCGTATTAGTTTCCCATATTAAGAGGACTCTTTTAAGAAGGAAGGCACGCTGGGACATGAATTGAATTCTTTGAATGATGCTTAACGGAATCATTACTTACACTGAAATCAAAATAAAAGTAAGGAGAATAAAACGCAAGAAATGTCTCAAGCCAAGATATTATGGATCTAAACGATTGAACAACAATTTATTGCGCCGAGAGGCGCATCTACAGCCCAGTATGACCCCGATGTCAGGTTTGTCACGTCCTTAATATCGGCTCAAATTTTAAATTAAAATAATAAAAATAAAAAATAAATGTCGGCTTAACAAATAAGTTTTAATAATTATATAAATAAACCAAAAAAAATTAAAACAAGTCAGCTGTGATCGAACATAGTCGTATTTGGTTCTGTGGCGAGATTCGTACTGGAACCTCCGGAGCTCGACCACTCTGTGTCAGGGTTACCGACTTCGTCTTTAAGATTGCCAGATGACAACGCTGGATTCTCTGCAATTTCCCCACCATTTCTTGCGGCGTACAATTCATGGCTGGGTCTCTTCGCACGGCGGTTATTGAAGCTATATAAATGTAACATGCCCTCCCAATTTCACAACACACTTCAGTCTTTAAGCTCCTTTGCCTGCGACACAATTGAGGGTTTCGATTAGGGTTTCAGTATTCACAATAAAACGGATTAACTCTCACATTCTCCTCAGGGATCTCCTCAGGGATACCTAGAAATATTTCGAAGACAAAACATTTTTTCATATTTCCGTATACAAAAATCTCAGTAGGAGATACGTTTAATAATAATGAAAGGAAAAAGTTGACCGAAAATTTCAGTCTTAACTTAACATGTCCAAACAAATAAATGAGATCGGAATTCGGTTAATTAGTTCACGTGGTGGGACGGAAAATTTCAATTGTGCATTCCCTTATGGTGCAATGCCTACTGGGAAGAGGTTGCAGTGTTTCTCTCTCCATAACTCCCTTTCTACGTTACTCCATGGCAAGTCGCAACAAATCTTTCGATACAACCAAGTTTTCTCTGACCAAATCGGAGTCAGATTTTTCGTCGTCGTTATCACCCACAATGGTGCACTGCAATCCAATATGCATAAATAAATCAAAGGCCAATTTTTTCCCAAATATATGGAGGATCGACTAAGGATGGCATTCAAGAAGATGATGAAAAACTGAGAGCTATGTGCACGCTTTGCGACAATGTTTTCTATGATCTGCAACAGGAGGAGCAGTTACGGAAACAATGGAGGAAGCTTGTGCAGATGTTGAAATTGTCTCGCCATTTCCTCAATTATATATTCCTCTTATTGATCAGAGCTATATTATTTTCCAAGCTCAATTCTTCGAGAGCTATCTTATTTTCCGAGCTCAATTCTCCGAGAGCACTGCGTGCTCGAACTACATCCCCCGATACCTCTGCGTGCTCTCTTAACTTTGCATATATCGAAAAATCATGAATAGTCTCTTAACTCTGCAGGTAATCGACAAATCATTCTTTGTAATCGATAAATCAGATCAATAATGACAGACTCAACCGATCCTCTGGTGTGTGCCGATTCAAGATTAACATTATATATCGTCACTTAAGATTAACACGCATTCTGCTCTAACACGTGTTTTCTCTGTTGCATGGTGCATTAGTCGACACGAAGCACAAATATGTTTCTAGAGAATATCGTTTTGCAGAGTGCTATCATTTTTCAAGGATGTATTGTTTTGCAGAGTGGTATCATTTTGCAAGAATGTATCGAAAGGTTGCTAGAGAATATCGTTTTGCAGGGATGTATCGAAAGGTTTCTAGGTATTCCTGTTCAAGAGAGGAGAGCAGTTTAACTTGTGTGTATTGAATATCAACAAATGATTGTGAACCATATGTGTTGATTTCAATGTGTTTTTAAAGACCATGAAATGATTTATGTGATAAAGAGCTCAGATTCATTGCTGGTTGAAATTTTGAATGTCTATACATTACGTGCAGTGAACAGTGCCAAAATTATTCAAAGTAATGCATTGATTCAATATATATTTTGTCATGTATAGAATATACGTGCAGTGAACAGTGGTTTGTCATGACAAAATATATATTGATTTAATAGTTCATTTTTAACAATTAAATCAATGAATCATAAGGAAAACACATTTTTAACAATGAATATGATGTACAATTAAGAGCTCTATTGATGAATCCGAGCTATTTAAGAGCTCATAAACCCCTCGAGAGCTCAATCATAAACAATTAAGAGCTCAATATACAATGATGAATCCGAGCTCTTTATCAAATAGAGCAATGAATCATAAACCCCTTTGTAATTTAAGGAAAACACATCCTTAAGTGTTAAGTTTCGCTAAAAAATGAAAACCCCTAGGTTTATTCTGGAATTTGTTTGATATGACTGGTTCCAACTACAGCCTAAAACAAATTCATATTATGCACATTTTGTACAATATACTCTTTCTCTTCCCTCTTTGAAAGAAATACATTGTGGTTAACTTGACACAGATAAAGTTCTATAAAACTTCCTTTTAATGTTTCCAATACTGTTAACTATTTAAATTCTGAAATGGTTTTCATATTGGAAATTTAATACAGAAGTGGTGCTTATGTATATATACAGAATCCACCCAAAGTGTTTACACTATTTCTGTATTGATGGTTCTACTAATATTTTATTTTGGTTTGAGCATTTCACACCACCAAGAATTTTATGAGACCTAAGTTCTATCATATTCGGTATTGGTTATTAATAAACAATTCCTTCAGTTGTATTGTAATTATTGTTCCATATCCCATTTTATTTCACCAGAACTATTGTATACACTTTAAGTCATCGGTTTTTATAAATAGTTACATTTATGAATTACACTTGTACTAATCCATATTTATTTCTTACAATAGTATTTGTGATTACAATGTGCTATAGATAATTTTGTATATTTTGATTCATAATTGGTCTGGAATTTTTATTTTATTTTATTTTATTTTCATTTAGCCGGACCTATCCCTGGGCCCTACTCAGGTATTCCAGTCCTCTTCAAATATAAAGCTACGACTTTTCTAGGCCACTGTTAACTAGTTTGGCCTAGAACTTTCCTTCTTCACCAGTTCCTTTATACCATAAATTATATTCAAACACATTTTCTCACAATAGATACTTATTCATATGCATGAGACATAAATTAGTTCATCATAAGTACTAAGTCATTACTTATCTTTGTTCAACTTCCCATTCCAGCCACAAAATTATTGTAACTACACAATACTTTGCATAGAATTCAAACTCAACTAATTTATTAGAGAGTTCAATAAATCTCTTTATTCAAAGTTCTACTTGTAACTAGTACAAGGTTCTGCAAGAAAATTCCATTCACTATTTTTGTATACATTTATTATTAAATACATCAATCTCTTTTGTTCTGAAATAAATTTTAACAATACAAAGTACTTATTTGTTAGTTTAGGCTGCCAGGAAAATCCATAGAGCATAAAGGCCACTCCTCCCAACCAATGAGATTGGCCTCCACAACAAATTCTCCCCTCGAGCCTTTTCAATTCCAGAACAATAGATGGATATTGACCTATCAAGGTATGTTCTCAGGCATAAAGAGCACTCAGTCTAGCCTAGAACTCACAGACTCCCGATTTTTTTTAGGGTTTCCAACGGCATCCTACCTCACCTTAACAACATCATGTTCAAGGTATTAGTCATTTTTTCTCCCTTAAATATTCCTTTGACTTTCTCTCCTACCTTCCTTGGCTTCTTTTCCCACTAAGATGTTTTATCTCTAGGGAGAGGAAGTAATTGTCCTCTAACTGTCTGGTAAATGAAAGTTTTTATCTAGGGTATTTTACCGTGAATTACATGGCTAGACATAAACCAACTTTTAAATAAAATTAAAATAAACTTTAAACATTTAAAATTTTCACCAGGCTTCCACACAACCCACATTTTACCAAGTTGCTGTAGTAAAATTATATTAAATATTTACTTCTTACTGAGGGGTGTTACAATTATGAAGATGGGGTCACAAAAATCCTAATTTAAAATTTGAAACAAAAAATGGCACCATCGTGATTATATCGTCAAGAGATTTATGGCGATATATTTTTTTTATCTCAATCTGATGCCCAAATCAAAAGAGATGGCCATTTAAAGATTAGCCTCTTAACTTTCTTGTCACATCAGCAACCCTCCACATAGCCCGTCAAGTGGCATGCATGGATCTTCCATGTCATATGTGGTGTTTTCCACATTAGTGTGTCAATTCCATCGTGCCAAAAATCAAGAAGGGCGCAATTTTTTTTGGCACTAGACGAAAGGTGTGAGTCATGTTAGTTAACGGGCCTACTTTCATTGCGCCTGTTGTCAACTGTGCCCAAATACAACTAAACACATCTTGATGATGTCACATTGACATTATGTTGATGTCACTCTACCACATGTAATCTATTGAGGTTTCCATGTTTCATCCACAAATGGCCCCCTTGGCCACCCAAAATCACCATTTATGCCTACCACGTCTCATGTAGGCAATGGTTCCAAGTCAGCGCTCTCACCACGTCATCAATAAACATCATCCAAATTTACATGTGGAAATCCACGCGGCCATATCCGACCTACGTGGTTCTTTCCACCTCACCTTAATCCAAGGGTCCCATCGGGTCCTGGTCCTCCCCACAAAACAAAAAATTCATGCAATAAGAATTTCAGTGGTCACATGCTTAATCCTCCACCCTGCCTCCATGTTAGCGCACCTAGCACCATTGGAACAAGGTGCGACGGGAGCTCATGCCAAAATGGGGCACAACATGATGGAAAACTCTCTATCATGTGACAAACAACACTTTATCACACACTTTTCATCATATATCCCATACTTCAACATGTTTTGCCTAGTGATGGGTGTGAGATGATGGTAAATCCTAGACCAAGAGATAGGGAAAAGTCCTTTTAGCACTTTATGTTATAGCGCTTACCTGAAAAAAGTCACCACCGACTAATGGGGTGTGATGTGGGAGTAAGCATTAATTCTTAGATTAACACATAATCCACCTCTCGAATTTGTGATTAAGTAGTAAGAAGGGGAATTAACCAACTCTGTTAATGTCGGCTTAATATAGGTGTATTTGATACTTCAATGATATGATAGGTGTATTTGTTATTTAGTATATTAATTAGTTCATTTTTAAGATCACCAAACATATTTATATTAATAACATTTGTTAGAATTTGTATTTCTAATCTTAAAAATTTCAAAGTATGATGTACATCTCAAAAATATACAGAAAATTTAATAATCTGAAAAATGTGATTTTGATGCCACCGACTGGAACCAGCATAGATCCATCTAACTCCGATCTATCATGGGCCGAGAGGGATCAAATCTCTCGAGGTGCAAACCTTTCCTCAAGTTTTGCACTCAAAAATAGGTTTGCACCTCGAGAGATTTGATCCCTCTCGGCGCATGATAGATCCAGAGTTAGATGGATCTATGCTGGTTATCTCAAAGTAATCACATATATTATTTAAATTGTCTATGGTACATATGAATAATAATTATTGATATTATGAGTTAAATATGAATAATAATTATTGATATTATTTTATTTTAAATTTTATTTTATTATTTAATTTAATTTCAAAATGATAATAAATATTTTTTTTTAAACAATGATAATAATAGTTATTTTTATTTAAATATTTTCAATCGATTTTTTTAAAAATAACAAAAAAATGGAAAGCTTTAGCTTCTGCTTAATTTCAGCCAAAGATATGGAAAATTTTTGTTGATGACACCTTTATCTTATGGTTCCATGGTTGTGATAAATTAGATTTTCTTTTAGCATATCAATAATCGATCCAAATCCATCAAATTCACCATGAAAACTGAAGTTGATGGTAGCTTGCCCTTCCTTGATGTAGTAGTCTCGAAAAAAAATGACGATTCTTTCTCTCACTAGGTCTTTCATAAGAAAACTCACAATGAGCAATATTTACATGTGAACTCCCATCACTTTCCAACCCATAAGCTAGGTGTTCTGAACACATTGGCCACTCGAGATTTGAGGGTTTCTAATGAAAGCCATCTGGTGAATAAAAAAACTCATCTCCTTAATGTTTTTGAATTGAATGGCTATAAAAGATACCAAGGTATTAGAGCCTTTTTAAAAACTAACAAAGGTCCTAGGACTAAAAAAGAGTCTAGTGAAATGGCCTCTAGTGTCCAACTTCCCTTTATCCAAGGGAATTCAGATAATATTTCGCGGATTCTTAGGAGGTAGAAGGTTTCTTCCACCCTTAGACCCTTGAAAACCATTTGTGGCTCTTTAAATTATTCACAGACCCTGTGGAGCCTAAAAACATGAAGGGTATTTATTTGATTCCATGTTCCCGTGGGGTACATTGGAGAAACTGGTTGGTCCATAAATTAGAGGATTCAAGGGCAAACAACTGACCTAAGACACTGTAGGACTTGCTCCTCTGCTTTAGCTGAACATGCTGAAAATACTAAACACCACATATGTTTAGAGGATTCCCAAGTCCTTGCTAGGATTGATCATTTCCATCACGATAAATTTAGGGAAGCCATCGAAATCAAGAAAAGGTCTAATACGTTGAATAGGGATGATGGATGAAAGATCAGTAGCTCATGGATCTCATCCCCATATTCCTAGGCCTTTCGCTCTTGTTTTTATCTCTTTTGTCATTTTCCTTTCCTTGTATGGTTTGTGTCTTTCTTTGGTTTCTTTTTAGTCTCGCTATTATTATTATAATTTAATTATTTATATTTAAATCACATTCCTCCTCTCTTTTTTTTAATATTATTTAATATTTTAGAATTTTTTTTCCTCTTTTTATGTTTTCTTATATGTATAATAGTTTTATTAAAACAAATAATATGATAAGAAATTTTTTTTTTTTTGGGATTCAATTGTGTTAAGTAAGTCAATCATCTATGACCATTTCCAAGAGAGGTAGTCATAATTGACTAATTTCTCATGATTTTTTAATAGTCCACTTAGCACTCATTGCATTGGGTGATGCTCAGAGGGGTGAAGAAGTGGGATTGAAACTAGTGAAATGAATCACATAGCGTCAATCATCACTTTCGGGGCTTGCACCCGGTAACCAAGACTTCCTGGGAGGTCACCCATCCCAGAACTCCTCTAGCTCAAGCACGCTTAACTGTGGAGTTTTTCCCCACAATCAAGCCCACTTAGCTTGCTACCCCACTTGCAAAACGTTAGTAAGTATTGTGCCTCATGAACCATTCAAGACTTGCTAACGTTTTGCAAATGGGGTAGTAAGCTAAGTGGGCTTGATTGAGGGGAGAAAATCCACAGTTAAGCGCGCTTGAGCCAAAGGAGTTCTGGGATGGGTGAACTCCTGGGAAGTTCTGGATACCCGGTGCAAGTGATAATTGAAGCTATGTGATTCATTTCACTAGTTTCAATCCGACTTCTTCACCCTACCGAAACTAATTAATAAAAATATTAATAATAATGAAAACTTTTTCTACATGTTTCTTTTTATAATATTAATTTTATTGTTTATTTTAATATAATATATAACGTTTCAATTTATTATAATATTATTTTTCATAGCCGTTTGGAATTTACGGTTGCATCTCTACTATAATTATGTAATATGTTGATCTCCCTATCCATCTTTTTCATGATGATGAACTTCAATAGGATTCTAAATGTGTAGATCCAAAAACTTATGTGAATTATCTGAAAGAGTTTTACTTGATAATCATGAATCACAGAAGCCCCCATTCCAATAAAAAACAACTTATTTAGTTTAAAATTTTATTTTTATATTTAAAAAACTTGAAAAAAATGTTATAAATTTTTATAAATTTGAAATTCCATAAATATTTTGAAATGAAAATTATTTATATATATATATATATATGTTGGTTAGTCATTCTCATAGATCAATAATTGTTATGTCTACAAAATAATTGTAGATGTATTTAAAAAGATCACTTCATGTAGGTTCAATCACTAAATTTGATCCCAAAAATGTCAACACAATTGAACCCATAACCTCTTAATAGCAAAAATACTTTAATGATAAAAACATCATTAAAACACTTTAATATAAAATTTTATAAAACATTTTAATAAATTATATTTTTCATATTCCACTTTATTAAAAAATGATACATTATTTTACCTCGTCAAAGTATAGCAATTATTCCACAATCTATTTCACTATAATTATAACAATTATTCCACAATCTATTTCACTATAAAATGCGGAAAAATATATGGAATTATTTTAGTCAAATTAATTTTGTTATTCGATAAAAGCAGAGTTCAAATTCGGTGACTTTAAACAATATTTCAGTGGGCAGTCAAAACAAGCACGTTAGAATTAATTTGTTTAACCCACTTATCTCTTTCCTCTCGTTGACTTATTACAAATAAGATGCCACGTCATCGAAACTTTAATGCAAGCGCCATGTCTAGTCCAAATTTTATCCAAATAAAATGCCACGTCATCTAAACTGAAATGCCAGCGCCATGTCTATTGCGATTTTATTCCATCGAGTGTGTTAGATTCGCATGTCTCTTATTTAACAATATTACATATACATATCTATTTTGAAATATGCGGGGATAGCTCAGTTGGGAGAGCGTCAGACTGAAGATCTGAAGGTCGCGTGTTCGATCCACGCTCACCGCATTCTATTTTCGTTGTTTTTTAATCTACATTAAATTTAGGATTGTTAAGATTTCAAAAGTTTTTTAATCTACATTAAATTTAGGATTGTTAAGATTTCAAAAGTTTTAATTTACATTAAATTTAGGATGGTTAAAATTTCAAAAGTTCTAATTTACATTAAGTTTAGAATTGTTTTTATCGTTTTTAAAAATTTAGAAAGTCTTATATTTTGCTATGAGATAGTCTTGTATCTGGCTATTTCAAATTGATCGTTCATTCTCAAATCTTGTATGTTGCTATCACTGCTCTAATCTACATTTTTGTCGTTTACTTTAATGTAATTATTTACTTCTTAGGATAAATATATTGATTAAAACAAATTAAGAGTCTTATATCTTGTTATTAAATAGTCTTGTATCTTGCTATTTCAAATTGAACGTTTATTTACAAATCTTGTATTTTGCCATCACTACTCTAATCTACATTAAATTTAGTTTAGAATTGTTTTTGTCGTTTATTTTAATGTAATTATTTACTTCTTAGGGTAAATATATTGATTAAAACAAATTAAGATAGACATTAATAACAACTAGGAAATCTAAAAAATTAGAAAGTGTATCTTGCTATTTCAAATTGATCGTTTATTCTCAAATCTGGTTATTTCAAATTGATCGTTTATTCTCAAATCTTGTATCTTGCTATTACTGCTCTAATCTACATTAAGTTTAGTTTAGAATTGTTTTTGTCGTTTACTTTAATGTAATTATTTACTTTTTAGAGTAAATATATTGATTAACACAAATTAAAATATACATTAATAACAATTGAGAAATCTAAAAATTTAGAAAGTCTTTTATCTTGCTATTTCTATTTCAAATGGATCGTTTATTCTCAAATCTTGTATCTTGCTATTTCAAATTGATCGTTGTAATTATTTGTTTCTTATTATTTTGTTTTTTTTTTTTTTTTACTTATTTATTTTATTATATTTAAAATAAATTTGTAAAATTGGAAATATCACATATCACACTTTACACTTTAATGTATGTAATGTAAATTAAAATTATTTTTAAAAATAAAAATATAATTTATATGTTTTATATTTTTCAAGTATATTTTCTAATCAACTTTATTTGAAATTTAGTTAGAAATGGTTAAAATTATAAATTTGAATTGTGAAAAAAATTAAAACGTAGAACTTTAATTTCTTTTAGGAATGAATTTATATGATTTAGTTTAAAATTATCTTACTTTAACTTTTTTTAGGATGGAAACAAGATTAATACTAAGAAAGAGTGAATCATTATTAATGTTAGTTTTATAATTATTGTCAATTTATTTATTTTTACTTAGAAACTATTTATATAAACAACCAATTAAAGTAGCCATAAATCCTTATATGAACATCATAACAACACTAGACGACATATACATATGAACTCAAAGATATAACGTGAAAACCCATAAAGACAAAAAACCACAAATCTTGTTCGTTATGATATAAATCTAAAACCACTACTCATAGTACAACAAATTTCATGAACACCTGCTCACCTAAAACACAAACTCCCTTAATTGTTTTGTTGACACTCACCAACATAAAGCACCAACTCCTTTATGTGTTTGGTAGCACTCAGTAGTAAAAATCACCCACTCCCTTTTTAGTAGACATCTGATCAACTCATAAAAAGTATTGAATCTGTCATATAGATTAAGATTAAAATATTCTGACATTAACTACCATTAAGCAGGTCCAAGACCCAATGAATCACACATTTAAAGCTACAACTATTATTCTCGTTTTATATCTTGTGGAATAAGACAAAGACACCAATACAATCATGACTCCCAAATCTACATCACTCGTATTAGTTTCCCATATTAAGAGGACTCTTTTAAGAAGGAAGGCATGCTGACACATGAATTGAATTCTTTGAACGATGTTTAATGGAATCATTACTTACACTGAAATCAAAATGTACGTAACGAGAATAAAAGGCAAGAAAGGTCTCGAGCCAAGATATTATGGATCTAAACGATTAAACAACAATTTATTATCTCAAAGTAATCACATATATTATTTAAATTGTCTATGGTACATATGAATAACCCATATAGATGAGTTAAATATGAATAATTATTACTGATATTATTTTATTTTAATATTTAATTTAATTTATAATAACTAGCAATTGCACC
The DNA here is from genome assembly GCA_034641835.2 of Pinus albicaulis. Classification (NCBI taxonomy): domain Eukaryota; kingdom Viridiplantae; phylum Streptophyta; class Pinopsida; order Pinales; family Pinaceae; genus Pinus; species Pinus albicaulis. The sequence continues at coordinate 1,130,057,118 of CM076574.1, forward strand.
GGGAGGTGCAAAGGAACGCTGAAAGGAAACCTTCCAATGATGTAAGGGGGGCAAAACAGGTAGATGTTGAGTTAATTCTTCTCCAACTCCTCCTAGGAGAACAGAGGAAGAAGATTAAATGGCCTCCAGGGACTGAAATCAACCGAATTCACTATCATGCCGTCTCTGGTAACATAGCAATGGAATGTAGCCTTTCGGGAGGGCGTATACTTGTTATTGCTTGGGGTTATGGTCGAAGAAGTTCGAACATCAAAATATAATGAGAGGATATTGCCTTTTAATATAGTTTACAAGGGGAGGATTTCTATTAATATTCAAGCACTTTATAAAAGAGAGAGATAGTCTCTGTGCATTATTTAAAGGATATTCAGTTGTTTTTATTATTATCGAATAGATTAAATGTTAAAAGTAATTAAACAATATTTAAAGTTTGAATTTATATATTTATTTTATTTTTAATAATTACATGCTATGATAAGAAAAGATTTCAAAACCAAAAAAAAATAAGAAAAATAAAATAAGAAGTAATTAAATAAATAAATAAATAGAAATAAAATAAAATAAAGATATAATTAAAATAAAAAATAAAATAGATAAAAATAAATAAATAAAATTAAATAAAAGGAAAATTAAATTCTTAATTACAAAAACAAGAATAAAATAAATAAATAAATAGAAATTAAATAAAATAAAGATTAATAAATAAATAAATAAACAAACAAATAAATAAAATGAAATAAAAATAAAATTACATAAATAACAAATTAATAATATTAAAATTAAAAATTAAAATTTAGTGTGTTTTTTTTGCGTGTGAAATTAGTAATATGATCTGTTTGAATGATGCAGGCAGTCATAAAAAGGTTGATGACCGATGTTCCATTTGGAGTACTGTTATCAGGAGGGCTTGACTCATCCTTAGTTGCGGCTGTTGTGACACGCCATTTGGCTGCCACCAACGATGCAAAACAGTGGGGAGACAAACTACACTCTTTTTGTGTTGGATTACAGGTATCTTCATTAACTAACCATGGGTTAACCCTTGGTTGGAAAACGGATCTGTGTTGTGAAGCAAATGGGCTTAGTCCCCTATTAATATATTGAAAGATCATTAGTGTATATTTTTACACATGTATATCAAACAAAAGGAAAATCCATGAAAAAGGAATCATCCCATGTTAATATAATCACTATTGAAATAGTTGAAAGTGACCGCTTTTAAGATCTTTTTCTTCATGTTTGAGTAGGGTTCTCCAGATTTAAAGGCTGGAAAAGAGGTAGCAGAGTACCTTGGTACTGTACACCATGAATTCCATTTCACTGTGCAGGTATTCACCTGCACACCCATCTCTGTTTGCAAATTTTAAAGTAGAGGGAAGTTTTTTCTTTTAATGTATTGAACACTTGCATGAACGGTACAGGATGGTATAGATGCAATCGAGGACGTTATATACCATGTCGAAACATATGATGTGAGAACTATCAGAGCGAGCACGCCCATGTTCTTGATGTCCCGCAAAATCAAGTCCCTGGGAGTGAAGATGGTTCTCTCTGGAGAAGGATCAGATGAGATATTTGGGGGCTATTTGTATTTCCACAAGGCTCCTAACAAAGAGGAACTCCACCAGGAAACCTGTCGTAAGGTGAGTAGCTAGAAGCCTTGTAGATCATATATTCGGATTCAGAGATTATCTAGCGATTAATAAAATTTAATGTGTGATTTGATGCAGATAAAGGCTCTTCACATGTATGATTGCTTGAGGGCTAATAAGTCGACATCTGCATGGGGTGTGGAGGCCCGTGTGCCATTTCTAGATAAGGAATTCGTCAATGTGGCCATGGACATTGATCCCCAGTGGAAGATGGTAAGCATCTTCATCAACTAACTCTAGTTAATCTTGGATTTGTTGACGTGGCACTAGTGTTTACAGCAGTTGGTATGGTTGCGTGACATTTGACAGGTGAAGCCTGACATTGGGCGCATTGAGAAGTGGGGCATGCGGAGGGCATTCGACGACGAGCAGAATCCTTATCTTCCCAAGGTTGACGTGGCACTAGTGTTTACAACAGTCGGTATGGTTGCGTGACATTTGACAGGTGAAGCCTGACATTGGGTGCATTGAGAAGTGGGGCATGCGGAGGGCATTCGACGACGAGCAGAATCCTTATCTTCCCAAGGTTCCACTCTCATCGTATAATTTTATTTCCTTGTAATAGATAAAACTCTCGTTCCCGATGATCTGAGCTTTATTCCTTCTAAATTCCAGGCTGCATAATGAATTTGAATTCTAACGCCAGTGGGTTAATTTGTCGTGGTATTGCAGCACATTCTGTACAGACAGAAGGAGCAATTTAGCGATGGGGTTGGGTACAGTTGGATTGATGGCTTGAAATCACATGCGGCAGAGCATGTTAGTCAATTGGCTTGGCTTTCTTTGTTTTTTCCCTAATGTCTGCACATCCTTACACGATGAGTAGTATTGTGTGGGAGTCTTGTTATTGTTCATGAATATCTCTCACAGTTGTGCGATTCGGCCTTTGTCCAGCCTGGAAGACATGCCATGGCTCTCGTTCATTTTCTTCAATCGCACTACATATTCAGCTGCACGTCTGATTGGAGATTTTATGAACTCCTGCTATGGCAACGCTGCTGCAACGCCCCGATGTGCTGAAAAGGGCACAGGAGGAGCTGGACTTCATAGTTGGAAGGGAACACGTTTTGGAGGAATCGGATGAGGACCCCAACGTCAATGACGTTGGCACGCAAAAGCAAACGACTTGACAGCAGCCGCGAAGGTCAAACGACTTGACAGCAGCAAACGAATTGACAGCAGCACGACGCAGGGAGGTCGAACAGTGAGCAGGCACATGTCAAATTTTTATTGGCGGTAAGAACGATGAGAACCCGTTCTCATTGGCTGAGCGAAAAATCGCATTCGAAAAGCCCATAAAGGGAACGCTTTCAGCGTAAATATTTCTCGTGAACAATGATAATAATAATAGTTAGTTTTTATTTAAATATTTTCTATTATTTTTTAAAAATAACAAAAATGGAAAGTTTTAGTTTCTGCTCAATTTCAGTTAAAGATATGGAAAAATTTTGTTGATGACACTTTCATCTTATGGCCTCATGGTCTGATAAATTAGATTTTTTTTTAGCATATTAATAATCAATCCAAATCCATCAAATTCACCATTGAAATTGAAGTTGACGGTAGCTTTCCATTTCTTGATGTAGTTGTCTTGAAAAAAAATGACGGTTCTTTCTCTCACTAGGTCTTTCATAAGAAAACTCACAATGAGAAATATTTACATGTGAACTCCCATCACTTTCTAACCCATAAGCTAGGTGTTGATTGAGATCTTTCGGTGAAAATCACATCAAAATATATTTGGTCGACACGTTCGAACCAGCCAGTGTGGTTCATCATCAGGACAAAATGAAAAATCTGATCAAGAAACCCCTTTAAATAGAAAGTAAAGCTCTCACATTGGCCACTTGAGATTTGAGGGTTTCTAATGAAAGTCATCTGGTGAATAAAAAAACCCTTCTCCTAAATGTTTTTGAATTGAATGGCTATAAAATATACCAAGGTATCAGAGCCTTTTTAAAAACTAACAGAGGTCCTAGGACTAAAAAAGAGTCTAGTGAAATGGCCTCTAGTGTCCAACTTCCCTTTATCCAAGGGACTTTAGATAATATTGCGCAGATTCTTAGGAGGCACGAGGTTTCTTCAAACTTTAGACCCTTGAAAACCATTTGTGGCTCCTTAAAATCATTCAAAGACCCTGTGGAGCCTAAAAACATGAAGGGTATTTATTTGATTCCATGTTCCTGGGAGGTACATTGGAGAAACTGGTCGGTCCATAAATCAGAGGATTCAAGGGCACACAACTGACTTAAGACATTGTAGGACTCGCTCCTCTGCTTTAGCTGAACATGCTGAAAATACTAAACACCACATATGTTTAGATGATTCCCAAGTCCTTGCTAGGATTGATCATTTCGATCACCATAAATTTAGGGAAACCATCGAAATCGAGAAAAGGTCTAATACGTTGAATAGGGATGATGGATGAAAGATCAGTAGCTCATGGATCTCATCCCTGTATTCCTAGGCCTTTCGCTCTTGTTTTTATCCCTTTCGTCATTTTCCTTTCCTTGTATGGTTTGTGTCTTTCTTTGGTTTCTTTTTAGTCTCGCTATTATTATTATTATTATTATTATTATTTATTTATATTTAAATCACATTCCTCCTCTCTTTTTTTTTTATATTATTTAATATTTTAGAAATTTTTTGCTTCTTTTTATATTTTTTTATATGTATAATAGTTTTATTAGAATAAATAACATGATAAGAAATCTTTTTTTTTTTGGGATTCAACTGTGTTAAGTAAGTCAATCATCTATGACCATTTCTATGAGAGGTAGTCATAACTGACTAATTTCTCATGATTTTTTAATAATTCACTTAGCACTCATTACATTGGGTGATGCTCACAGGGATGAAGAACTAGGATTGAAACTAGTGAAATGAACCACATAGCGTCAATCATCACTTCCGGGGCTTGCACCCGATAACCAAGACTTCCTAAGAGGTCACCTGTCCTAGAACTCCTCTGGCTCAAGCACACTTAACTGTGGAGTTTCCCCCCTCAATCAAGCCCACTTAGCTTACTACCCCATTTGCAAAACCTTAGCAAGTATTGTGCCTCATGAACCATTCAAGAAGAGCTTCCTTTACTCTTGAATGGTTCATGAGGCACAATACTTGCTATGGTTTTTCAAATGGGGTAGCAAGCTAAGTGGGCTTGATTGTGGGGAAAAACTCCACAGTTAAGCGTGCTTGAGCCAGAAGAGTTATGGGATGGGTGACCTCCCGGGAAGTTCCGATTACCCGGTGCAAGCCCCAGAATTGATAATTGACGCTATGTGATTCATTTCACTAGTTTCAATCCCGCTTCTTCACCCTCACACCCAATGCAATGAGTGCTAAGTGGACTATTCAAAATTCATGAGAAATTAGTCAGTTACGACTACCTCTCATGGAAATGGGGCACTGCTGAAACTAATTAATAAAAATATTAATAATAATAAACGCAGTTGAATAAAAAAAAAATGATTTCTAATATAATGCACTGCCAAAACTAATTAATAAAAATATTAATAACAATAAAAACTTTTTCTAGATGTTTCTTTTTATAATATTAATTTTTATGTAATATGTTGATCTTCCTATCCATCTTTTTGATGATGATGAACTTCAATAGGATTCTAAATGTGTAGATCCAAAAACTTATGTGATTTATCTAAAAGAGTTTTGCTTGATAATCATGAATCACAGAAGCCTCCATTCCAAAAAAAATAACTTATTTAGTTTAAAATTTTATTTTTATATTTAAAAAAATTGAAAAAAATGTTTCATAAATATTTTGAAATGAAAATTATATATATATATATATATATAGATATTAGTTAGTTATTCTAAGAGATCAGTAATTGTTATGTCTACAAAATAATTGTAGATGTATTTGAAAGGATCACTTCATGTGGATTCAATCACTAAACTTGATCCCAAAAGTGTCAACACAATTGAACCCATAACCTCTTAATAGCAAAAGTATTTTAATGATAAAAACTCCAAATTAAAAACACCATTAAAACAATTTAATATAAAAATTTATAAAACATTTTAATAAATTATGTTTTTCATATTCCACTCCATTCAAAAATGACACATTATTTTACCTCGTCAAAGTATAACAATTATTCCACAATCTATTTCACAATAATTATAACAATTATTCCACATCTATTTCACTATAAAATGCGGAAAAATATATGGAATTATTTTACTGCTTTTAATTTTGTTATTCGATAAAAGCAGAGTTAAAATTCGGTGACTTTGAACAATATTTCAGTGGGCAGTCAAAACAATCACGTTAGAATTAAATTTGTTTAACCCACTTAACTCTTTCCTCTCGTTGACGTATTCCAAATAAGATGCCACGTCATCTAAACTTTAATGCAAGCGCCATGTCTAGTCCAAATTTTATCCAAATAAAATGCCACGTCATCTAAACTGAAATGCCAGCGCCATGTCTATTGCGATTTTTATTCCATCGAATGTGTTAGATTCGCATGTCTTTTATTTAACAAGATTACATGCACATATTATTTTTTATATATGCGGGGATAGCTCAGTTGGGAGAGCGTCAGACTGAAGATCTGAAGGTCCACGCTTACCGCATCCTATTTTCCTTTTCAAATTGGTCGTTTACTTTAATCTAATTATTTGCTTGGGGAAATACAAATGAAGATAACTTTAATGTAATTATTTTCTTGGGTAAAGATATTGACTAATACAATTTTAGATAGACATTAATAATCATTATGAAGTTTAGGATTTGAGGCGTGAACATTTTCACAGGATAAAATTTAGAAAGTCTTGTATCTTATATTTCAAATTGGTCGTTGATTCTTATTCTCAAATGTTGCTAGTCTGGTATTTTGCTATTACTGCTCTAATCTACATTAAGTTTAGTTTAGAATTGTTTTTCTCGTTTACTATGTAATTATTTACTTTTCAGGGTAAATATATTGATTAAAACTAATTAAAATAGATATTAATAACAACTAGAAAATCTAAAAATTTAGAAAGTGTATCTTGCTCCTTTAAATTGATTGTTTATTCTCAAATCTTGTATCTTTTTATTACTGTTCTAATCTACATTAAGTTTAGTTTAGAATTGTTTTTGTCGTTTACTTCATTGTAATTATTTATTTTTTTGGGATAAATATATTGATTAACACAATTTAAGATAGACATTAATAACAACTAGGGAATCTAAAAATTTAGAAAGTCTTCTATCTTGCTATTTCTATTTCAAATTGATCGTTTATTCTCAAATCTTGTATCTTGCTATTTCAAATTGGTCGTTCACTTTAATGTAATTATTTATTTCTTATTATTTTGATTTTTTTTTATTTACTTATTTTTTTATTATATTTAAAATAAATTTGTAAAATTGGAAATATTACACTTTAACGTATGTAATGTAAATTAAAATTATCTTTAAAAATAAAGTATAATTTATATGTTTTATATTTTTTAAGTATATTTTCTAATTAACTTTATTTGAAATTTAATCACAAATGGTTTAAATTACAAATTTGAATTGTTAAAAAAATTAAAACTTGGAACTTAAATTTTTTTTTAGGAATGAATTTATATGATTTAGTTTAAAATTAATTTACTTAATTTAAATTTTTTTAAGGATGTAAACAAGATTAATACTAAGAAGGGGTGAATTATTATTAACGCTAGTTTTATAATTATTGTCAATTTATTTATTTTTACTTGGAAACCACTTATATAAACAACCAATTAAAGCAACCATAAATCTTCATATGAACATCACAACAACACCATAGACAACATACACATATGAACTCAGAGATTTAACGTGGAAACCCATAAAGATAGAAAACCACAAATCTTGTTCGTTATGATGTAAATCTAAAGCCACTACTCATAGTACAATGAGTTTCATGAGCACCCACTCACAAGAAGCACAAACTCCCTTAATTGTTTTGTTGGCACCCACCAACATGAAGCACCAACTCCTTTATGTGTTTTGATAGCACCCACTAGTAGGAAGCACCCACTCCCTCTTTCGTAGACATCTGATCAACTTATAAGAAGCATTGAATCCTTGATTTTGCAATCATCCACTTGAAGGAGGCACCAACCCCCAAGTATTCTTCAGACACCCACTTAGTTGGAAGCATCGACTTCTTGATTGTGTAGGCACCAACCTGCTAAACTTGCAAACAAATATTTCATGGGATTTTCGAACTATGCCTAGATGTGTCTTGTTTTCATTTGTTGCTCTCAGCTATGGCTCTCACTCATCCTAATACATAGCCTCAATCAACTCTTTGTCCTCTGGTACACTCACTCATAACACAACAACTTACGTTGGTGTCTAGAGTCTCACACACAACGTTAGACACCAACCTTCTCTCCCAACACCACCCACGCTCTCAACAACATCACACTTATACAATCAGCTTGCTCATTTCGTCAGTGTTGTAATAACTCTCGACCCTATCTACACATTAGGCTCACACACCTTCCTCTGTCACTCTCTCTTTGGTTGGTCTTCTACTATATGCACTCAACACTCAACCTTCTAATTTTCAATATGTTGATCAAATTTTTCTTTACTATGGTTGCACTTTTCGCAGCTTCCATCTTCAACTATGTTCTCTCTAACTGCCACACTGCATAGTCACAATTTTCTCCACTCTGATAATCACACTTGGATCACTTAAAATCTGAGCATGCACACTACTACTACATTCTATTAATCAAATAGAGTTACATATATACATGAAGTATTGTATTACATATATATATGAAGTATTGTCTCAAGATAGGGAAGCTATCTTGGACGCACAATTAGTTGGTTGACAGAATATCTCAATCACACACCAAACTAGGAACCTAGATTTAGCTAACTCCTATGGAATAGGAATAGACTCTATACATAGAAAGTCACAACTGAAGACAAGCAGGAATTACATATTCCAACACACCCCCTTAATGACTACTTGTCTTGATATCAATTCGCAAAATCTAGCTGTGGTCAAATATAACAAAAAATATATGTAGACGTCCATATAAAGGAGCAACCATCCACCGGAATGCATGGGTGCCAACTGCTGCAACTGCCAGTCTCGTAGAATTTCCTTCGCTTGCATGGTTCTATCAACCATTATTATTGCATACATGTACCTGTACATACAGATCCCCCTCCAACGTGGGTTTTATTGGATTACCCGTAACCATGCTCTTCCTTCATCGATGAACTCTCACAGACAGTAGATTTTTCTTGGATCTCTTCCTTCGTCGGAAATTTTTTACCGGATCTCTTCATCAGTGACCTTTCACCGGATCTCTTCATCAGTGACCTTTCATCGAATTTATTCATCGGCAATCTTTCACTGAATTTCTTCATTGACGAGCTTTCACCAAATTTCTTCATTGGCGACTTTTCACTGGATTTCTTCCTTCATCAGTGGGCGAACATTGGCACATACATGTTTTCAGACCACTTCACTCTTACACGTGGTTTCTGGCTGACCACAAACCGACACTGCAAAATGGTTTCTAGTTGACCACAAACCTGTAATTACAAAATGGTTTTTAGATTATCACGAACTTCACAGGGATACACATGCCTTACAAGGATTTATAATACAAATCCAACTCTTGGTGTTATCAGGTACATACTTTACAAAGATCACTACAAAAAACATCCTAGACATGCTTACTAATAAATGTATGTGACCATCAAGAGTCTATTCCACAAACTCACACAAACTGGATTGTCCATCATCCTCCAATCTGTGATGCAGCCATATTCATTGTCATGTCTTCATTACATCTGGTGGTTAATCATTCCTGGAAATAAATTTGTCTATTGTTGGAATGGCCAATTCCAACATAGACTCACATATGTGACAATAGTTAGCTAGACTTATTGTCAATCATTCAATCCTTTCCACCTTAAAATATATCAATGAATCGACTTTGATCGGATATTATAACCAAGATGCCCTGTCACAAAAATAAGGGGCATTGGAAATTCAATAACCACCGGAGTTAGGCAGACGAACCTTTTTGAACACATCCAATATCGCAGTCACTCAAAAACCTTGGAACAATTTTCTTCCATCAACGAAAGTCTTACATACTCTCCATTTCGAGCTCAAATCGAATCGAGCTAAAAAGTCAGATTCCTAACCATAGCTGAAAGTGAACCTGCTATGTACTCCTTTTCTATAAGTGGGCATGGAAGTGTTGGAATATCCACACCTCTGAGGAACTCAGATGGAAAATTAGAAAATTTCCTCGGCGGGGAACTTAAACTAATCCACTCGCTTGGAGGCCTCGATCTTGATTTGATCAGCTTTGATCGTATTTATGGCACTGGGCTGGACATCGACCGTCTTTGCAAGCTTATTAAGCTAGGGAAGCATGCAGGCGACACATACCTCTCCCAGATTCTTTGACAAGAGGATGAAATGGCAGTATGGGTACCAGTACTAGTTTTGCTACCATTGTTGCACCTATCATGTTTTCAACAAAAAAAATCCAACTATTTTCAGCCATCCACAACCATCATCAGTCCACCAACAGCAACAAAAACATAATAAAACTGCCACAACTCAGATGTTTTCCATGACCCTGTTGCAGAAAGCGGCCCAAATGGATGCCACCAATGCTAGCAACAACCCCTCGCTGCTGAGAGGCTTCAACGACCTAGTGGTCCATGATAACTCATGGAAATCGTAAGTGAGGAGTAACTAGATACGAAGGAGGGTTAGGTTATGGGGGAGTTACGGAGGTCCCTGTGGTAGTGTTCATAGCGTCACAGCAGGCGATCTCGGTGAGTCCAACCCAAATGACGGTGATGCGATTCGAGCCCTCGTCGATTACAACCAACCACTTGCAGACATCGATGGGTGTTTCTTAGCATATCGATGGGTGCCACAGAAAGTTTGAACCAATGCTCAAAATATGGACAAACCTACACAATTTTTTTCCCCCTTAGTCCAAGAGGGGACAAGGCCAGGCCCAAACAGGCTCTGATACCAACTTAAAATCTGAGCATGCACAATAATACTACATTCTATTAATCAAATAGAGTTACATATATACAGAAGTATTGTCTCAATATAGGGAAGCTATCTTGGATTCACAATAAGTTGGTTGAGAGGATATCTCAACCACATACCAAACTAGGAACCTAGATTTAGCTAACTCATGTGGAATAGGAATAGACTCCATACATAGAAAGTCACAACAAATACAAGTAGGAATTACATATTCCAAAAGGCTCAAGGAACATCTTCATTGATTTCCATATTACTCAATAAGGTACGTCAACGTGGCTCAGTGTCTTGTCCTCCAAGCTTCAACGATACTGCCTTCAAATCATTGCATTGTCTCAACTAACTTCTTGTCCTCTCTCAGCCTTTTTTCTTCAATAAGACAATCTCAATCCATTAATTAGAACACCAACTATTTCTATGAATTATATTTGATACATTTTATAGTTGATTTACTAAGAAGATGCACTTCATTTACAGTGCTAGATTTACCAATATAATCATGTCATTGATTTACAAGAGCTTCTGATCTCCAATGGGACAACCATTTAATTTTTATCAACTATGTTATCCTTTACAATTGTTGTACATCAAGTGCTCTAGGAAATCATCCCGTAACTTCTCCTCATGATAATTAATTCTGTTGACAACCTTAATAGACTCAAACCTTGTAGAAATTTATCACACATTTTCTTTACCTCGTCATTTAGCTATGTTACTGAAGATCCAACACACAATCACTATCACTCATTTGTTTCTCAACGAGTTGTTATCCATCACTTCGTCATAGGAAATTGGATTTTCTATTCCATGCAATCCATATTTTCCATCTTATACAACAAATTCCTTATGTTCTCCATAACTAACTCTCGCTCCCAAATTTCAATTTTTATGCTTCTAATCACTCCACCCTTGTGCATGAACAAATGGAGGTGCTCCATTTTACCAAATTTTTCCCCTTAACTCTTTAGCACCTAGGCAACACATACCCAAAGGCTAGAACCACGCCTAAGCCGGAAGGCACTTAATTCAAGGTTCAAGAGTCCGTGTTGAAAATGGAAACAAGAAGAGGCTTATAATTTAATTTTCCCGTAATTAAATTAGAAAGAAATTGTAATTCCACATCACATGACAACTTGTATGAGTTAACTAAGTCAGGAAGACTTATTTAGTTCAGTTAATTCGAGTTAAGGGTCAAACTAGAGGCATGTAGAGTGCCTCATACTTTGTAGGAGCCCTGGTTGGGTTTATTTTGAGTTGTAATTAATTAACTTAATTTATTTGAGTTAAAACTAGTTTAACTACGGTGTTATCATAGCACTCTACAACCTAGGGTTCCCTGGCATTTTATGCAATAGCGCAGTCTGCCATCTTTCAGCCACGCTTCTCAACTCGTATTAAGACTCGCGATAGCAGACGGCTGGCATTGACAGCTCTACAATGGCTGACCCTTAGGGGGGGGCTGCAAAGCCTTCCCCCTCTGACGAGAAGGCGCAACAAGCGCACAACCTGACAAAACCCTCTGGTCCTGAACAAGGAATCAAGGACGCAAAAGACGCATCTATGCAAGATACGACCAATGCTCCCACTGACCAGTCAGGAAAACAAAGTAATGGATAAGAAAGCGAGATTGGGCAACAGGAGACGCGCAAGGTCACATCAGCGACATGCAAACCCATTGCATCTGAACGAACCAAGATAGAACTTCCTAGCCACAGAATCAATGGACGAATCCAGTACATGAGGGATCATGCTCTCATTGGTAAATTTATTGGCTATTGGCCAACTAAAAAAGCTCTGCAAGGATGGATCTAGGCCAAATGGAAACCCAAAGGGCATGTTACCCTGCAGCTAGGACCAAAGGGGTTTTTCACAGCGATATTCATTTGCCTTGAAGATCGGAACAGAGTCATGGACGAAGGCCCCTACTTCTTTAACTCCGCCAGCCTGTAATTAAGGGAGTGGGTTGAGAGATTCAATCCCGATAAGGAGGACTTCAGCTGGGCTCTAGTTTGGATTCGTATGTACTCGCTCCCTCTGGAATATTGGGATGAAGAATCACTGAGAGACATCGGCAAAGGTCTGGGCGAATTCATCAAAATAGCTAAAGAAACGAAGCTGCACAAATACACCTCCTATGATCATATCTGCGTTTTCATGCGCCTGGAAAAGCCCCTTCCGGATTCGGTAAGTCTCTATCATGATGACTTTGAATGGATTCAACCCCTAGATTTTGAACATGTTCCCTTTCGCTGTCGCAACTGTCACGCCCTAGGTCATCTTTTTCGGGATTGACCTCTAAATGTTAAATCCCAAACCCCTGATCCCTCTGATAAACCGACCCAAGATGGCTTCACCAAGGTAGCTAATCGAAAAAAAGCGCACAAAAAACCTTCCTCTGGGAAAAAACCCCTTCAGGAAGCTACCTCTGTTCCTTCCACAAGCAACAGCTTTGAAATTCTTACAAAAACCTCGGAAGACCTTCCTCAGAACTCTTCGCCAATCCCTCTGTTGACCTTTTCCACTTCTCCCCCCCCTCGGTCGAGCTCCCCTCCCAAGCCCTCACCCCCGAATGACAAATCTAGTACTCATGAGGAGACTCGGAAGGATCCAGATTGGACACCTAATGGTATGGATGTTGATTGCATCCCCAGTCAGCCACTGCAATCCTCATTCACCACAGCAGAAAGCAGTCAGGCGCAGCATATGGAAGAAGAACCGGAAAGCTTTGACTTAGGAGGTCTGGACATCTTAGAACTAGAACAAGCTTGTAGACGGAAAGACTATGACAAGATACCAGAGCATCAGCTCAACACTCTGGAAGTCATCATCTCCAGGGCTTACTAGCAACAACAACTAGGCATACAACTGGGGAGTCAATGGGATGGAAAATTATTCCCTAAGGACTCCAAAAAAAGGGGAAGAAAGACAAATCTTCAAAGAACTATCACTATAGGAGAAATCCTGGTGGACTCAGGCAGATATGCTAAGCTGAAAAAATACTATAAGACCGCCACCACTAGTGAATCATGAAGCTCACTTCATGGAATGTTAGAGGGCTAAACAGCCCTGGAAAATTCAGAATGTTAAAAAACATGATAAAGCAGGAGCAGCCACAGATTTTCTTTATGTAGGAAACGAAATGCACCAGCGACACTCTTGGTCAAATCCTCTCCAGAGCATGGCCAGGTTGTCATTCGGTTGCAGTAGACGCTTCTGGTGCCTCTGGGGGACTGGCAATTGCCTGGAACACGCAAGCCATCACGCTCTCAGACTTTCATGCTTCCCAGCATATCATTCAGGCCACCTTTCACATCATAGGCACAAATATACATGGACATCTCACCAATGTTTACTTCCCTCAGGAGGCAGGTAACAAAATTGCTCTTCTTGACACAATAGAAGCGCTCAACCTCAACAGACTTCATCCACTCTGGATTAATGGAGAAGACTTCAATATGAGCACCAAGCTGGAAGAGAAGCAAGGAGGCCGAGCCAAATTGGATTAGGAGAAAAGCCACTTTAAAGACTTTATCCAAAACAATTTGTTAATTGACCTGCAATACTGCAATGGAATGCACACCTGGAGCAATCGCAGAACAGTCCGACAACATATCGCTTCCAAATTAGACCGATTCCTCATCTCAGATAATGCAATTCATCTTGGAGGCAACCTTTCAATGTCTATACTTCCATTTTCAGGCTCAGACCACTGGCCAATCTCACTCCAATGGCAAAGGCCAGGCAATTCCACCAAGCGCCCTTTCCGATTCGAAGCTTTTTGGCTCACCCACCCCGCTTTCAATGACCTCATCAGATACACCTGGACCACCTTCCCCTTGCCAGAGGGTTCCAATATGTATCAGTTTCAACAGAAACTCAAATTCCTGAAATCCAAAATTAAGCGCTAGAATCAAGAAACCTTTGGAAACATCTTCCAGGATCAGCATGATTTAAACAAAGAGATGAGGGACCTGCAGCAACAGATAATCACAGAGGGCTACAAGGAAGGGATCTTGGAAAAGGAAAAACACATTCACAATCAATTGGAGGAGCGAAGAAAGCAGGAAGAAATTCCGTGGAGGCAAAAATCCCTCATCAGATGGCTGAAAGAGGGCGAGAGGAATACCAAATTCTTCCACAGAACCACAATACAGAGAAGAATGCACAAAACCATCTCCTTTATACAAACGCGGGAAGGGGAACGAGTGGAAAACCATGATAAGATAAAGCAGGAGTTTATCAATCAATTCAAAGAGGTTCATCAAGAGCCCCAAATTGATAGACGACCTGCAATTGAAAAGATCATTCAAAATGTGCCGAAGCTCATCACAGAAGAACACAATCGTCTTCTTCTGCGACCTGTATTGCCTCAGGAGGTGGATCTAGCTATGCACCAGCTCAAGGAGGGCAAAGCCCCGGGACCGGACGGCTTCACCACCACCTTCTTCCATTCTTTTTGGGATCTCATCAAAGAAGAGGTGAGGCAAGTGGTGGAGGAATCTCGCACTCTCCATTGGCTCTTGCCAGCTTTTAACTCTACGTTCATAGCTCTTGTCCCTAAAGAAGAAAACACCAATACTACGGATAAATTCCGCCCCATCGCTCTTTGCAATGTTATCTATAAGGTGATTTTCAAAGTCCTCGCAAATCGGTTGAAGCCGCTGCTGCCTCTGCTTATATCACTTGAACAATCTGGATACGTTGAGGGACGACAGATACTGGATGACATCATTCTCACACATGAAATCATACACTCTCTCAAGCACTCCAAAAAGGCAGGTATGCTTCTCAAAATTGACCTCTCCAAAGCCTTTGATAAGCTAAGTTGGACCTATATTCAAAAAATGCTAACAGCTTTTGGTTTCGCCCCAATGTGGGTTCACTGGATTCTGAGCTTAATCACCTCTTCTTTTTTCTCTATACTCTTAAATGGCATCCCCTCCCGACCTTTCAGCCCCTCCAGAGGCATTCGTCAAGGAGATCCACTCTCCCCTTTCCTTTTTGTTCTAATGGCAGAAGGTCTGGGTCGACTTTTCAAACATGCGCTCCACTCCCAACAGCTTAAAGGTATTTCAGTTCATAACTCTCCAGCCATTACTCATCAACAATTTTTCGATGACAACATGTTGTTTGGGTACCCCTTTGTTCAAGAAGCCTCCACTTTCAAATCCCTCTTGACCGACTTCTCTAATGCCTCTGGGATGTGTATAAACTTAGCCAAATCGCAGATCTTCTTTTTTCACACTCCCCCTGTTACTCAACATGCCATCGCCCGCATTCTAGGATTCTCCATTACCTCCTTACCCTCCAAATACCTTGGTGCTCCTTTAATAGACTCGGCCATCAAGCATACCTCCTGGCGTATGCTCTTGGAGAAACTTGAATCATGTCTCACCCTCTGGACACATAGAACTTTGAACATAGCGAGCAGATTAGTGCTAGTCAAAGCTGTGCTACAGGCGATGCCTCTATATCTTTTCTCAATTTTGGCAGCGCCCAAATGGGTCTTGAAAAAAATAAAAGCTCTTCAACGCAATTTTTTGTGGGGTGAAATAGGCACAAATCGCAAGTGGGCTCTGGTAAAATGGTCCACTGCTTGTCAGCCAAAAGAAAAAGGGGGCATAGGTCTGAGAGACCCTCAGCACAGTAATGCAATTATGGGTGCAAAAATATGGTGGCACTGGCTCTCTTTTCCCAACAAGTCATGGGCAGCCATCTGGACTGCTAGGTATGCCAATCACAGACCAACGAAAGAGCTGATTAGAATCACTCCCACTGAAAAGGGATCTCTAATTTGGAACGTGGCTAGACAAAAATACTCGCTCATCCAACAACACAACTTCTGGGAAATAAGGAATGGCAGCAATGCTCGGTTCTGGACGGATTCTTGGCACCAACTTCCAAAGCTCAGCACCATATATAATCCGCCTCAAAGCCAATAATGGGAGGAGAAATAACAGGAAACGGTTAACCAACAATGGAATGCGGAGTCAGAACAAGGTTATCGACAATGGAAGCCGATCGACAGGATGATCAGGACAGCAAAAAGTCAGGCGAAGGAGGACATGGAGAGTGAACTCCAGAAATGACGTATCCGATCTTTCGAAGGCAGGGACATCCTCAGATGGGAATATACCCCAAAGGGCTCCTTCACCAAAAAAGAGGCTTACAAAATTATATGCAACGATCCAATGCCCCTGGACCCAATATGGAACAGAATTTGGTTATAAGGTATCTGGCCCAAAGTTTCTATTTTCCTATGGCTTGTGGGGCACCGGAAAATCCTCACCTGGGATAATCTTCGGAAACAAAACTTTCATGGGCCCTCCATTTGCCCCAACTGCAAATCTCAGGAGGAAACTCTCCAACACCTCTTAAACTCTTGCCATCTCGCCAACCTTCTGTGGGAAAATGTCAGCTTCCGATGTCAAAAGAACTGCAGGGTGTCTGAGGACATAATCAACTCCATACGAAGTTGGCAGCAGCACCCTTTCAAAAGCGATCTACTCAACCAATTGTGGAGATTGATTCCTGGTCTCCTCCTTTGGACAATATGGAAAGAAAGAAACAAGCGTATATTCAAAGATTAGAGTACTCATTTATACATCATCTGGGGCAACCTCTGCATTAACCTCAAAGAGACCTTGGCTCTACAGACTTGGCATCTAGAAGATTTCCCGACTCTTGCTAATGAGAAAGCCATATGGGAGAATTGGAATCTACAAATTCCACAGGACACGCACCATAAAAGATCTGCACCAAGTCAGACCATTAGAAAGCTCTCTTGGACTCCCCCTCCAATATCCACCTTCAAACTCAATTTTGATGGAGCTTCAAAGGGCAATCCCGACAAAGCAGGATTTGGAGGCATATTCAGAGATCATGTGGGCCTTCCTCTCTTAATCTTCTTCGAAAACATCGGTTGGGACACAAATAACTCGGCTGAGCTGGAGGGGCTATGGCAAGGTCTTCTTCTTTCTCAGAATCATGGCTTTTACCCACTAGAGATCGAAGGTGACTCCCTTCTCCTCATTAATATGGCCAATCAACTACTCAATGGGACTCATGCACACAAAATAGCTAACAACTGGAGATTAGAAGCAAGATTGACTGCTATTGAAACATGGCTCCACTCCAATCGTGCCATCATATTCAAACATGTTAAGCGGGAAGGCAACAAAGTCGCCGATCTACTTGCAAATTTAGGGGTGGAAAGTGGTCACACTCTTCTCACTGGAAATATTGACACAATTCAGAACCATGATAAAAAACAGGCGTGAAAAATTCTCATTCAAACAGATGCAACTCCCCCGGATGCGGGTGAACATACAAGCGATTAAAATGATGGGACAAGGGTGCGGCGAGGTGGGTCGACACCTGCCCACCCAGGACATGGAGGTTAATACACCACTGCTTAAAGGTTCTGCGCATTTACGTCTCACACAGTTCAAAGGTATGGTGTCTTGGGGTTCGGCATTTCGCATCATGGTTATTGTTCAGGCTTCTGACTTCACATGCTCCTGCATGCTGGAGCTCTCACCTCTCTTCAATGCGCCTGTTCAGATGGAGGCTCCTAACAGCAGGAGTGGGAAGGTTAAAAGGCAGTGTGGCGTTGAGTATTCCATGGAGGTGCTCGGGTCACACTTGCCCCTTTTCATTTCAGTCTTTGGACTCAATTCTGATCTCCAGTTGTTAGACGTAGGCTCTATCGGGCAGCCTGTCTCTCGTGAAGGGGAGAGGAAGGTTCGTTTGAAGCCCAACTCTAGTTCTTTTGTGGATTCGTGGTTGGAGGAATTTCGATACTTCGTGTGGGCCTCTGGCCTCCTGTTGCATAGGGACCACTTGGCCATAGCTACCGCCCCG
Organism: Pinus albicaulis; assembly: GCA_034641835.2. Taxonomy (NCBI): domain Eukaryota; kingdom Viridiplantae; phylum Streptophyta; class Pinopsida; order Pinales; family Pinaceae; genus Pinus; species Pinus albicaulis. The sequence continues at coordinate 1,130,075,665 of CM076574.1, forward strand.
CTTCTATCTGGTTCCCTCATGCCTCGGCTGAGGCACAGACTGAGAAGCCGCAGAGGCGGCACCAGAGGTCGCCCTTCAAATCCGCCTTCCAGCCCGTCCTTTGACTCGCCTGCTCTCTCAAGCGGTCGTTGGGATGGTCATTATCCTTGTACGCGCAGTGGGAGATGGAGTACTCTGGATTCTCGTCATTGGGGCTCCCACACTCCCCGTCCTCCAGCTTCCATGCACCCTCCCACCCCTGGCTCTGCGCGTTTCATTTTCAACAGTGCTCTGAATCGACCCTGGATCACTTCCATCTTACAGTGGTATTCCATGAGGATGCCCAAACGGAGGAGTCCACTGCTCAAGCTGCGGGAATAGGCCCGAACTTCACCCAGACTTCGCTCCTTCATGCAGGAATCGACAGCGCGTCGAGGCAGTCTTCGGAGGCTCATGATCGAACCATTCCTAAGGTAGTGATGGAGCCGGTTGACCCTGGCCCTTCTGTTTCCCAAGAAGCTCTGGTCACAGACCTGCGTGCTTCAGGTTGGTGCCGCATCGTGGAAGAACCTCTTGATGATTAGACTGATTTATTTGGAGCTTCTTTCTTTCTCTGCGGCTCATACTTTTGGGATGGTGATTGTTCGATCAGTCAAGTGGAATTATGGCTTGTTTTTGTTCATTTTTTACTTTCTGCAAACTCTGCAACATCAGGAAGATTATCACATGCTCCCCTGCGTGGGTTTTGGCAAAATTCTAGACTGGTTTCCCTGTGATAGGGAAGTCTCCTCTTATGCTTTCCATGATAACTCTGCTTCTTCCCAAGCATATTCTATGACTACGGTCACATTGTAATTTTACTCCTCTGTTAATAGAATTAAGCTTAGAAAAAAAAAACTAGTTTAACTACTTCTAACTGATGGAGGAACTAGTGAGAGGTCAAGTGAATAAATTAGATTTAATTCACATGTATTCATCAATAAGATAATTGATAATTCACTCATAAATAACTCATGCATGTCAGTTTTGAGAAAGACCCATTTGAGATTGGAGTTAAAGGGAAGTGTACTATCAGTTGTATAATCAGAAAATTGTACAGGTGGTGCATGGAGTCAGAGGAAGAGCCTTGATGTATTGCACAATCATTATTGGGTAATTTCCTTGTTAATAGGGGCCTAATTCGCTGGAAACAAAGCAAGGAAATAAGTAATCCTAAGGCCAAGAAATTTGTTAGGTATTGAACCAAGATTTCTTAGGAATCAATGAGACAGACAAAGATAGTGTAGAGAGCTCTCAAGCCTAAGAGAAACATTGTGTTGTTCTTATATTTTATGACTTATGCAATTTACAGATAGCAGGGTTTTTAGCTGAGGCTTTCCCCAGATAAATATTTGTGTTGTGCGATTGAAATTATTTCTCTATCTTGTTCATGTGATTGTGTGATCGTAATTGGTTTCCACAAATTGTAGAGTAGATTCAAGTATTTTGTTTTAGCATATTACAAATATCAGTTTGAATCTATGTGAATTTTTTACAATCTGGGTTATTTTCAACTTGCCAAAGTTCTCAAGGCCCAAATAACCTGAATATCACCATTTTTCCCTTTATTTAAATTTAGGGACAAAAGGAAAAAACATGTTAAAATGTTGAACAATGTTTTTGCCCTGATCTAGAGTAGTTTGGGTTGTTTCTTAATCTGCACCACTGAATAGTCAAAAGGAACCAGATGTCTAGACTAGACGAGCTAGGTCCCATGTTGGTCTGAGGGTCCGAGGGTTTGGGGCATTTCACCTTTCACATTTTCAATTCCACCTAGACTAGGTCCCATGTTGGTTTGATTCCTTTAATTTTCAAAAAACACTCAAACCATAAATGGCTCGAACTCCTTTGCCTTAATTGACTAGCAGACTTCAAACTGCTATAACTCCTCAACCCTTGGGAGATTTTCTAAGTTCCATATACCATTTAAAGGTATTTTTGAGATGTATCTAATTATGCATTTTCCATAGCCAATTGGGCTTATCCACTGCACCCAAAATTCCTCCAAAGATAAACCTTCTTTCTTGACCTAAGCTAGGAAGAAACATTCAACAATCATAGTAGTAAAAATTTTTAAGCGTCGTCATGTATTTTGTTGCTATGATGGTTCTCAACTAATTACTGAAACTACCAACACAATCCCCCTCATCTCTAACAACACTTTTCCCAAGCAGACCCCCATTCAATGTTACATAACGATGCCAACAATCACCACTGACACGGTCATCACATCCATGCACTGACAAACACAAAAATGCAAACAATCTCTATTCCACTGAGGTTGACATCAATGTGAACACTTTATCCATTCACATTTGTATAAAATATATTTAAAACCAATGAAAATAATTATAATATTGAATTTGTCTTTAAAACTTCATCAGAGCATAATATGTTTATTGTTTTCTTTCTTTAAACTTTAAGATAATAAAATGCTATAAAATCCATTTAAAATTAATAAAAATAATTATAAAATATTCTAGTTAAAGGTGTTTTATGGGGGGTAAGTAAACACTTTTATATTAAATCATATCAAAATTACAACATGAATAACTCCTTCTATCATGGTTGGCCACATGGGAAAACCAACCAACAACGAAATCAAAGCATCTTGGTTCAAAATAGTAGCATAAAGTCCAAAGCATAATGTGATATACGTGAAAACATAATATCAAAATGAAACCTAAGTAGAATAGCTTGTGGATAACTAAAATAAACTACATGTATCATAATGCTAACTAACGAAAACTGAAAAAATAGAGATATCGGTGATTGTATGTGTGCATAAAGATGAGGTGTTGATATTTATAGGCTCAAGGTTAGTGATATTTTCCTATTTAGTCAACCCCTTTCCTTCATTTAGCCTCCCTTCTATGTGGGATAGGCAGAGATGCATTTTAATTAGACGATCAATGATGTTATCCAAATATCACTGAATTCCCTCTAACTAGTAGGTAATCTCAACCTTGGTGTGATTCCTCTCTAGGAGGAATTTACCCAGTAGGGATTTAACATATTAGTATTGATCTATAGTATGGAGGTATTGTTTTTGTCTTCCGTAGGTATGCACGGGGTATGAAATCCAATCTGAAACTGCAACATACAATTAAGAATCTGGGTTCTCATTGCTTTCACTTGTGATAATTTCCTTTACATCATGAATTTCTTATTGAATAATTAGTTGGGTTTTCATTAGATATAACCGAACCGAAGATTGAGCTCCAACGATAACCATATACCTACAATGCATGCCTCTTCTAATAACTCCCAATCAAGGTGCATTATTTTCTTTGGCATGTTAATACATGATTCACAACCGAGGAAGCAAAGGTGGGATATGTCCTCAACCAACAGACTTGCTTCACAAGAAACTATCAAAGCATAGGTTGAAATAATATTGAAGAGCCAAAGATTTGTTTCCCCCAAAAAAACCCACCCAAGGTGCAAGTAAGTTTCCAACTGAGAACCAAAGTAATGAGAGACTCTAAAGAGAATTCACAACTACAAGAAGTTGAATCTATGAGAGGGATAAAAACCAACCCTATAAATCCTAGGCCTAAAATTTAGCTAGAAAAGAGAGACAACCTATAAAAATGAAAAGACTAGATTAATGAACAGACTACCTAATATGACCTTAGCGTGACATCAAGCCGCATAATGGTTCTTTCAATACAATGATCTAGTTCATACAAGGAATGAAATTAAATGAAGGAAAAAAAATGGAACACACACACACACTCACACGCACACATAAATATAACAAGTATTACAATAATGTGTTGAAAACCTAACTTTTATTAATAAATGAAATACATAATATTGTAGAACATAGACTAGCTAGAATGGTGGTCTTTATCTCTAAACATAAATATATGGCCGGTACACACATTCATAAAAGCTATTACAGTAGGCCAAGAATATGGAATTTTAACATAAATCAAGAACCCTATAATTCCAAAAATGTAACTCTAGAAGATGAATGCCAAAAGGTTTGTGGGACCTCATGGGGTTAGTTAGTACATCAACTTTTTGGGGTTGTAATTTTTGCATACGATCTCAGTTTGGTGTGCTCATTAGCATGTTGAAAAGGTCTAGATGATAATTAAACATTATAACTGCAGTCGACCCAGGCCAAATTCCATAATTATTTTCCAATCCCCCACCACGTTAAGAAAATGTCATTTAGGGCCTCAAAGTAACCCCAGAAGTTTATGACCTGAAAACTGTAGAAAAACTGCAAGATGGAGAATTATGATTTCAACCAATGGAGTAGGTGGATGGCCACTAATATCCACCTAGATTAGTCTTTCCCCCATAGGAAGTAATGGTCTCCATTACTTTTAGCTCTCCCATCATATGGGGAAATGTTTGTTGAATTTGTCCCTTGGTGAGACACTTTCCATAGTGAAGAAGTTTCCTTACTTTCACAACCCATTAGAGTTGCATGTGTTGTTGGCTGATCTGAATATGGACAAACTAGTTTTGTTGTGCTATCTTCCTCATCAATATAAAAGAAAAGTGTGCTAAGGATTGTCTCAAATAGCAAGTTTATGAGAGGGTTAATGTATCAAATTTTTGTGTATTTTATGAGAAATTCATGAAGTATATTAGCTTTAAAAACACATAAAAAATAAATAAATTATAAAGAATGTAATACACATTAAACACATTACACGGATCTGATAAAGGAGTTCACCCCTCCTGGGCTATGTCTCCTTGGAACTTCTTCAATGCCTTGGCCCTCTTTCGATTAATGGTCAATTATATGATTACATGCACCTATAGTGCCCCAATGGCTCTCCAACATGATCCAATGGATTCACAAGACCCAAAAACCCCTAACTAGCCTATTCTGGCTCTTCAAATGGTCTTAAGGTGAAGTAGACATGGCCTCCTCTCTTGGTGGCCCTCGACATCTTTAATCTTCAAATTGGAAAAATCACTTCCAGAATTTCTCCTCTGCCTCTGAAACCTGCACCAATCTGCTCAGAATATCCAAGAATGTTAGGATGGACTCTTTCTGAGCCAAATTTGGTCGAAATTTTCTCAAGTTATGGCGCAGTCAAATTTTCCTTGGAAAAATCCTCCAAAACTAGAGAGAACTCCAGTTAACTCCACCAAATCTGGAGTTCCCACCGAAATTGTAGGACTCCACCAAAATTAAAACAAAATTAAAGTTCGGATTAATTAATGATAAGTAGAGTTTAACTGTAGGCTAGGCACGTTATTAGTGCTTAAACAAATCCACATTAAAAAAATGTATTATCACATAATAAACCTTGAGTAAGGTTAGTAAAGAGGGTTTAGTTTTAATCCTATGTGCATTTGTTATAGCTCCCGTTGTGGTCATGTTTGGTGGTCCCATGGACTGGGGCTGGCCCTCTTTTTCCCCCGCATTAACTTTTTTTTAAACTTAAATATATGTGGGATGCATATATATGTAAGAAACATGTTGTAGCTGAAGTGGTAGGTCTTGGAAATGGTGGAGGGGAGGTCGTGGGGTCAAACCCCGACACCTCCATAAAAATTTTGACCCATAAAATTATATAAAATTTTGAACTTGGAGGGGGCACGTGGTAGCTTCCAGGCTAGCCACATTTTGTGACCTCATTGGTCTGACCCAAACCAATCAAATTGCGCCAAATCACCAAAATTTAAACTAACCACGAGCTGAAACTTGTCAACTCCTCATTCGAACTAGAGGAATATTCATTGGAATATTATTTTTGCTGACTGGGATGCCTAGTCATCATCTATCAATTCTGCACAAATTTTAGTTGTTTGTAAAAATGGACAGTGGGCTCTAACTTTCACATACAGAGTCAATTTTCGATGAAACAAAGTGTGCCAGAATCATGGCAATGAGACCTATCCCGTCGTTTAGGTTCCATTCGATTTCGAGAATTTGAAATTTTAGCAAGTTTTTGCCCCCAATTTAGTTTTTGATCACTCCTTCTCACTGAAAGGATTTTGGACCCACAAAATCTATTTATCTGATGAGAGTTTAATCCTCTTCACTTTTCCAATTTCTATCGACTTAATTCTACTTGGAAAAATATTCATGACAACCACTTTGGTTCCTTGACATGCCTACTCTTGCAAATGGCTTGGTACTTCAACCAATATCCTCCCTTTGCTGTTGACCCTTGTTGGCTGCTTGTTGACTAATGAAAAAAATCTCATTGTAACAAAGTGATCTCTCTGAGCTTGAAAGATTGACTGATGGCCTTCCCACTAAAAATCTTGTTCCTCCTTTGTATAAACATGCATTTGATGCAATATTCTCCTTTGAAACTCTTTTCCAATATAATCCCATCTGAGTGGAATACAAAAATGAATTAAAATATCAGTAATCACTAGAAATTAAATGAACATTCTTTTACCTCCATGATACCAAATTCCACATATGGAAGACTATCTTCACGATCTCTTTCTCTTCTTGGCATCATTCATCATATGGTCTACAAAAGGGCTGTTGTTTTTGCTGCAATATTTTGTCATCTTGTCCCTCTTTCCACTTCTTGATTCAATCATCCTCCAGTATTGACATGTTTCTCATGCCATGATTTAAGAATGAAGGCTAATTATGAGTCTCACGCTCAATAGTGGACCTTCCAAAATCCGAAGACATCTTGTCACAAGAAAAACCATTAACTTGAAAAACACATCATGCAACGAACACAACTTGATGACATCTTCCTCTTTCTCCTTTAAAGAAACAAACCTCACATCCTGTGAACATCGCCATGCATTATTACATCTTGGTGTATAATGTTGAGATTCAACAAGATAATGAGCCTAGTGAAAATTAAGCACCTTCACTAGGTGGGGTCCGCAGGCTATTTTTAGGTGTATGTATATTTTTAGAATGGTGAACATATTATAAAATTAGCAGGATGTTGATTCTATATGGTTGAGAAAATTATATCTTTGGATGAATTTCTATTTTTATAATATGGGCAGAGTCTATTTATAGATCGCTAATCTAAAAATAGAATGCATGTCGATTATTATTAGCCCTTAATAATAATCAGACAATAAATAATAACTTATTCTATTGCAGCACTTGATTCAGTGAACATATGTGGCACACCAGGGGGCTGAAGGAATTACGCAATTCCTAGGGTGGTTGGTGACTCATGCATGGAGGACTTCGTTATAACTGATTGTGGCAGAGTTGTAACAAATTTTGAAGAGTAGTTATGGGAGTTGTTATTTAGTTTAACTCAGTTAAGTGAGTTAAACTCAGTTGTGCTAGTTGTAAATAAAGATACACTAGTGAAATATGAGTGAATTAATTATTTAATTAATTCACAAGTAGTGTCTTACTTTCAACTGAAGAAATACAACAGTTGACTACTTGCATGTCAAATCCAGTGGAGACCCGGTGGAGAGATAGGTGAAAGGGTGTGTTTGACTATCAGTTGTGACTATAGTGATGCATTCAATGCATCTAAACACACATTGGAGTTGCCAATCAGGATTGTGTAGTACAGGCAAGGAAAGATCGAATTCATTCAAGAATTTTCTTCAGCATGGATTACGTAGTGGAGGTACGTTGTCAAGAGGCAAGAAATTGGTGCATAGATATGCAAATTTATGCATGCCAGTGTGCGACGATTGTATATTGTACTGAGAGCTCTATGAGCTGAGCTTTGTATGAGATTGTTACATGTTCCATTGATATACATAATATATAATAGTTGGGTTTTTTAGCTTCAATCTTTCCCAGTAAAACATCTTGTTATGTGCGATTGATTTTTCTTCATATGTTTGCAATTGGTGATTTAATTTCTGCAAAGAATTAAGTGGAAGGATTATGTATTTAACATAAGATTAAATTGTTAGATCAGGAGAATCCGGAAATACATTATTGTGTTTATAAATTTCTACATACAAACCCATCGACCAAACATGTGTCTTCAAACCATTGAATCTTAAGTCAAACAAAATAATGTACAACACTTGACGATTCTTTTCCCAAAAAAAACAAGAATTTCACATCTCATAAAACAATTCTTCAACATCTCCCCTTCATCCTTGGAGACTAAATCAACTCTTCCAAGTCAATAAGACATACATGTAACAATAAATCAACCAACACAAGTCGATCACTCATGTATGTGAAAATGATCAACACACTCAAGTTGACAACATACATTTTAACAAAGTAATCAACCAACACAAGTCAATCACACATGCATGATCAAGCACAATGAAACTATAAAAAATTCCAATGTTCACACACTAAAATCTCATGCATCTATACAATGATGAACTCTTTCACAAGTACAATCACAAGTACAAGAATCCCATTGGTATGTGAAAGTACTTAAAGAGCTGAAATGACCAAATTTTTTGCAACAAAGTGATTCAACAAACTTGACTTTCAAACACCTTCCTAGAGTAAACAAGCAACATGCATTCTAGAGAAAAAGAAATGCATTCAAATTCAATTTGAAACTACAAATTTCCATCTTTGCTGCATCTAAGTGAGTCATCATAACTCTACTTTTCCAACATCTTGCTTCGTGCAATATGCAACATACTTTCAAGAGAAAAGAAATGCATTTAGATAACAAGGAAATCCATTAATAAGGCAAGATTTGCATCAATTTTAAAAATAAATTCAAGGACTTAATTGGTTAATAACTCTAGCCATCTCTTTCCAAACCACTTCAATCACACTTCTTTCAGCTGAACTTCATCATGTGTATCATCCTAACCCACATCAACTATGGAATCATCTTTTCCATTCTTGTCAAAAATTCTCTCCACCTTCTTCAAATGTCGTAGATGACTTGTTGGATACAAAGTCCAACACTTGTCTACAAGATGACCCTGCTTATGGAAATGAGTGAAAAATAATTGTATCTTCTTTTCAATGCAGTTTTCATTGTCCATTGGACCTTTGGCTTTCTGTCTCCTTTGTTTTGAAATTTTCCTATGTATGGCTATCTTCTTCCAACACCTTGAAACAATATGGTTATTCAAATGTAAAAAGGGACATGTAAATTTTCTCCAAATCTTATGTGAGTATTTTCCATGTTTATCATAATTAAAAGCAACTTGATTAAAGGCAAATTTATACCTTTCACATTCACCTTTTTTTCCTTCTCGATGAGGTGAATTTGATGAGGTAGTGGCTCTCTTCGAAATACCAACAATGGCTTCAATGACTTTAGAGATTTCAACGTCCTCTTTTTTTCCATTTCCATTAGTTGCATGCTTATGAGCATCTTCTTGCAAAGTGGGTGAAAATATTTTGCATTCCTCATGAACACAAACTTCACAAGCTTGAGGTAATGAACATGTAATGAAAGTATTTCTTGGAACACCTTCTTGTGCCTCCATGGCTTTGGAGCATTCTCCATATTCTTGTTGTCTATAACCACTACTTGCATGGCTAAAAGCAATCTCTTGAATAATGGGTGTTATCTTGTTATATTCTCCATGAACACAATCTTGAGGTAGTGAACATGTAATGGAAACGTTTCTTGAAACATTTCCAAAAGTCTCCATATTTTTTGAGTGCTCTACATCATCTTGTTCACCAAAACCTAGACCCATGTACCTAGACCTTCCCTCAACAACAATAGGGTTTATAATTCCTTGTGCATGTTTTCCTAACCTTTACCTTCATAGCCCATTTTGTTTTAACAATTTGGACCCTATTCCTATAGTGTGTTGTTCAAAGACATCAAAACATTCATATTGAGAGGAAATTGAAGATAAAATTGATTTGCATACCTCATTTTCATGCACATACTTGGCTAGGGTTTCCTTGGCATAATGGAGTTGAATCTCCATCTCATGCATATTTTCTAGGATTTCATTTGCAATATGGAGCTGAGTCTCCATATCATGCATCTTTTCAATAAACGATTTCTTCTCCTCTGTCATGGCCATAAAATGCTCTTGAAGTATAATTCTCTCCTTCTTATCTTCAACCATATCTTGCACCATATCTATTATGATGAAGAGCTTCTACAAAATCTCTTCATAAAAGATTCTTGCTAAAGAAGATTGATTAGAAACATCACTTGATGAAGCTGTCATCACACTTGTAATGCATAAAAAGATTCTTTGTTGTGATTTGAGAGCTGGGTCCTCAATCTTGACCTTCTCCTCTCTTCAACTTACACACATAAACTTGCACATAGTTAAATTCTCCTTTCACAAATACAAAACCAACATCTAATTTTCTAGCTAACCTTGGAAAACCCTGAGATAAAATTGGGCTAAAATGAGCTAAACCCACTCCGATACCAACCTGATCTGAATATGGAAAAACTGGTTTTGTTGTGCTAGCTTCCTCATCAGTATAAAAGAAAAGTGTGCTTAAGGATTGTCTCAAATAGAAAGTTTATGAGAGGGTTTATGTGTCAAATTTGTGTGTCTTTTATGAGAAATTAATGAAGTAAATTATCTTTAAAAACACATAAACATCAAGTAAATTATAGAGAATGTAATACACAACAAAAACATTACACAGAGCTGATGAAGGAGTTCACCCCTCCTGGGCTACGTCTCCTTGAACCTCCTTCAATGACTTGGCCCTCTTTGGATTAATGGTCAATTCTCTTATTACATGCACCTATAGTTATCCAATGCCTCTCCAACCTGCTCCAATGGATTAAGAAGACCCAAAAACCCCTAAGTAGCCTCTTATGGCTCTTCAAATGGTCTTCAGCTAAAGCAAACATGGCCTCCTCTCCTAGTGGCCCTAAGAATATTTAATCTTCAAACTAGAAAAATCACTTCCATAATTTCTCCTATGCCTCTAAAACTTGCACCAATATAGGCTTAGAATATCCAAAAATGCTAGGATAGACTCTTTCTAAGCCCAATTTGGTCAAAATTTTCTCAAGTTATGTCTCAATCAATTTTTCCTAGGAAAACTCCTCCAAAACTAGAGAGAACTCCAATTAACTCCACAAAATCTGGAGTTCCTGCCAAAATTGGCGGACTCCACCAAAATTAAACCATAATTAGAGTTCAGATTAATGAATTATAATTAGATTTTAATTAAGGTTGAGGCGTGTTATTAGCGCTTAAACGAATCCACATTAAAAAAAATGGATTAGCGCATAATAAACCTTGATTAAGGTTAATAAAGCGGGTAATCCTACGCACTTTTTTTGGAGCTCCCTCCATGGTCACAAGCGGTGGTCCCATGGACTAGGGCTGGTCCTTCGGGGCTGGCCCTCTTTTTCCCCCATCGTAACTTTGTTTTAAACTTAAATATATGTGGGATGCATATATATGTAAGAAACTGGGTGTAGCGGAAGTGGTAGGTCTTGGAAATGGTGGAGGGGAGGTTGCGGGGTCAAACCCCGATGCCTCCATAAAAATTTTGACCCACAAAATTATATAACATTTCGACCTTGGAGGGGGCACGCAGTGGCCTCCGAGCTAGCCACATGTCGTGACCTCATTGGTCTGACCCAAACCAATCAAATTACACCAAATCATCAAAATTTCAACCAACCACCAACTGACACTTGTCAGCTCCTCATTCGACCCAACTAGAGGAATATTATTTTTGCTGACTAGGATGCCCAGTCATCATCCTAATAATTATGCACAAATTTTAACTGTTTGTTAAAAAATACAATAGACTCTAACTTTCACATAATGAGTCATTTTTTGATGAAATGAAGTGCGCTAGAATCAAGGCGACGAGACATATCCAGTCGTTTAGGTTCCATTCCATTCTTATAAATTTTATTTTTTAGCAAATTTTTACCCCCAATTCAGTTTCTGATCATTGGCGAGTTTCCTTTGTCTTGGGGTCCATGATTTGATCAATTGTATCCCATTCAATGCATTTAATATTGATTTCTATGGGGGAATCATTCAATTGTCTCTGAGGTGTCCAACAAAGGTGTAAAATATGGTTGAAGCAAATTGAGATTAAACATTAGGTGCAAACCAAGGAAAGGGGGAATTCTCAATTCCAAATCATTATCACCCACTACCTTTGTGATTGTTTAAGGCCCATATTAGAGTGGTCTGAGATTTTTATTGGGACCTGTGAGACACTTTTTCTGTAAATTTAACCACACCCTATTTATTACCAACTTGAAACTTATGTGGAACTTTGTGTTGGTCATGTCACTATTGTACTTGGAATTGGCTTTCTGTAGGATATCGACATGGAATTGTTTTTGGAGATATTGGATTTTCTCAACAAACTTGGATCCGATGTTTGCATCATATGCATGGGAGGACTCTTGCAGTGTAGATGAAATTTTTATAGCTACATCTATTGGGGTTAATGGTTGGAACCCCAGGAACATCTGAAAAGGACTGTAACTAATAGATATGTGGAGGGTTTTCTTCTATAAATGTTGAACATATGGAAGGCTTTCATCCCATGTACATGGGTAATTGGAGGTGTCCATGTGAAAGATATGCATAATCATCCTGTTGACAACTTCTGTTTTTACATCTGATTGGGGACGAAAAGAAGTTGAATTGGTCACCTCGGTATCCATGAGACACCATAAGCTCGACCAAAAGGTGTTGAGGAACTTTCTATCCCAATTTGAAATAATGGTTCCAAGTAGCCCAAAATGAAACCAAACACACTCAAGGAAGAGTTTAACAATGGCTTTGGTTGTGATACTCTTCTTCAAGGTGCTAGAATGGGAATCTTAAAGAATCAGTTGAAAACCACAAACACACAATCATTACAATGCTTGGTGGGTGGAAAAAATGACATGCAATCCGTGAAGATTGACTCCCAGGGAATTTTTGGGGTAGGTATATGAGTATAAAACCCTTTCCTCTTGATGGTTGCTTTTGTAATGACATAGGTAGTGCATGATATGATATATCGTTGGACATTCTGTTGAATATTTAGCCAATAGAAACATTGTTGAAGTATTTCTACAATATTCTCCACACCAAAGTTCTTTGATACTTGATTGTAATGTGCCTCCAATATGACCTTGCCATGCACACTTGAAAGAACATGTAGGTATCCTAGGTAGCATACAAGTGCATCTTAGAGGTGGAAATATAAAGACTGCTTGATTTCCATTAATTTGGTATGTGGTAGCGAATTAAGCGCCACTATTGTATAATTGTGATGTAACACCTCCACCCCACATTTACTAGATTTTACAAGCCCTCCGAGTAAATGTGAAACAAAGTTCCTCTATGACGTGACCCGACCCCCCAGCTCTAGTTAAGGAAGTGGGGCCTATAAACTGACCATAAAATGACAGCTCACACCATGATCTGAATATGGACAAACTAATTTTGTTGTGCTAGCATCCTCATCAGTATTAAATAAATGTGTTTAAGGATCGACTCAATTAGCAAGTTATAAGAGGGTTTATGTGTCAAGTTTAAGTGTATTTTATGAGAAATTAATTAAGTAAATTAGATTTTAAAAACACATGTATAGCAAGTAAATTATAGATAATGTAACACATAACACAGAGCTGATAACAAAGTTCACCCCTCTCGGGCTACATCTCCATGGACCTGCTTCAATGGCTTGGCCCTCTTTGGATTAATTGTAAATTCTCTGATTACATGCACCTATAGTGATCTGATGGCTCTGAAACCTGCTCCATTAGATTCATAATACCAAAAAACCCCTAATTAGTCTCTTCAGGCTCTGCAAACGGTCTTCAGGTGAAATAGACATGGCCTCCTCTCCTGGTGGCCCTGGGCATATTTAATCTTCAAAGTGGAAAAATCACTTACAGAAGTGCTCCTCTGCCTCTACAACCTACACCATAATGTTCATAGCATCCAAATAATCTAGGATAGACTCTTTTTGCGTCAAATTTTGTCGAAATATTCCAAATTTATGGCTTCTTCAGTTTTTCCTAGAAAAACTCCTCTAAATCTGGAGAAACTCCAATTAACCTTTCCAAATTTGGAGTTCCCACCGAAATTGGCAGACTCCGCTAATTAGTGTTAATCTGCAATTAATTTATATTGTAGATTAATTAGTGGTAAGCATTGTTAAGTCGTAATTAAGTGCACTTATCATAATTTCGTATTAAAAAAAAGAATTAGCACTTAAACCTTGGGTTAGGGGATAATTAATCCAGTTTAATACATTTAAAACTCCGTGCATTTGAATATACCTTCGCCATAGTCGTTGGTGTGAGGTCTCATGGTAATGGGTTGGCCTTGCCTACCCCTTTATATACAAAAGTCAAACGCAAATACAAATGAATTGCATATATATGTAAGAACCAAATGATAGTGGGAATGGTGAGGTAGAGAGTTTGTATGGGGAAGGTCGTGGGGTCAAGCCTGACCTCTGCCCAACCACCATATAAATTTTTTTCAGACCATATAAGATTTGATTTTCACCCATACATATACAAAATTAGGCCTTTGGGAGGGGCACGTGGTGGCCTCCAAGCTAGCCACGTGTCAACATCCAATTGGTTTGTTCATAATCAACCAAATTGTGCCAACGAACAAGAAATTCGGGCCAAGAAAAAATTTAACACTTGTCAGCACACCATTGGTCGGATGAAAACCATAAATTTGACCCCTTTGACCCTGTTTGACCTTTTTTTTTTAAATTCTCCTATTTGGCAAAGCAGACACGAGGCTCTACCTTTCACACATGGAGTCTATTTTCGATGAAATGAAGTGCACTATATTCCTGGCGACGAGACCTATCCAGTCATTCTGGTTTGGAGTGATTTTGAGCACTTTTATTTTTTATCAAATTTTTGCCCCCAATTAATTTATGATCACTCCTTCCCACTGACAAGCTTTTGGACCCACACAAGCTTGTTATCAGATGAGAGCTTAATACTCTTCTCTTTCCCAAGTTCTATCATCTTGATTCTACTTGTAAAAATCCCCATGACAACCACTTCAGATCTCTGACATGCCTTGCCTTGCAAATAACTTGGAACTTCAACCAATGTCCTCCTTTTGCTGCTGACCCAATCCAACACTTGTTGGCTACTTTTTGACTAGTTAAACACCTTGTTGTACCAAAGCGATCCCTATTTTCTTGGAAAAATGACTTATGGCCTTCCCACTGAGAATCTTGTTCCACCTTTGCACACACATGCATTCGATGCAAGCTTCTCCTTGGAAACCACTTTTCCAATTTAAGACCATCTGAGTAAATGATCCGTATTTATGCAGGAACGAAATAGAATAAACATATAACCATAAATACAAAGATGCATCGAAAATAACACTTCATTTCATTAATATCAAAGGACTGAAATTTGCTTACAGACAGAATGGAAATAAACTAGCTAGGGCGCTGGTAGCTATCTCTGAGAAGAGATGTGGTGGCTACAGGCCTCTGAACTGAGTTATAATGAGGCTCAAGGGCATATTTATTATTTAGAAACAATGGAAAACCCTAAACATCCAAAACTCTAACCCTAGGAGATGAAGCGCCAAAACTATGGGCCCTGTTTGGGTAAATTGGTGTTTCAACTTCCCGGGGATGTAGCTTTGGCATACTATCTCTGTTTGATGTGAACCATACCTCATTAGAAATATATATCCGAGGAATACAAATTTTGAGTGAGCAACATGGGTCCATGGACCCAAATGTCGTTTAGGGCCTCAAAATGGCTCTGGAAGTTCAGGACCCGAAAAAACTGCTAAAAATAGTAAGTTGTGCCAAAACTGAAAAATTGAAAGAGACAATGGTGGGGCCCCAAGTGTAATAGGCGGGTGACCACCAATATCCACCTGGATTAGTAAACTTCATTAATGAGTTCCAATATCAGTGATAACAAGAAATGAAATGACCATTATTTTACCTCCACGGTTCCAAATTCCACATCTGGAAGAATGCATTCGCCACCTCTTTTGCTTCTTGGTGTCAACACATCAAATAGTCGACAAAGGCTATTGTTTTGACTACAAACGTTTTTGGAATCTTGTCCCCCTTTTACGTTTCTTGATTCCATCATCCTCCAGTATCGACATGCTGCTCATGCCATGATTTGAGAATGAAGGTTAATCATGAGCCTCTCACTCAAGAGTGGACCTTCCAAAATCCTGATACATCTTGTCACAAGAAAAATCATTAACTTGAAAAAAACATCATGTAATAAACACAACGTGACGACCTATTCCTTTTTATCCTTCAAAGAAAAAATTGTCACATCCTGTGAACATCGCCATGTACTCTTACATCTTGGTGTACAAACTCATCGACCAAACATAAGTCGATAAAAAATGCCTCTTCAAACAACTGACTCTCAAGTCAAACAAAAGCATGTACAACAAATTGATGATTATTTTTCCAAAACAACAACAATTTCACATCTCATGAAAGAATTCATCAACATCTCCCTTTCATCTTTGGAGACAAAATCAACTCTTCCAGGTCGATATGACATACATGTAACATGGAATAGACCAACACAAGTCAACACTCATGCAAGTGAAAATGATCAAAATTATCAAGTTGACCAACATACATGATAAAAAAAGAAATCAACCAACACAAGGAAATCACTCATGCATGTTCAAGCACAATGAAACTATCAAAAAATCCACTGTTCAGACACAAAAACTCTCATGCATGTATAAATTTCTCAACTCTCTCGTAAGTACAATCACAAGTACATGAATCCCATTTGTATGTACAAGTACTTAAAGAGCTGAAGTGACTAAATTTGGTATTGTTGCAAAAAATTTGGTCAACATACTCCAATTTCAAACACATTCCCGGTGTAAACGTGCAACACGAATTCTAGAGAATAAGAAATGCATTCACATGAAAATCACAACGACAAATTTCCATCTTTACTGCATCTAAGTGAGTCAACATAATTCTACTTTTCCAACATCTTGCTTCATGCAATATGCAACATACTTTCAAGAGAAAATAAATGCATTCAATTGGAAAAGAAATGCATCAATAAGGCAAGATTAGCATCGATCATCAAAAGAAATGCAAGGCCTTAATTGGTTAAGAAGTCTAACCATCTCTTTCCAAATCACTTCAATGGCGCTTCTTTCAACTGCACTTCATCATGTGAATCATCCTGATCCACATCAATTATGGAGTCCTCTTTTCCATTCTTGTCAATCTGTCTCTCCACCTTCAAATTTCGTGGATGACTCGTTGGATACAAAGTCCAACACTTGTTTACAAGATGACCTTGCTTATGGAAATGAGTGAAAAATAATTGCATCTTCTTTTCAACATGATTTTCATTATCCAATGGACCTTTGTCTTTCTGTCTCCTTTGTTTTGAAAGCTTCCTATGTATGAATATCTTCTTCCAACACCTCAAAAAAATATGGCTATTCAAACTAAAAAAGGAACATGTAAATTTTCTCCAAATCTTATTTGAGGATTTTCCATGTTTATCATAATTAAAAGCAACTTGATTAAAATCAGATTCATACATTTCACATTCAATTTTGTTGCCTTCTTGAGGAGGTGAATTTGATGAGGCAGTGGCTCTCTTCAGAATACCAACAATGGATTTAATGGTTTTAGAGCTTTCAAAAAACTCTTGTTTTCCATTTCCATTAGTTGCATGCTTATTAGAATCTTCTTGCAAAGTGGGTGTAAAACTTTTGCATTCCCCATGAACACAAACTTCACAAGCTTGAGGTAATGAAAATTTAATGAAAGTATTTCTTATAACACCTTCATGTGCCTCCTTGTCTTTGGAGAATTCTCCATCATGTTTTCCATAACCAAGACCCAAATACCTAGGCCTTTCCTCAACAACAATTGGCTCAACTATGCCTTGTGCATGTTTGCCCAATCCTTTACCTTCATATCCCATTTTTATCAATAATGTGGACCCTATTCATCTAATTTGTCTTTCAAAAACACCAAAACATTCATATTGAGAGGAAATTGAAGATAAAATTGAATTTCGTACCTCTTTTTCATGCATATACTTGGCTAGAGTTTCCTTGGCATCATGGAGTTGAATCTCCATCTCATGCATATTTGCTAGGGTTTAATTTTCAATATGGAGTTGAATCTCCATCTCATGCATATTTTCAAGAAGTTATTTCATCTCTTCCTTCATGGCAATCAACTGTTCTTGAAGTATAATGCTCTCCTTCTTATCTTCATACATCTCTTACACCATATCATTCATGATGAAGAACGTCTGCAACATATCTTCATCAAAGAGTATTGCTAAGGAAGATGGATTAGAAACCATGTTTGATGAAGCTGCCATAACAATTTTAAAGCATAGAAAGATTCTTTGGTGTGATTTTAGAGATGATTCCTCATTCTTTAACTTCTATTCTCTTCATATTACACAAATAAACTTGCACACAATTAAATTATCGTTGCACAAATACAAAATCGATAGCTAATTTTCTATCTAATCTTGGAAAATAATATCAGGGCTAAAATGAGCTAAAATGTGCTCTGATACCAACTTGAAATGAATATGGAAAAACTACTTTTGTTGTACTAACTTCCTCATCAGTATTAAATAAAGGTGTTTAAGGATCGACTCAATTAGCAAGTTATAAGAGGGTTTATGTGTCAATTTTAAGTATCTTTTATGAGAAATTCATTAAGATAAATTAGCTTTTAAAACACATGTACAACAAGTAAATTACAGATAATTTAATACACAAAAAACACATAACACATAACTGATAACAAAGTTCACCCCTCCTGGGCTACATCTCCATGGACCTACTTCAATGGATTGGCCCTCTTTGGATTAATGGTAAATTATCTGATTACATGCACCTACAGTGCTCCAATGGCTCTGAAACCTAATCCATTGGATTCAGAAGACCCAAAAAACCCCTAAGTAGCCTCTTCTGGCTCTGTAAATGGTCTTCAGGTGAACTATACATGGCCTCCTCTCCTGGTGGCCCTAGGCATATTTAATCTTAAAAGTGTAAAAATCACTTACATAATTGCTCCTCTGCCTCTGAAACTTGCACCATCATTTTCAGAGCATCCAAATCATCTAGGATAGACTCTTTCTGAGTCTAATTTGGTCGAACTATGCCAAATTTATGGCTTCTTCAATTTTTCCTAGAAAATCTCCTCTAAATCTGAAGAAACTCTAGTTAACCTCGCCACATAATTTGGAGTTCCCGCTGAAATTGGCAGCCTCCAAAAATTATTGTTAATCCAAAATTAATTTAAACTGGAGATTGATTAGTGGTAAGCATTGTTAAGGCACAGTTAAGCGCACTAATCATAATTTTGCATTAAAAAAATGGATTAGCACTTAAACCTTGGGTTATGGGATAATTAATCTAGTTTAATATCTTTAAACCTCCGCGCATTTGAATAGGCCTCCACCACGGCCGTTGGTGTGATGTCCTGTGGTAAGGGGTTGGCCCTGCTTAACCTTGCTATATACCAAAGTCAAACGCAAATACAAACGAATTGCATATATATGTAAGAACCAAATGATAGCGGGAGTGGTAAGGCAGAGAGGTTGTATGGAGGAGGTCGAGGCCGACCTCCACCCAGGCAGCATATAAATTTTTTTTCGACCATATAAATTTGATTTTTTTCCATACATAGAAGAAATTCGGCCTTTGGGAGGGGCACGTGGTGGCCTTCGGGCTAGCCACATGTTAGCATCCCATTGGTTTGTTCACAACCAACAAAATTGTGCCAATGAACCAAAAATTTGGGCCAAACAAAATTTGACACTTGTCAGCACACCATTAGCCAGAGGAAAACCAAAAATTTGACCCCTTTGACCATGTTTGACTTTTTTTATTTAAAAATTTCCTGTTTGGCAAAGCAGACAACAAACTCTAACTTTCACATACAGAGTCAGTTTTTGATGAAATGAAGTGCACCAGATTCCTGGCAATGAGACGTATCCAGTCATTCTAGTTTGGAGAGATTCTAAGAAATTTGAATTTTTAGCAATTTTTTGCCCCTAATTCAATTTCTAATCACACCATGCCTCAGGAATACAATACACTCATGAGCCAAATAACCACCCTAGGTGACCAGACCATGAGATGAGGTTCCTTTTCATTGTCCAAGGATCCCAATTGCATGCATGAGAAGGTCAGGGCGTGGTTAAAGACCTCCAATCACATGCACAACACTGCTTCCATATGGTTGTGACCCAACTTTCCCAATTTAGAGGGTGTGGTCCCGAGACCTAAGACACAATTCCAGGACAACCCCCATATCACTTCCCAGAACTGCCTTAGAATTCTCAAAATAATGACAAGGCTCAGCATACAAAATTGAGTTAGAAACTTGACCTTGATTGAACAAAAAATACTAGGCATTCCGTCAAACACATGGTAAACATGTAAGGTATAGGTCATGAATTCATATCTGAGTGTAAATACCTTTTATTCATATGAAAATCACTGAGAAGGTATAATTCCCTCTCAAGTAGTTGCAACCACACTATTTATTCCATGCATTCATCAACCATTCGTCAACTTATCAAGCATAACAAGAATCATAACTTGAACATGTTATAGAACCATGCTTATAACCAACATATAACCATAATATTAACCATGATAGAAAAACCATTAAAGCCACATAATAACAAGCATAAGTGATCATAAATCACAATAGGAAAATAACTCGTATTAACATATACAAAAGCCAACAATGTCAGGGACTTTCGTGTACCACCCAACCATAGATTGAGTTGAACCAAATATTTCTTTCAGTCAATCACCCCCATGCCATATTCCGGAATGAATGTGGGATCTCATGGGATAAACCAATACATAAAGAAACAAGGGAATCCCAAAGGTTAAACCAACTCCACCCTCAAACTACTGCGATCTCACCAAAACCGATCAAGAGATCACAAAACCAAAATAATTTTGAATGCCTCAGAATTCCTTCACCATACCTTGAGGAATTTTCCTAAGTCCACTCACCAGTTGAGGGCTTCCGAGAGAAAACCATATCCACCCCCAAAAATTGGGAATTTCCCTGAAACCACCTCGCTCGGTTCCAAAATATTATGGTAATCCAAAGCTCAACCAAAAAATGAATCCCATCACACCATGACTATCCAAGAAATGGAAAGACAAGGATGATATCACTGTCAAACTTGACAAAAATCATGCCAATGAAAACCAATAAACCAAATAAAAAAATTCATGTATCATGCATTCACACTTCAGCTAGAAAATCACACATGCAATCTGTTACCTGCAAAATATCCCTGTTGAAGTTGTTGTTCCAACCTTCTCCTGCTTCCTTTGATTTCCTTGCTTTTCCTTTTCCTTATTTCTCAAAGTCCAATGTATGCCAACAATGCTCTAAGTGTGCAAAAGCATGAGCGAGAAAAGATAAAACTAACAAAAGGTTGTGAATTGATCCTAATAAGCCTTTTAATCATCAATGTCTCTATTTTATTCATTTTCCTTCTAATTTCTCTCTCATGAAAATTTGTGTCTCTTGACCTTCCTTTTATCTTATTTTCCTTTATTTTCATAAATAAATGCCAATTAATGCCTCTTTTCCCTTTCCAATGCCTTTGCCAATTTCCTTGGCCAATTATTAAACCGAAAGTGATGCCCACTACAATGCTTTTCCCAACATTTAGGCTGGAATACATGTCTCGTGACCTTGGTCTTATTTTTCCTTTATTAACATTTATTACATGAAATTTTAACCTAGGGTTGTTACAAATCCCTCCCCCTTAGGGGAACACTGTCCTTGGTGTTCTATGACACCTATAACCAACAAAACATCGAAAATAAAACATACTGCCCATGGAGCTTTGTAACACAACTCAATGTAATTTTACAATGAACAACTACTGCAAACCAAGACCAAAATGACAAACATGAAAATCTTACATATAATAGGATATTTATAATACAACTCATTGTAGTATCTACAACAACATGGGTATATATGCATACATATACCAAAACTCATTTTCTCGAACCAAAAAATAATGAAGGATACATAGCCTACATCTAATATGTCATCTCCTATGTAGCTTCATCGGGCCAAGAGTACTTCCATTTCACTTTAACTTGCTTGATTGATTTGTTATAGAGCATGAGATGTTTCCACTACAATATGCATTATGGTTATGACTTAAATTCTCCCTTTGGTTCCACCTGCAATGCAAACCATTCATTCACATGATGAGAATCATTTACAGATATCTTAAGTAATGGAACATGGAAAACATCATGGACTTTCACTATCGTAGGCAGTGCAATTCTGGAGGCCACTGGTCCAATCCTCTCAAGGATCTCGAAAGGTCCACAATACCGAGGTTCCAACTTGACGCATGACTGAATCCTCAAGGACCTCTTCTTGGGATTAATGCACAAGTACACCTTCTCCCCAACCTGAAACTCCTTAAATTACTTGTTCTGATCTGTATAAATGTTCTACCTATCCCATGTTGCCCTCAAAATCCTCTTAATAACCTATGTTTCATGTTCCATCTTTGCCAACATGTCTAGTCCAATCATTAAATTTTTCACTAGATCACTCCAGCTGATAGGAGTATTACAACTCCGCCCATAAAGTGTCTCAAATAGACTCATATTCAAGGACCCTTGATACCCATTATTATGCAGAAACTCGACCAGTGGAAGATACTCTTCCCATTTCCTTTTTTGATGCATGGCATACATCCTCAACATGTCTTCAAGAATCCCGTTAACCCTCTTTGTCTGTCCATCTGTCTGCAGTTGATAAGTTGTACTAAAAGCCATCTCTGTCCAAAAACCTATAAAAAACTCTTTCAAAAACCTAGAAGTGAACTTCAAATTTCTGTTGGATACAATCATCTTAGGAACACCATGCAATCTCATTATCTCCCTGTTGAAATGATCAGGTGCTCAGTATTTAGCTAAAAAATCAAATTTTCCAGAATTGTTCGAAACTAGGATGAAAGTGTAGAGCTTTCCACTAGGATTTGAATGCAACTTGTTTCATCGAAATCCGAGTTTGTATGAGTAAGTTATGGTCTGTTGTTCACTTTCTCAAATGGCTAAAAAAATTGCACGTTACTGACATGACAACCTAGTAAGAAAAAAAAGAATCTTCTGGAATATTCTTTAGATTTCTGCCGATGAAGCTATGAAAAGTGGCATTTTATAATTTTCTAGTTTGATCTATGTGGGTTAAATTTCCTAATGTTATCTAAAGTGGAATTGTATTTTCCAATTCTCGAATTTGATCTATTTGGGATAAATTTCCTAATATTATCTAAAGTGAAATTGTATTTTTGTTATTTAATTATATATATATTATATATAATATGTTATAAAAAATATTATATATATTATATATAATATGTTATAAAAAATACTATATATATTATAATATATAATATATATATTTTATTATCATATTATAATTAAACTTTAATTAAACACAAATCCACATATATCCAAAGTTTGTTTCAAATAACAAATGCCAAAATGGTTTTAAATGGAAGGTGGGGTTAGGTTTTGAGCCCAAGTCCTCCTCCCCACAAATTAGCATGGCAAGCAACATACAATACGATCACATTTAAAAGCTATGCCGCCAAAATTTTATTTAAACCTTTATGCAGTGGACGATGGAGTGCTTTAAAGCACCATTAGTGCTAAACATGCTTACGACTAAATTTGCGCTTATCTTATTGTTAAACACAATTATCATTTAATTAAGTGAAGTTTAATATGGCGTCTATTTTGGCGGAGCACTCCAAATGTGGTGGTTTTATAAATTTAGCCATGCTAATTGGTAGAGCTTCCAAATTTAGTGGAGGAAAACTAGGGGAATTTGTTTTGGCCATAATGGAGGCAGTTTTCAATGATTTTTGGAAAATTAATAGTCAATTTTAGATTATTTTGGCATTACAAAGACAATGACATAGGTTTCAGAGGCTGAGAATGACTTATACATGTGATTTTTCTACAGGGAAGTTCAAGGGAGCCTAGGGCCACTAGGGAAGGAGGTCAAGTCTGGACCAGCCAGAGTCAGTTTTCAGTAAATGGACAGTGATTTTTAGATGATTTTTATGTTATAAAGACAATAGAACAAGTTTTAGGAGAAATTGAAAAATGTACAAGCCACTTTTTCCAAATTTGAGCTAATACAAGAGGCCCCAGCTATGGAGCTAGACCAAGGAGATGTAGCCCAGGAGGGGTGAACTACTTCATAAAAAAATTGTGTTGATGGCTCTGTTTATGGTTTTCTGTACATGTTCTGTTGTTAAGTTCTTTCTTATGTTGTTTATTTTTCATCGAGTTCAACATAAAATACAAGAAAATTTCCTATTTTGACACTCATTTGCACCAAGGAAACTAAAGCACCATAAGCAAACAAGAAGAAAATAAATTATAATTCTAAACTGGTAATTAGCACAAAAAAACTAACATATCAGTTTCAGATCATGAAAATATAAGCTACCTCGCTAGATGAATTCGTAGACTTAACGTAAATGAAATGAGCTACCTTACTTAACCTGTAACCCACAACGATGTTGGAATCATGCTACTTCGATTTTCTCGAAAATCATGTAATTAAATCCATGGAAATGACCTCTTATTTCCACTCTATAATTGAAATCGGATGTAGTAAACCACCTCGATGTTTACACTATGATTTTACCTATTGAAAGTCCAAACATCTTGCAACAAACTCAACCACCTCTTTCTTCAAGTTCAACCAATTATTAACTGTTGTCAATGTCTTCTAATATCTTGGGTGACGTGAATACAAGTTGACATGAAACTCACTCAAGATAAGGTTCTTAAGCTCACTATCATCTGGTACATAAATCTTGTTCCTCAATCTGACCAAAGCATATGTCATGAGATGATACTCCTCATCCTTATTACCACCACCCCATTGTTGCTATTTGTGCCTCAACTTCTAATGACTATCATCACGTTGTATTTCCTATGTGATTCAATCATGTAAATATGTCCCATAATAACTCATGGTTGTAATGTGATTCACACACACTTTCCTACTAAGAGTGTATGCAACCTTGTACTCCTTTCCCTTAATGTACCTGATCTCAAAATCAAACTCACTAAGAGTATCCAACCATCTAGCTTGCCTGGAATTTAGATTAGGTTGGTCAAACAAGTACCTCAGTCCACTATGATTACTCATCAGAATAAACCTCCTACCAAGAATATAATGTCTCCACATATTCAAGTCATGAATGATAACTACCAACTCAAGATCTTGTGTCACATAGTTTTGCTCGTGCTCATTCAAATTCATTGACTCATAACATACCACATGTTATTTCTGCATCAATACTCCAAAAAGTTCTCTCTTGCAAGCATCTGTACATACTACAAAATCTTTATCTAGATTTTCAATCTTCAAGACTGGGTCATTTGTAAGAAAATCCTTCAACTACTCAAAAATAACTGCACATTCCTCAGTTCATTCAAAAATTTTCCCTTTTCACTGCAAAGGTGTAATAGGATAGGAAATCCATGAGAAGTTCCTAATGAACCGAATTTAATAACCTGGTAGTCCCATGAATGATATGACCTCATCCACATTCCTAGGATTTTCCCACTCCATGATAGTTCTAATCTTTTCCGGATCAACTGCTATACCTTCCTTTGAAACAACATGTCCCAAGTAATGAAATTATGTCTGAAAGAAAGTGAACTTAATAAGATTGGAATACAATTGATGTTCTATTAAAAATATTAACACTACTGCTAGGTGTTCTGCATGTTCTTCCTAATTCTTATAATATATCAATATGTCATCAATGAATACTATCATAAAATTTTCTAGATAAGGACACAACACACTATTCATCAAACACATGAAAGTAGCTGGAGCATTAGTAAGACCAAACTAAATCACTACAAACTCATAATTCTCATACCTGGTATGAAATTTTGTCTTGTAGATGTCCTCTTCTTCGATGTGTACCTGATTATATCATGATCTCAAGTCAATATTTGAGAACATTGTTGCTCCCTTCAACTAATCGAACAAGTCATAAATACATGGCAAAGGATACATGTTCTTGATCACCACCTTTTTCAAATACTTGTAGTTAATACACAACCTGAGAGTACCATCCTTCTTCTTCACAAACAATACTGGTGCACCCCAAGGCAACACACTTGGCCTAATGTATCCCTTATCGAGCATTTAATTAAGCTACAAATTCAATTCCACTAACTCTGGAGTGCTCATCCTGTAAGGTGCAGTTGATGCTGGTGCTACTCCTAGTACCAACTCAATAGAAAAGTCCACTTCCCTATGAGGCGGTAACAATGAAATATTTGTTATACCTGAAACTACTACAAAAAGAGAGACCTCTTCAAGACTTCATCATTCTCAACATACTTCCCTTTTTCACTGGAATCATGCACTAAAAATAATACACACTCTTTCCTACAACTATGCTTTGCTTGCATATCCATAACCATTCTCACTAACGTATAATTCTTCTTACCCTACAAGATTCTCTTCTCTCTATCATCATCCAAGCACTCACTATCCTTCTCATAGAAATCTATCTTAGTCCTGTGAAGGTACAACCAATCCATACCCGAAAACATATTGTATGAACCCAGTGGAAGCACATTTAGACGTGGTGATGCAGGTATACCATTCAACTCAAATGTCCTGACTCTCACTTAATGATAAACTCTTTTATCAGTACCTATAGCCAACTGCACCAAACAAGACTTTGCATGCACTTCTTTAATCAATACACACTTATCCAGTGTATCAGGATTAACATAACTATAATTAGATCCAAGATCAATCAAAATGGAACCAAATTGACCACCGAGCTTACCTTTCATCTCAATAATGGATTATTGGTGATTTTCCTTCTTGTTATAAAATGCTACGTAAATCCAAGGAATTCTCTATCCAACATCCCTGATTGTTTGTTCCTATGAGCACTGCAGATCTGAGGTTTACCACCCTGATACAATGGAAATCCTTCTTGTGACAATCAATACCACATATCTAATACTGCAACGATTCCCTGCCACTACATTTATTCTGCTACTCTCCAGGTTGAGATCCATGTCCCTTCTCAACTACATTAAACTTCTTGTTCAAATCCATATTCTCTTTCTCACTTGCATCCTAAGGTATTTCCTGCTTTGTAGGAAATTTTCCTTCGGTTTTGTCATTGACTTTCCAGTAACGTTGACTGCTCATAACAATGGTTCAAATTCTTGATGAATTCCTCTAACGACCAAGGCTCATCATACTCAATCTGATCCTTGAATTATAATGGTATTCCACTAATGAATCTATGAACCTTCATCTTATCATCATTAATATGTGACACATACCTCAAAAAATCTAAGAAATTAGTCATATACTCTTCATCTATTATAGATCCCATGTTCAATTCGTAGAACTCCCGAGCCTTACCATGATAGTATCTCTCTGATAAGTACTTCTTCCTAAATAGTACTTTAAACTCATGTCAACTCAAATCCTTTGTCCTAATGCCTCTGAAACACTTCACATCTTCCCACCAAATGTTTGATTTTTATTTGAGACTAAAAATGGCTATCTTGGATTTCATTTTCTCTGTATAGTCATGCAACTCAAAGAACTTCTTCATTCCAAGAAACCATGCTTCCACGTCCTCTGGTTTCTTTAACTCTCCATCGAATGTAGGAGGGTTGGCTTTCTTGAACTCATCTAACAAGTATCCCCTCTCATTCCTCCTATAAGGATGAAAGCGATGATGAGCATGATATCTATATAAACTAGAATAGAGTAGAACCCATAACCACTACCTCTCATGTTAGGTGTATCTAACCATCTGCCACCTCTAATCGTGTCATCCCTGTCTAACCTATTCTTGCCATGAGGCTTGCCACCATGTGCCCATTAGTCTTGTCCTCTTATCCATAACTAATATATGGTTATCCATGTTTATGAAAATATGATAAACTCTGAAGGATGACCACATTGACCTTTGCTTTCTTTTCTTGAGACCTGGAAAGCCTTTCTTGTCGCTAAATTATCCTTCCATTATCTTCCTTGCAAATCCTGATTTCTGCCTTCAAACTTATCAAAGTATCTGTTATGTCAGGAGAGTACTCATCTCTTTGCTTCTCATCTAATATATAAGGAGAGTCACATGAACTGTAATCCACAAATTTTCTTGTCATCTTTGATCCTCTTCTTCCTGTAGACATACCATGTTATATAACCAAATATAAACATAGTGAAACATACCTTAGTGAAATTCAGGGGAGGCTATCTTGTCTACAAAAATAATTCCATATTAGCATGATATATATATATATATATATATATATATATATATATATATATATATATATACAAACACACACACACAGATTAACACTAACCACATACATGAAAACCATAGCTACTAGAATGCATGCATACGAATGACATGCATGCATATAAACCACATCCTACCCATCCAGTCCAAGTATTTGAATCTGGAAGCTCTTATACCAAGTTGTAACATCTCCACCCCACATTTACTCACTTTTATAAGCCCTGCAGGTAAATTTGAAATGGAGTGCCACTATGACATGACTCGACCTCCCAACACCAGTTAATGAAGTGGGGCCTACAAACTGACCACCGAATGACAACTCACACCATCCCACAGGGACAAGACACTCAAGGGCTAAAGAACCACCCTAGGTGACCAAACCATGAGGTGGTTTTCCTTTTCATCGACCAAGGCTCCCAAATGCATGCATGACAAGCCCTGGGTACAATTGAACGCCTCCAACCAAATGAAAAACACTAATTCCATGCGCTTGTGACCCAAATTTCTTAGTTTCAAGGGTGCAGTCTCGCTATTTGAGCCAAAATTATAGGATATCCCCCATACTACTACCCATAACGTCTTGATACTTTTTAGAATGATAAATGACATAATGACAAGGCTAATCATACAAACCTAGGTCAAAAAATTTACCTAGAATAACTAGAACATACTAGGAATTCCATCAAACACATGGTAAACATGTAAGCTATAGGTCATGAATGCATATCTAAGTGTAAATCTATGTTATTCATCTAAAAATCACCAAGAAGGTATAATCCCCTCTCAAGTAGTTGAAACCACACTAGTTAGTCCATGCATTCATCAACTTATCAATTATAACAAGAGCCATAACTAGAACATGTTATAGAACCGTGCTTATAACCAACATATAACCAAAATATTAACCATGAAAGATCAAACATCAAGTCACATAATAGCAAGTATAATTACTCATAAATCACAATAGGAAAATAAATCTTATTAACATATGAAAAATCCAACCAATTTAGGTACTTCCACATACCACCCAATGATAGATTGAGCTAAACCAAATCTTTCTTTCATCAAATCACCCTTGTGCCATATTCCAAGAATGAATGTAGGATCTCATGAGATAAAACAATAAATAAAAAAGTAAGGGAATTCAAATGTTAAACCACCTCCACCCTCAAACTACCGCGATCTCTCCAAAAAAAGTTAAGAGATCACAAAACCAAAACAAGCTTGGATGCTTCAAATTCCTTCACCATACCTTGAGAAAATTTCCTGTCTCCACCCACTTGTCGAGGGATTCCTGGAGAAAACCATCTCCAACTCCAATCCTTTGGAATTTTCTTGAGACCACCTCACCCGGTTTTAAAATATTTCAACAATCCAAAGCTCAACCAAGAAATGAATCCCATCACCATGTCTATCTAGGAAATGAAAGGGCAAGACTGATACCATTTTTAATCCAAAAAAAACCCATGTCAATGATAGAAAATGAACCAAATAAGAAAATTAATGTGTCGTGCATTCACACCCAAGCTAGGAAATCACACATGCAACCTATTACTTACAAAATCTTCCCACTGAAGCTACTGATCCAACCTTCTCCTTGTTTCCTTTTCTTTCCTTGTTTTTCATTTTCCTTCTTTATCCAAGTCCAATGTATGCCAAAAATTCTCCAATAATTCTCTACAATGTGCAAAATCAATAGAGAGAAAAGGTAAAACTAAAAAAAGGTTGTGAACCAATCCTCAAAATCATTTTTATCATTGATGTCTCTATTTTCTTCATTTTCCTTCTAATTTCCCCCTCATGCAAATAGGTGTCTCTTCACCTTCCTTTTCTCCTATTTTCCTTTATTTTCATAAATATATTCCAATTAATGCTTATTTTCATTTTCCAATGCCTTTTCAAATTTCCTTAGCCATTAATTAAACCAAAAGTGATGCCCACTATAGTGCTTTCAACTTTGCCCAACATTCAACTTGGAATACGTGTCTCGTGACCTTGGTATTATTTTCCTTTATTAACCTTTACTACATGAAATTTTAACCTAGGGCTGTTACATGTGGCCACCCAAAGTTCTCATTCCCATAAGGGTTAATAAGTATGTTTAATGTCGCAATTGGGGGTTGTCTGAGGAAATATACGACATGATTGGTCCTACCATTCTTGTATTTGATGTTAAAATGATCTTGTACTTTACTTTTGTTTGCATAAAAAAATCCTGTGATTAGTGTGGATGATTGTCTCCTACCCAAGAATAAAATGCTTTCATTCTTGATAGGACTGTATGATGAAGTACATCTCCTTATCATAAGCGGGGTATCTCCAGATAGGATCAGATAATGTTTCACAATGATAAACCATTGAATATCCTTGTTGAGTGAGGAATACACTAATAGTGTACTCATAGGCATTTTTCTCAATATCACATGTTGTTATAGGTTTCTAAGGGTGAGGTTTGGTGTAGATCAAAGGCAATGTTTCAGATCTTGAAATGCCTTCTATTATGACTCAAACTAGGAAAAATTTGATTTTCCTCCTCCCTTGATCACTTGACACTAAGGTCAAATGATATAAGAGAACCCCAACATGAATATTTGCTATAAGTTAGCAAGGCCCAAGAAGCCATGAATCCTTATTAGAGTTTTTAGGGCTATGAAATCCTGAATGACTTGGATCTTGGTTGGGTCCACAGGCACCCCACACTCATCCATAATGTAGACCAAGTATTGAATCCTTTGCATGTCAAATGATTAATTTCTCTAAATTGGCATACAAATTGTGTTGTCGCAAGGTGCTTAAGCCCTGTTGAATGTGTTGCAAATGTTCCACCCAATTTCTACTAAATATGAGGATGTCATCTAAGTATACAACCAAAAATGAGTATGCAAACAGACACAAGTTATCATCAATCATAATAATGAAAGATGTTGGAGCATTATTCAATCCAAAGTGTATGACCAACCACTTGAAAATGCCTTCTTTAGATTTGAATGTTGTCTTCCATAGATTAGTTTGTTCAATTAGAACCTGGTGGTAGCCTAAATTAAAATAAATATTACTAAAGATATTGATATTGTTAAGTTGGTCAAGAATATTGTTAATCCTAGGGATCAAGTATATGTTCTTGAAAATTATTTTTTTTAGGGATCAATAATAAAAATAGAGTCTTCATGTCCCATCCTTGTTTTGCACCAATACAATTGGACTCCCGCAAGGTGAGGAGCTCGATTGAGAGTGGCACCTTTGGATGAGATCATGAATCTGACATGTTATTTCCCCATTCTCCAAGAGAGAGAATGTAGATATTGGCCATTAGGTAAAGGAGCACTATGTAGGTGGATTTGGCGCACAAGTGTACCAAATCGCACCTTATTAAGAGGAAAGGTTTTTTCCTCTTAAGTTCTTGGTCATAGGTAGAAAATCAAGGGAGTCAAGCAAGTTAGTGAACATGCTAAGAAATAAACATACAAAATAGTAAATAGCATGTATTTTTGAAAAAAAAAAAAATTAAACTAAACACATAATACAAAAGCTCTAAATAGAGTCAAACAACTTCAATAATCCAAATGGCGACAATTACGTCCCCTCTTATTGAGTGCCGGTAGGAATAAAGGATGAAAAATTTACCCACTTTCCAAGGGGCCTTTAGAACTAAATATTTCTAAGACCCGATGCAATGATGTATTTACTTCCGAGCTACCTTGGCACAAAGTCCCTCTCTCTACACCTGAAGGACTGGAGTTGTTGGATGGCCAACGACTCAGTCTCCTATATCTCTACTCTAGATCACACACTGTTGGATTGCTTGGGGAAATTATGGCCAACATAACACTGTGTTCTCCCATTGTTCATCTCTTGGTGGCCTTTTATATGAGAATTCAAACTCTCCTTCCCTCTCTTGGTACATTGATGGATGGTGACCCAAGAGAGGAGAGTGATTCCATTGTGTTCCACATTATTACATTGTATTCTCCCTTGAGGTCCTAAGGAAGCTTGGGTGGCTGTCCTTAGGTGGCCTCAAGTGTGGGATCAAGGTCCTGGAGTGTGCCTTATGGTCTTGGAAAGTGACTTCTGCCACTCTCAGGTCCGCAGCCTTTTGAGGAAAAATTGCACAAAGGCGTGCTTATCGAAGAAAAATGTGTGCGGGGGCACATTCTGTTATGGTCTTGAGTGCACAATTTGATTTTTCCTCTAGACCTTAGAGATTTTTAAATGCTTCAGATTCTCTAATTTTCCTCAGCCCTGTAAATCCTTCTGCCTAACATTTAGTAATGTCATCTTTTCTTGTCTGATCTTCCAGTGATAACAATTTCCCCCTAATGTGTGAGGTCTAAGAAGAACTGTATAGCCGAAATACATTATAGCTTCTTTTCTGTGTACTGTGCGGAGAGAGAGAGAGACCTGCATGTAGCACGGAGTTGGAGATACCTTGCAGAAGAGCGACCATGTCCTATAGGAACCCTAGAATCAATGTTATAATACAATAAATACAATTTTTCTACGAGGCGGCATGTCCCATGCTCGTGATGCTTTGGCTAGCTAAACAAATCTATTTGACAGATACAGATTCTGTCAGTGTCACTAGTATGGTAGTGATCTATTGGTTAATGACGACGACTACTAACGCCCTCAAGGGCGTTTTTTCTTTGACAATAGGTGGAATGTGGTACCCATATGCGTAAGCTAGGTGTTACACCAATTTTTGGTCATATAACCTGTTACTATTAGATGGACCAAAGTACACCATGTAAGACCAATTTTACCATAGTAAAATTGCTTTCACTATGAAAAATAACTTAATAATCCATAATTTATTAAGTTGTTTCTGGTCTAAACATGAAACCCCATGAGGAATAATTGAATAAATCCTTATTTGTTTTATTTTACTCAAGGGATAATTAATTAAACCACAATTTAATTAATATTCCTGGTCATATTTAACCCAAAACAAGAAAATTAATTAGATAAATCATTATTTATCTTATTATTTTCGAGGATAATTATTTAAAACACTATATAAATAATATTCCTTGTTCAATTTGACCAAATAATTTATAAATAATTGAAAAAATCACTATTTATTTAATTATTACTCAACCAAATTCTTAAAATAATAAATAAATCATTTATTTATTTATTATTTACAAATAAAGGGATTTGACCAAATTCAAATTCTTTTTCCCTCCAACAAAAATAATAAAATATTCCATAAAAGTTGGATCTAGATTTGGTTGATAATGTTTTAATTATGCATCGATATCTATACTAACTCAATATTTTGTTATAAATAGAAGGGTTTTTCCATTCATTCACTACCTTTTTTTGCCTAAAGATCACTCTGGATTTATACTTTTGGTCTGTCTTTGATCCTCCATCATTGTCATATTTTTCTACTTTTTCCTTGTGAGCTCCCCTTGAGTTCCATTTTTGTTTGGGTTTTCTGCACCATCAAGAGAGAGAGATCTTAGATCTGAAGCGTTGAGGACATACAAGAACCCATCCCATTGAGGGGGACTGGTAACATATTTCTATGTTCCCTTCCCAGGTGTCATAATACAAAAAATTCTTTAAAAAATCTTGTCTTATTCATTGGATGCATGGAGCAACTCTTGCTTATCATTTGTTGTTTAATGTCTTTAACTACACAGATATGGATTTTTGTAGCATTTATTCTGATCATTAACTGCACATCTAAGGAAATTGACTACCATCTTTGATGTTAGGGTTGTTTGTTTTGCATAGCTAAAGTGAAATTTTTTCATACGCTTGCGATTAGAATTCACACTAACACTAGGTATGGCATGTAAATGAACATTGTACATATGGGTGTATGACTAGGACCTTCCCGTGTAAGCATTGCTGAAAGAGATTCTTGTAAAGGCACAGGTCTTCGACAAATTTGATCAAAGTGCAATGGTTTTAAGGTACGATACCATCTTGACATGAAAGTTTGTGTTGTAGTCGAATGTCAGGAGGATCGGTGACATATGTGGGCAATGATGTCTCCCACAGTGCCACCTGAGGATATCCCTTTTGTGGAGAGGGGTGATCCAAGGTATTGCTTCCTTTTTGGAAAATAGGTGTGGATGTCAACAAAAAGAAAGCCTCAACCGAACTAGAGAGTCTCTGATGAAAGGGATCAAGATCTTGGATGTGATAGGTTTGACATAGGCATGATGGTGAGGGGTGACTAAAAATTGATGATGGAGATTCAATGGCCCAAGGTCGGAGTATAAAAAGCAGCTTGGCAGTAGTCATAACTATTTATGATGGAAAAATCCCTGGAGTCGGTAGGACGTTCAGGGTGAGTATATATTAGTTATGAATGTCATGGTGGCTTATGCATGAGGGTGTGATACTCTGACCAAAGGTGACCAGGGACTACTGCCATGGGAGAAAAAATGGATGGGTGAATGGAGGACATAGTGCATCGTTAGCGGTCTTTATACACTTACCAAAATAATGAAATAATAGGGTTTGGTTTGTATAAAACACAGAGACAGATGCCCCAAAACATGAAAGTGTTCACTCATCGATGATGTGAGGAAGGTATTTTGATGAGGGTGGGGGCCCCATTGGTTGGTATCATATGTGAGGTTGATGAAGTGGATGGAAAATGTCACATATGGGCTATGATGATGGAGGTATGGTCGACCAGATGCGAGGCGCGGTAGTGCGCTTTCAATCTGCTTGCAAAAACTGGTAGTCCGGGAAAGGGGTTTTAATTCCAATATGGTAAAACTTGACTTGATGCATGGTGGGTAAATGGGCATGAGTTTCTTCCCGGACTAAAGTGATATGACCATGGTGTCATGATTTTGTGATATATGGTCTACTCTGAGTGACAGGTGCCATGGAGGGGAGGCTCTACCGACCAACGAGGATGTTTATCATGTGCAAGGTGGGGTGATGATAAACATGGTCGAGTGTTTGAAACCTATGGTTAATTTATTATGGAGAAATGATGTTAGGATATGCAAAGTTTTATCTGGGACTCTATCATGCTGAGGGTAGAATGACACCTGCTCTGGAACTTCCAGTGGATGGAGTGATGGATGGTTTGCACAATACCTACAAAAAAATATCCCAAGTGAAAGCATATCCTTTATTCAAATATTATTGAAAGACATGTGCTTAAAAAAGAAGATGAGAGAGGGCATACCTGTTGGCACTGAATTTTTTTTTTGGAGGTGCGAATGTGTGGCACCACCCTTGGGCGTTATAGAGTGTTGATCACATTATTGCTTTCGATCTTGTAATTGGGCCTTTTGAGCTCTCGTTACGGTCCTCAAAAGTTTTTGAAAAGGGTGACATATATGTGAATATGCCTCAATTCAATTCATTTGTGTCTTGTTGAGCATTTGAGGTTTTTGAGAGTTCAGAGGCTTCTGCGGAGCTATTCTTGTTGTTGCGGTCAGCCTGAGTACTCGGGACTAGTGATTTTCTAGCCAGGTAGACCCCGTGACATCCTGAATTTAAATTTTTTAGTGTGTCGGTGCCAGGGTCCATACAAGATGGGTTTGTACGGATCCTAGGCTAGCTTTTTCCTTGATCGTATGGGTGATCAAGGTACAGGTGCAAAAATTTTGCACAAAATAAAGGTTTTGAGAGCACTTATCATGCCCGTTCTCGCTTTGGGCACACCCTTGTCGCGTTTGTGAGAAAAAATATGCGCTCTCTTTGCGCCTGTCTGAGGAACAGGCGCGCGGAGGGCTGAAGCTAATTTTTTTAAATTTTTTGGAAACTTTGTATATTTTTTAGTGTTTTTAGTGTGACTTATGTGTGCCTGTTTGATGACAGGATGTTGTGGAGGGAGAGGTATTGACCTGATCTCTAGGCTGCTTTGGTTTCTGATGGTCATGCGTGCCAAAAATTATTGCGTTGGGGTCTTGTCAAGTTTATGGAGAATGACCTCTTATGATCATAGGATCGTCGTCTGCACTACCTGATCCGATGATGGAACATGAGGCGCAAGGTGATGGTGCTATGGGGGTGCGACCTTATTATTCGTCTAGAGATGGATATCTATTTTGTGACCAGGTTGCTGCCTCAGGGTGATGCACTTCCTTATCCACTTCCCCTTGGGAGATTGGATCTTAAGCGGTTTTCAACTGGCCATTATGGTGGAGCATCCCTTATGGAGGGGTTCATAGCTATTTCTACTGTGACTGACCTAGCCGAGTGGTGTGCTCTGGCTGCTATTGTATGATTGGTGGGGTTGTCTACGCCCCATCAGGCATCATGCCCACAAATAGGTGTTTTGCATGGCTAAGGGCCGAACACTTATTCGATTTTTCCCATTTTTTCTATGATAGGATGATGGCTCAACTTTCTAAGGTCCGAGATGGATCAAAGTTGTTTACATATGCTAGCATTCTTTGTAGCATTATGTATGAATGGGTGGTGTTGCTGAGAGCTACAGTGCTTGTGCCTGCTGGGGGGCCACAGGAGCCTCCCACGAGGAGGTGGGCCCCTGTGATGCCTTGTGGAGGGGGAGTTAGGGTGGGGTGTTATCGGAATGCCACCACGAAGGCTTGGTTTAAGGCCAATCCTCAGATATTTATGTCGTTCCCTTATGCAGCGATGGACTTCCGAGGAGACCCAAAAATGGGTCTTCCTACTGGATATGATTGGGGGCAAGCAGGTATATCTTTGTGTTTCATACTGCATTTACTTGAGTATTTATGTTTTGTATGTGTATTATGATGACACTGACATAGTTTTGTTACTCTTGCAGATGTTGGCGAGGTCGGACATCTCGTGGCTTAGTTGGTAGGACAACATCCGATTCGACGGCCTTGAGGTGCTCCTCGCGGGGGACAGGGAGGAGCTCCAGTGCATCCTTTGGGTCAAGCACATAGCGAGAGGGGGGGGGGGGGTTGGTCCCTCGGAGGAGGGTAGCAGCTTGGCTACTGCTGAGACTGTCGTTGGGCGGGCTCATGCCGAGGCAGTAGAGGCTCGCGTTGCTGAGTTGACAGAGCAGGTGGTTGCTCTAAAGGCCAGAGCTTGGGTGGTAGAGGATGCCTGGAGTCAAGTGGGCTGCTTGACCCAGGGGATGCCTACTCGAGGCTTCATGGATGACCTCTATGATGCATGGTTGGAGACACTGATGGCCCAGGAGGGGGGCTATCGACCGATTTTACGTTGGGTGGCGATCTCCATTTTGACAGCGGCTCCAGTGTTGGTACCGGGACTGACTATGGGTCTAGGTGTCCTGCCTAGGGGAGAAAAACCCTAGAGTTTTATTTTAAACAGGGAAAGCACCCATTATGAGGATGTTTCCCATATTTTTGTCAACTTATGAATTTGTATCTTTTGGGCTGACTTACGGGTCAGAGGCACTATTTTTTTTACTCAGACACATATTTTTTGGTGTTTATGAGAAATATATTTTTTTCGGCTCTACATGGTGTGCTCCCCGTTTTGTTTATGGATTATGCTATGCAGATGGATATCTATGTTTTTTTGTTTTTTATGTATGATGGTTGATTCGGGATGCATTCCAGTTCAAAATATTTTTAGCTATGAGATCAACTGTTTCGTTTTGATTTCTTGGTACATATGTGAATGTAATGTGGTCAAACTATCGGCTCAATATTTTTGCATGCAAGTATTTTCTAAACAGATGTGAATCCCTTATATCAAATTCTTGGTTTAACTGCGACACTTCTAACTGGGAATCGAGGTAGATATGTATATGGTGTATGCCCTGAGTGAGGGCATCACACATAAGTATGATGAAGACGTCATATTCTGCCTGATTATTTGTCGTTGAACCGATGCATACACCATTAGTGGAGACTGACGATCGGTCAGGATGGTAGAAGACCCATGCAACTGCTGCTAAACTTTTAAACCATTGTGACGCTCCATCGACAAATCCGAAGTAATGGTCGGGTTGATGATCAACTGTGACACCATTGCATATTTCGTGACAAGTCTTTTGGTAAAAATTTTAAATTTTTTGGGTCTTTGTATGTGTTAGTCATCAGTAATTTTTTCCTTTTCATAGATGACTAAATGCTTATCCTAGATTTATAGAAACAAAATTCATGAATATTATGAGTTCTAGAAATATCACTGCCTTCATTATCCTTAGGATAAATTTTTCACTATTTCACTACTCTATCAAGTCATGGCCAGCCTATCACTCCCAGAAGACCCATCATGGGCTCATGCCACTCATTTTTGTCCCATTTCTACACTCATGGCCTGAGTACTCTGTTCTGCCTACCTATAACCCTTCCACTTCCACCTCAGATTGCGAAGTGGCCTAACCTTTTCCCCTATTCACCAAGTGCCCCAAGCATTGGTGGTCTCAAGCTACCTCTATAGGCTCTTTAGATAAATAAAAATCAGTAGTTTTGGCCCTGGAATGCATAAAGTTTGTCATAAGCTCTTTTTTACACCGAAAGACCCCAAGTCAAGTTTTCAGCCAAAGACAAGCCCAAAGAGCCTCCCACTAGGTCATCTAGGGTTTCATATGTTATATAATTGATTTGGCATTCTAAATCAATACTTTACATGTTCCAAGAAGATGAGATTAAATTTAAAGGAGGGTCGGCACTTGACTATCCAAAATAGATCAAAAATCCCTCAAGAAAGGCCACCTTGGTCAAGACAACATTCTACAAAGGTATAACTATGCATCTTAAAAATTTCTGTAGGAATGATTGAGATGGCTATCATGCAGAAAATGAGGTAAGGTAAGAGGCCAGTTCCTTACTAAAGAACATCTACAACAAAGAAAATAAGGTAGGCCTATGTTTAAAGAGAAGCAGGGATTTTAGGACTGATTGGCTAAAACAATGTTGCCAAATAAAAAGCCAATGCAAAAGGCCACAAGGACAAAGGCACATCAACACAACCAAGCACAAATTGAAGATTTTTAGAAGTTGTAAATAAATAAGGGAAAAAGGTGAGGTGAACTGAACAAAAATGAATGAACTTGAAAGGGCTATAGAGAACTTAGAAGACAACACTAATTATTTTTCTCTAACATCCCTAAAACCTAAATTTTTGGAAAGGTAGGAAAAAAAGGTGAAATAAAGACTATGAATTTCCATGATGGCAGCAGGCAGAAGTTTTAAGAAGATATCAGAAGATGACCTTCAGTGTTTGCTGAGGAAACAATGCTTCATTGCATCAAAGGGTGGAAGAATGAAAAGATTATCAGTATGAGGGAGACTAAGCCTTCAAGTACAGTCAATTGCCCTCAAAATGTTCAAAAGGAGAAAAACATAAGGTTGAGTGTCAAAATGGAAAATCAAGCTGAGCATGAAATCACTATTGAGTGACCGAAGGTTGTCAAACTCCAAAGAGTAACAAAAGGGAACAAAAACAAATGTGTCATAAGCACCTGCAAAAATCAGAAGTGGCCAATGGAAGACATATCAGACATAATTTGTAGTATTTTTCAAAGTAAGTGTATCACTGTTAAAAATAGTAAGGAGATAAGCAGAGCATGGTTTTAGGTCACTAACACTTAGACATTTCAAAAGGGGATAAAAACAGGTTTTTTCAGTTTCCTAGTGCAAACAAGGAGAAGTTTAAAAGTTCCAACACTTCCAAAGTTAAAGGAGACCTCTTCATCTTTTCAGCACACCCTCACCAAAAGAAGAAAAATCACTTTGGCAAGTTGCAAATCACCTGAAAAAAGGGTCACAGGATATCAGTGAAACTCATAAAGTGACAAAAAAAACTTAGCAAAAGTGGGTTTTCTAAAATTGATTTATCTTTCAAAGGGCATAAAGGCTCCTCAGTTATATTTTCAAATTCACTTGTCATTTTCCAAAGAAAGAAAACCTTCAGGAGAAGATTCATAGTTTTTTTACTTTTCATGGGAAAACGTTCCTTGGTGTTGTGCGAATTGGGTGGGGATTTCTCATAGACCCTAGCGCTGTGCTTATTGGGTTTTCCATCATTCAAAATTCAACGGTGCTGCGCGAATAAGGAGTGGCGCTATGCAATTCGGGTGGTGCTACGCACAGACAGGCCCGACATGCCCAAGACACGACACCTTGTTCTGAACGCCCAGCGTTGCGCTCACACCAGAGGCACGAATTCCGGCACTGCGCCCATAGGCCTACTCAACTGTTAGGGCAGGGCATTGCGCTAATGCATAAAGTTGTCAAGCAAAGGAAAAAATTGCCGAAAATTTCAAGGTCATCCTCCAAATTGCCTCCAAAGACCTGCAAGAAAATGAAACTAGTAGGTGCCCCATTGTCTCCTCTTCTCAAATATCTTTTAGTCATTTGGTGGCTATGGAATGCTTAAACCCTAGTTATGAAAACCCTAGGTCTTAAATTCATATTGAATCTCTGTTTTTGGCCTCCTTGAACAAATTAATGGTCATTTGAAGTGGAGTAGACTAGGGCAATCACAAATCATCTCAAAATAAGCCATATTTCAAAATTCAGGCACTCATGTCCTAACCTTAACCTCCAAATCACTCATTCATAGAAGCTGCCCTCACCACCATTTTCATTTTGCTCCTCCAAACCCTATTTTGTCCACAAACAGCTCCCATCACCACGTTAAGGGCAGAAGACAGTAGTAGCAATGAAAGAGTCCAAGGGCCTATGAGGCCAAATCACAAGGGAAGAAAAGTGAAAAAATTTGAACCCCAGAGCACAGTAGATATCACCTCATCTCCCATGATCCTCTCATGTTTCCAGAATGTAGGGTGCTTCCAATTTTGTGAGAGAGTCAAACAAGTACAGAGCCACCCAGAGCTCACAAGGTTTTTTATCCTTAACCTGCACAACAAACAATCAAGCCTTGTGGGGGTGGATTTTGAACTATCAGTAGATGCCATCTCAAATGCTACTGGTATCCCTGATTTTGGTGAAAAATGGTTTAAGAAAGCCAAATTGTACAAGGATTATTATGAGCAATTTTTCAAGAGTAGGTACAGACAAGGATGCAAGTCTATTTTTCCCTTCTCACACCTCAAATAGAGATTTTCACAATTGATGAAAGTCATTATGACATACTTTACCTATGAAGGGAGGTACTCTAGACTCTATTGCTACCATGTTAGAATCCTCACGCTTTTCAAAAGGGTTAAGATGCTCAACTTGCCCTACTAACTCTATAGAAGTATGGACAAAATGTCTTCTGTTGTCCAGAGAAGGAGCCCTTCCCAACAAAAGCAGAGTTTATTTCACCATTCCTTGATAAAGATGGTGTTATTACATAAGTTGGAACAACGAGGTATTCTTTGGGAGGTATTCATAGCACATGAAGTCTTCACAAGTCCACAGCTCCCTCATCAACCTAGCTTGCCTTCATCATCTGCATAAGTGCCCTCACTTCAAGAAAAATTCCCTTCTTACCCTTCTCTTGATGCATAAAATAAAAAATAGGTAGATGATGAGGAAGAAGAAGAAAATAATGAGGAGGAAGAGGGAAATGATGAAGCAGGGAAAAAAAATAATGAAGAGGAAGAAGAAGGAAATAATGATGAGTAAAGGGACAGTGAACAAAATAGCAAGCAAAACAGTGACAAAATGGAAGAGGATGATGAAGAAGATGATGAGGTTGAAAGTGGGAATGAAATGAGCACTGATGAAGAGGAGATCAACAATAAAACAGAGGATACAGAGGAAGGGAATGAAGTGGAGAATGATGAGGCAGAGACAAAAAATTATGATGAAGATATGACAGATCATGAAGATATGGAAGAAGATGACAGTGACAAAGAGGTTGACAGTGAGGGAGATGCAGAAATTGAAGGCAACAGTGACCAAAATGAAGCCAGCCTCAGTGATGAGAAGGACAACAAAGGAGAAAATAGTCATGACAGTCATGACAAAAATTAACCCTTCGGTGATTATGAAAATAATGACAATGCAGAAGATGAAGATGAAGGTAACCCTAGTCATGATGACAATGAAGAAGGGGAAGAGGCTCATAGTCTAAATGATGATCACAGTCATGAAAAAGAGACCAACAAAATCACCATCACACCTCTTGCACGCACATACCAGAGAGGGCTAAGGCTAGTGTTTGCTGCCTCCAAGGGGCAAGGGACCATGCCATCTTCCCCAGCTCAAAATCTTGACAAGGGCAAGAAAAAAATGAAGAAAGGTGAGAAAGGTAAGAGAGGTAGGAAAACTAAACAAAAGCTCCAATTCATTGACCTAGACAGTGATAATGAAGATGAGGATATGGCCACTAGAATACTGCTCCATAGAAAAGATACAAAAATTAGAGAGCTGGAGAGAGATTTTGAGATAGCTTAGGTATCATTCAGTATTATAAGAATGAACACAAGTATTTTAAGAAGATAAAAAGGGGCCTTGCTCTCCAGAAAAAGATGACCAAGCATTATGCAATGAAAAATAAACTTGCTTGTGCCAAACTCAAAGAGGCCCTCATTGAAATCCAAGCACTAAAAGGAGGAGAAGAACAATCTAGACTTGGATTTTTGGCATCATCTTCCCTACAGGTCTCTCAAATCCCTTGGAGAAGACCTCCACCAATTTTGAAGAAATTCAGACAAGTGTTTGTTTTTTGAGATTTTGGAGGCGTATAAGTGCAGCGCCACTGGCGCTACGCTTTTCCCTCGGGCATCCTTAGAGGGAAAAATCTACATTTTTGGATTTCTCATGACTAGCACATTATGATCACCAAATTTCAATGCAATTGGAGCATTTTTGACCCCTCAAAAGGTCAAAAAACACCTCATTTTTCACCATTCTGCCTCCTTTTCAGGCCCGGCGCTGCTCTCAGAGCAGTCTTGGGGATTTGAAATTTTGGATAGTTTTCAGGTGCTCAATCAGAAAATAAAAGGCCTATCTAGAAAGAGGACTCAATAAGATTTCCAACAGGCCATCACAGAGTAAAATCCGACATTGGGAAGGCCCTCAAAACTTGGCTGCAACAAGACCTGTTTTCTGCCGAAGGTGGCACTGCACTGATGGACAACAGTGTGTTTTTGGCCAAAAAGTTAAAAAAACACAAAAATTGATGGAAAAATGATTTTTTAATGTTTTCTTGGGAAAATCACTCTAGATTTGATTGAGGAGTTATGTTATGTTATCTTTCATTTATTAGCTTAGATATTATGTGTCTTGGGCCTTGCATGGTCTTCAAGCACATAAATGACATTTATGATGAATTTAGGGTTTCTATAAGCCTCTTATGGTTTCCACCTCCTCACTTTCTAAGATAAATAGAGCACGAGGGCTTTCATTCTAAATGTTGGCATTTGATGATTAGTGAGAGAAATACATGGTTTTCTTGAGTTCAAAGGAGAAATTGGTCTTGTGGAGTTTCTGAATGGATTGATTTGATTGATGATGAAGGAGGATAGCTTGCAGGATCCTTGAGCTTGGTTATTGGTGAAGTGATTCTCTTTCATGTTATTGTTTTCTCATGTTTTCATTATGTTTCTATCTTTCTATGTTGCAATATAACAAAAGAGTATAGGCTAACAAATGTTGTTTGAGGCACCTTAGTCCTTCCTATTTCTTATTGCCTTTATGTTTTGCTTTGCTGGGCTTGTTTAAGGAATTATTATATGCTCCTTAGATCTACCTATGCTTTTTTATTCCAT
Organism: Pinus albicaulis; assembly: GCA_034641835.2. Taxonomy (NCBI): domain Eukaryota; kingdom Viridiplantae; phylum Streptophyta; class Pinopsida; order Pinales; family Pinaceae; genus Pinus; species Pinus albicaulis. Next base: position 1,130,119,450 of record CM076574.1, read on the forward strand.
GAATGGTTCAATATGGTAGTCTTCAAATATGTTTTATGGTTAGCCTTTCTTAAACTCTATTTTTGAATCTCTCTTTGAAGTATTACTTGTTAGGTTTTAGCCAAAGAGGCCATGTTCTGATCATGCCCTTTGTCCATGCTTGAGAAGTTGCCTTAAAGTTCTTTGTATATTGATCATAGATGCTTAGGAGTTCCCTCTTCTTTGATTAAAGTTATATGTTATCTGGTATGTTTTCTAACCTTGAAGGTGAAATCACTAGAAGTTAAATGAGTTTCTTGCCTTCTATATTTCATTGGAATGTTTGTCTTGAATGCTTATTTTCCTAAGTTGAATCAAAGAGTTACTGGTTTTCCATTTCTATTGATTAATTCTTCATGCTTATGTATTTGAGACTATCTTGTTTAAATTTATTTGTTTAAGGATTCTTTACTTCCCTTATACATATGCTATGTTCACAAACTTGTTGTTCATTTCACTTCACACATACCTTAAGGATCCAGTTGACCAAGCTAGACTTGCACTGTTATGCATCTTATTTCATTGTTGAGATATCCAGGACTTTCATAGACTCCATAGCCCAATGATTTGAAGACCTATAATTCCACTTATTCTACTTGACCATCTTACCCAACCAAACAAAAAACAAACCATACAGTTAACAAATAGCCTAAAATCAAACCCTAATAGAAAACAAGTTCACATCCTTTTCATATAATAGAGAGATCCCTCTCTAAGTCCAGGAAAGCTAGGTCCTAGGACTCCAAAGACTGGTCTTATGTTACCCTATGCATTTGGTCTACCAATCTGCTAAATCATGGAACCCTAACATTCTGGTGATCACGGTGGGACCTTCTGGGTCAGTGACAGTCTAAGTACCCCTAAAGGAACTCAGAAAACCCCAAAAACATCCCTATATTTGTTTTTTTTAGTTATTGGTGGTGGACCATAACGTACATATCCTTAAAACAATTAAAAAAATCCACCTGACGACTCCACTAGCCTCCAGTAGGCCTACTAACCCCACTAGTTCTCAAAGAATCTCCTAGGACTTCATTAATCAATCCTAGTACTACTGATGGTGGACAGAAAATTTGAAATTTTCCACCTGGAAACTCCACAGCTCTCAATATACCTAATGAATCCACTGGTAGAAGAATCTAGACTGGTTGAAAAGATGCAATGACCCTTTTTGATTAAACAAAGATAGATCCAAGTATAAACAGAGAGGCAAAGCTAGAGATGTTGATAGATATAATCAACAAAATGATGCATATACTTGGCAGGAAAGAAGAAAAGTACAAGGTTGAGGATGGTGCTGCTTATTCAAAACAACCTATACTTTTTCCTTGGGAAGAAAAAATTCAGTCACTACAAGAACAAAATTAGTCCCTACAAGACAAGAACAACAAACAAAATATGCATGATGAGCAAGATTGCAAAGAAGAGAATGAATAAAGTTGTCAAGAAGGCACTAGTTACTTTCCTACATCTTGTGCTTCACTATTCAGAGAGAATTACAACCAAGTTGCAAATAAAAACAGAGAGGAGTGCTCTAAAGAATCAATCAACGATCTTGAAATAAAAAAATCTAAAGTAAAGAAGGAGTCAACACATTTAGAGTCTCTACCCTTATGCTTTAATTAATTTCAGATTATAAAAAGAATTTGGCACCCTGAGAATCTATCAGAGGCAACCCATGACTCTCATGCTCAAAATAACTACCACAGAAATTAGCAAGAGTTGGTTGAGGATGAAATCAATCATGGAATGAAAGAAAATCCACAGGATATCTCTAAAGGCACAAGTGATAATTCATCATCTCTTTTAGGTGAGGCTCAAGAAAACATTCAGCCTCAAAATCAACCTTCAAAAGAAAAAGAGAACTAATGTACTTCTATCCAAAGAAAGAGAAAAATGCCTCCTCTTTTGACTGAAGAGGAAATAAATCAGATGCTAAACATTCAGCCAGCCTCTAAGCCTTCATGTGAACAAAACATTTCTGTTCATTCTCCTGCTAATCCTGTCTACCATAAGTCATAAATTGAACTTGTAGATCAATTCAAGGAAGAACAAATTGGTAATACAATATGTTTGATTGGTGAGATTATTTATGTTAATGATTCCCAAAATTTTGATCAGCCTGATGACGATGATGTTCTCCAAACAAAAGCTAATCATGCAGAGTAGTCAACAGTCGATTTGTGGGATGAATTTCAATATCATCAGCTTGAAAACAGTAATAAACCAATACAGGTCACCTATGACACTAATGAGCAAAGCCTTGAAAGTTTAGAAGTAAGTGAGGGATCTCTGACTATTTTCTCTACTTCATTTCAGTCCATCAGAAATAACTTTCATATAATTGGAAATCAGCAGTCTTTTAGTTTTGATGTTGAGGTTGAGGAGGATGAGGAACTTCTTGAGCAAGTTTTCAATGAGAAGCCTTCTCCTGAAATCGTTAAGGAAATCATTTGGAACATGGAATCCTCCTTATCTCCAAATATACAACCACCAATTTCCCTCGAATTTCAGATTGTAGATGAAGGCTTACAAATGGATAATCACATAAGAGTTGCTGCACTTCTTTCTCAAGAATATTTATTTCCAAAGAGTGCTCCTACTCATCAACATGATGGCCTTCACACATAATTCATTCCACTTAGTCAAGGAATATCAGGATTGCAAGAGGAAAACACTGCGATATATGATGAGTCTACCAGTTCATATGATCATGAGTAAGAGGAAGAGTTTCTTTCCCAAAAGAGTCCTAAGCTTAGCCAAGTGGCGGAAGAAGCAGTCCTGGATCAAGCTTATCTCCCAAATTATCTAAGCCAGGTATTGTTTCAATATCCCTTTGCTAATTTGTTAGAGACATTTGAAGAGGGAGTAAAACATGTCAAGAGCAGTTTTATGTAGAGTTTCAAGAACATTTTAGGCCCTATTGTTCAAGCACAAGTGAGGTGGGAGTGGCCTTTTGATTTTTTCAAAACACTTAAAGAGCTAAACCAAGATCCCTCATGGAATCATCTGCTTGATTGGCTGTATTGGAAAAGAGAGTTCACCAGTTGAATGTATATCATGTATAGGTTAGATTAGGATAGATAGGCAAGAAAAAAAGCTCAACACTATGACCATCTTTCTACCTTTGGTTTTAGATTGTTTTGACCAAAAAGAGAGAAAAAATGCAAAACAAAGAAAAAATGAAAAAGAGGGCAGATTTGAAAAAGAGGTACAACCCCATACCCAAAAAATAGTAGTACTGAAAGTGTGCTAGCCTAAGTGCCACTACTTGTTAGAAAGAGTCTTGTTCATTCATCTAGCCTAATCATGGCTGAACATGTTTTCAATTTATCACTGATAAGTTAGTGAAAGAGAGTTTTTTCAAACCATTCAAACTTTACTTGTCAATAAGGATAGATTAGGAATGAAAGAGACTGGTTCCACATGCTCAAATTTGAACCAAAGAGGAAGATGGGGATGCATACTGAATGAAAAATCACAACCCTTGTTTTTCTAGTTTTGTTTGTACAAAAATAATGTTTGTGTGCAGCTTGTCCTAATTCCACAACTCATGGTAAGTCAGATTGCCTAATCCTAATTTAAACCATGTTTTCAATTTCATGTCAATAGTTTAGAGAATGAAGTTTGTCACACAACTTAATATTGATAGTCAAATAGTCTAGGTAGAGAATAAAAAGATTTCACTAGCCTAATCTGAACTCATGGAAGTGATAATAATAGAAGTAGATAGTTTGTTTTGCTTTCAAAAGGAGAAAATGTCAAGGGTTTTCCAGTTCAAGTGCACTCAAGGAAGAAAAAATGTTAGGCAATTAGGCTAGGTAGGTAGAGGTGAAGTTGAGCTAATCACGTTTTTCAGATTATTAAGGTCACAACTTAAAGGAAACATCAGCAAATGAAAAGAAAGAAAAATCTGCCCAATGGATGAGGCACTGGTCTTCATAAAACCAGAGATCTGAAGTTCTAGACGCCTCCTGAAAAGGAGCTGCCCTCCCCAAGTGGAGCCACTGTTAGTCATTAGTAATTTTTGCCTTTTCATAGATGACTAAATGCTTATCCTAGATTTCTAGAAACAAAATTCATGAATAATGGGAGTTCTAGAAATCTCATTTCCTTCATTATCCTTAGGATAAATTTTTCACTATTTCACTACTCTATCAAGTCATGGCTAACCTATCACTCCCAGAAGACCCATCATGGGCTCATGCCACTCATTTTTGTCCCATTTCTACAATCATGACCTGAGTACTCTGTTCTGCCTACCTATAACCCTTCCACTTCCACCTCAGATTGCGAAGTGGCCTAACCTTTTCCCCTATTCACCAAGTGCCCCAAGCATTGGTGGTCTCAAGCTACCTCTATAGGCTCTTTAGATAAATAAAAATCAGTAGTTTTGGCCCTGGAATGCATAAAGTTTGTCATAAGCTCTTTTTTACACCGAAAGACCCCAAGTCAAGTTTTCAGCCAAAGACAAGCCCAAAGAGCCTCCCACTAGGTCATCTAGGGTTTCATATGTTATATAATTGATTTGGCATTCTAAATCAATACTTTACATGTTCCAAGAAGATGAGATTAAATTTAAAGGAGGGTCGGCACTTGACTATCCAAAATAGATCAAAAATCCCTCAAGAAAGGCCACCTTGGTCAAGACAACATTCTACAAAGGTATAACTATGCATCTTAAAAATTTCTGTAGGAATGATTGAGATGGCTATCATGCAGAAAATGAGGTAAGGTAAGAGGCCAGTTCCTTAATAAAGAACATCTAAAACAAATAAAAGAAGGCATGCCTATGTTTAAAGAGAAGCAGGTTTTTAGGACTGATTGGCTAAAACAATGTTGCCAAACAAAAATCCAATGCAAAAGGCCACAAGGAAAAAGGCACATCAACACAACCAAGCACGAATTGAAGATTTTTAGAAGTTGTAAATAAATAAGGGAAAAAGGTGAGGTGAACTGAACGAAAATGAATGAAATTGAAAGGGCTATAGAGAACTTAGAAGACAACACTAATTATTTTTCTCTAACAACCATAAGACCTAGAGTTTTGGAGAGTAGGAAAACAAGGTGAAATAAAGACTATGAATTTCCATGATTGCAGCAAGTAGAAGGTTGAAGAATATATTAGAATATGACCTTCAGGGTTTGCTAAGGAAACAATTCTTCACTGCATCAAAGGGGGGAAAAATGCAAAGGGTATCAGTGTGAGGGAGACTAAGCCTTCAAGTACAATCAATTACCCTCAAAATGTTCAAAAGGAGAAAAACATAAGGTTGAGTGTCAAAATGGAAAATAAAGCTGAGCATGAGATCACTTATGAGTGACTGAAGGTTATCAAACTCTAAAGAGTGACAAAATGGAACAAAAACAAATGTGTCATAGGCACCTGCGAAAATAAGAAGTGGCCAATGGAAGACATAGCAGACATAATTTGTAGTCTTTGTCAAAGTGAGTGTATCACTGTTAAAAACAGTGAGGAGATAAGAAGAGCATGCTTTTAGGTCACTAACACTCAAAAGGGGATAAAAACATGTTTTTTTTTTGTTTTGTTTTGTTTTTTTTTTTTTTGTTAGTTTCCTAGTGCAAACAAGGAGAGGTTTAACACTGCCAACACTTCCAAAGTTAAAGGATACCTCTTCATATTTTCATCACACCCTCACCAAAAGAATAAAAATCACTTTAGCAAGTTGCAAATCACCTGCAAAAAGGGTCATAGGATATTAGTGAAAATCATAAAGTGACAAAAGAAAACTTAGCGAAAGTGGGTTTTCTAAAATTGATTTATCTTTCAAAGGGAATAAAGGCTCCTTAGTTATCTTTTGAAACTCACTTTTCATTTTCCAAAGAAAGAAAACCTTCAGGAGAAGATTCAAAATTTTTTGACTGTTCCTAGGCAAAATTTCCCTGGCGCTGTCCTCACAGACCCTGGCGCTGTGCTTATTAGGTTTTCCACCATTCAAAGTTCAACGACGCTATGCGAATAAGGAGTGGAGTTGCGTGAATCGGGTGGTGCTACACACAGACGGGCCCGACACACCCAAGAACCGACACCATGTTCTGAATGCTTGACACTGCACTCACACCAGAGGCATGACTTTCTGGCGTTGCGCCCATAGGCCGACCCGACTGTTCGGACAGGGCGCTGCACTAATGCATAAACTCCTCAAACAAAGGAAAAAATTACCCAAAAGCTCAAGGTCATCCTCCAAATTTCCTCCAAAGACTTGCAAGCAAGTGAAACTGGTAGGTGCCCCATCGTATCCTCTTCTCAAATATCATTTAGTCATTTGGTGGCTATGGAATGATTAAACCCTAGTTGTGTAAACCCTAGATCTTAAATGCATATTGAATCTCTGTTTTTTGCCTCCTTGAACAAATTAATGGTCATTTGAAGTGGAGTAGACTAGGGAAATCACAAATCATCTCAAAATAAGCCCTCTTTCAAAATTCAAGCACTCGTGTCCTAAACCTAACTTCCACACCACTCATTCACAGAAGCTGCCCTCACCACCATTTTCATTTTGCTCCTCCAAACCCTAGTTTGTCCACAAACAGCTTCCATCACCATGTCAGGGGCATAAGACAATAGTAGCAATGAAAGAGTCCAAGGGCCTACGAGGAAAAACCACAAGGGAGGAAAAGTGAACAAATTTGAACCCCAGAGCATAGTAGATATCACCTCATCTCTCATGATCCTCTCATGTTTCCAGAATGTAGGGTGCTTCCAATTTTGTGAGAGAGCCAAACAAGTACAGAGCCACCTAGAGCTCACAAGACTTTTTATTCTTAACCCGCACAACAAACAATCAAATCTTGCAGGGGTGGATTTTAAACTATCAGTAGATGCCATCTCAAATGCTACTGGTATCCCTGCTATTGGTGAAAAATGGTTTAAGAAAGCCAAATTGGACAAGGATTATTATGAACCATTTGTCAAGACTAGGTACAGACAAGGCTACAAGTCTATTTTTCCCTTCTCAACCTCAAACAGAGATTTTCACCCTTGATGAAAGTCATTATGAAGTACTTTACCTGTGAAGGGAGGTACTCTAGACTCTATTCCTACCATGTTAGACTCCTCATGAATTTCACAAGGGTCAATATGCTAAAATTTCCCTACTACCTCTATAGAAGTATGGACAAAATTTCTTATGTTGTCCGGAGAAGGAGTCCTTCCCAACAAATGTAGAGTTTATTTCACCATTCCTTGATCAAGATGGTGGTATTACATCAGTTGGAACAATAGGGTATACCTTGGGAGGTATTCATAGCACATGAAGTCTTCACAAACCCACATCTCCCTCATTAGCCTAACTTGTCTTCATCATCTACACAAGTGCCATCACCTCAAGAAAACTTCCCTTCTTCCCCTTCTCTTGATGCATCAGATAAATAAGAGGTAGATGATGAGGAAGAAGAAGAAAATAATGAGGAGGAAGAGGGAAATGATGAAGCAGGGACATAAAATAATGAAGAGGAAGAAGAAGGAAATAATGATGAGGAAAGGGACAGTGAACAAAACAGCAAGCAAAACAGTGAAAAAATGGAAGAGGATGATAAAGAAGACGAGGAGGTTGAAAGTGGGAATGAAATGAGCACTGATGAAGAGGATATCAGTAATAAAATAGAGGATAAAGAGGCAGGGAATGAAGAGGACAATGATGAGGCAGAGACAGAAAATTATGATGAAGATATGACAGATCATGAATATATGGAAGAAGATGACAATGAAAAAGAGGTTGACAGTGAGGGAGATGCATAAATTGAAGGCAGCAGTGACCAAAATGAAGCTAGCCTCAGTGATGAGAAGGACAACAAAGGAGAAAATAGTCATGATAGTCATGACAGTCATGACAGAAATCAGCCCCTCTGTGATTATTACAATAATGACAGTGCAGAAGATGAAGATGAAGGTAGCCCTAGTCACGATGACAATGAAAAAGGGGAAGAGGCTCATAGTCTAAATGATGATCACAACCATGAAAAAGAGATCAACAAAATCACCATCACACCTCTTGCATGCAAATACCAGAGAGGGCCAAGGATAGTGTTTTCTGCCTCCAAGAGGCAAGGGACCATGCCATCTTCCCCAGCTCAAAATCTTGAAAAGGGCAAAGAAAAAATGAAGAAAGGTGAGAAAGGTAAGAGAGGTAGGCAAACTAAACAAAAGCCCCAATTCATTGACGTAGACAGTGATAATGAAGATGAGGAGATGGCCACTAGAATACTGCTCCAAAGCAAAGATGCACAAATTAGGGAGCTGGAGAGATATTTTGAGATGGCTCAGCGTATCATTAAGTATTATAAGAATGAACACAATTATTTTAAGAAGATAAAAAGGGGCCTTGCTATCCAGAAAAAAGATGGCCAAGCATTATGCAATGAAAAACAAACTTGCTTGTGCCAAACTCAAAGAGGCCCTCATTGAAATCCAAGCACTAAAAGGAGGAGAAGACCAATCTAGACTTTGAATTTTTGCATCAGCTTCCCTACAGGTCTTTCAAACCCCTTGAAGAATACCTCCACCAATTTTGAAGAATTTTGGACAAGTTTTTGTTTTTTGAGATTTTGGAGGCCTATAAGTGCATCGCCACTGGCGCTACGCTTTTCCCTCAGGCATCCTCAGAGGGAAAATTCTACATTTTTGGATTTCACATGACTAGCGCATTATGTTCACCAAACTTCAGAGCGATTGGAGCATTTTTGACCCCTCAAGAGGTCAAAAAACACCTCATTTTTCACCATTCCACCTCCTTTTCAGGCCTGGCGCTACGCTCAGAGAAATCTTGGGGATTTGAATTTTTAAAATGGTTACATGTGATCAATAAGAAAAATAAAGGAATATCTGGAAAGAGGACTCAACAACATTTCCAACGAGCCATCACGTAGCAAACTCTGACATCGGGAAGGCCCTCAAAACTTGGTTGCAACAAGACCTATTTTCTGCCTAAGGTGGCATTGCGGTTATGGAGAACCCTATGTGTTTTTGGCCAAAAAGTCAACAAAACACACAAATTGATGGAAAAATGATTTTTTAATGTTTTCTGGGGAAAATCACTCAAGATTTTATTGAGGGGTTATGTTATGTTATCTTTCATTTATTAGCCTAGCTATTATGTTTCTTGGGCCTTGCATGGTCTTCAAGCACATAAATGATATTTATGATGAATTTAGGGTTTCTACAAGCCTCTTATGGTTTCCACCTCCTCACTTGCTAAGATAAATAGAGCATGAGGTATTTCATTGTAAATGTTGACATTTGATGAGTTTTGAGAGCAATACATGGTTTTCTTGAGTTCGAAGGAGAAATTGGTCTTGTGGAGTTTCTGAATGGCTTGCTTTGATTGATGATGAAGGAGGATAACTTACAAGATCCATGAGCTTGGTTATTGGTGAAGTTCTTATCTTTCATGTTATTTCTTTCTCATGTGTTCATTATGTTTCCATCTTTCTATGTTTCAGTAGAACAAAAGAGTATAGGCTAAGAAATGTTGTTTTAGGCACCTTAGTCCTTCCTGTTTCTTATTGCCTTTATGTTTTCCTCTGCTGGGTTTGTTTAAGGAATTATTAGTTGCTCCTTAGATCTACCTATGCTTTTTTATTCCATGAATGGTTTAATATGGTAGTTTTCAAAAATGTTTTATGGTTAGCCCTACTTATTTGATGCTATTTAAACTATGTTTTGGAATCTCTCTTTGAAGTATTACTTGTTAGGTTTTAGCTGAAGAGGCCATGTTCTGATCATGCCCTTTGTCCATGCTTGAGAAATTTCCTTAAATTTCTTTGAAGCTTGATCATAGATTCTTAGGAGTTCCCTCTTCTTTGATTATAGTTATATGTTATCTGGTATGTTTTCTAACCTTGAAGGTGAAATGAGTAGAAGTTAAATGAGTTTCTCACCTTCTATATTTCATTGGAATGTTTGTCTTGAATGCTTATTTACCTAAGTTGAATCAAAGAATATTGGTTTTCCCTGTCTATTGATTACTTCTTCATGCTTATGTATTTGAGACTATCTTGTTTAAAAGTATTTGTTTAAGGATTCTTCACTGCACTTATACACCTACTATGTTCAAAAAATTATTGTTCATTTTACTTCACACATACCTTAAGGATCCAGTTGACCAAGCTAGACTTGCCCTGTTATGCATATTGTTTCATTGTTGAGATATCTAGAACTTTTATAGACTCCATAGCCCAATGATTTGAAGACCTCTCACTCCACCTATTCTACTTGACCATCTTACCCAACCAAACAAACAACAAACCCTACACTTAACAACTAGCCTGAAATCAAACCCTAATAGAAAACAAGTTCACATCCTTTTCATACAATAAAGAGAGCCCTCTCTGAGTTTAGGAAGGCTAGGTCCTAGGAATCCAAAGACTGGTCTTATGTTACCCTATGCATTTGGTCTACCAATATGCTAAATCACATGACCCTAACAGTACGTTAACTCTAAGGGTGGGCCTTCTCGGCCCTTATGGGTAAAATTTCTTGAGGTAAAGGTTGTTGATGGGGTTGCTGAGGCATGTTCCATCCAACTTAGTCAAGATGTATGCCCCCTTGAGGAGGAAATGTTTTATGATGTAGGGCCCTTTCCAAAAAATTTTGAACTTTCCTGGCCCTAGGGATTCTTTTTTGACATCGTAGCGGGGGACTAGCTCTCCCTCAGTGAATGAACGGGGGTTGATGTGGCAGTCAAATGATGATTTTACCAATTTCTTGTGGGCCTCATTGTGTTGTAGAGACTGTAGTCATATTTCATTGACAAACTCTAGTTATATTAAATGATGTTCTAGAGGTTGGGTATCATCGAGGAGTTCGATGGCAACATGTAAATTCAAGATCTTGCGTAAATCAATAAAAAAGTGTAGGGTGCCTTGATTTTTCATGACGGGAACAGGTTTGGAAACCCAAGATGTGCAGGTAGATTGAGTCCTAGTTTCGATACATGATAATATGAATCGTATATGGTGTATCGTATTGTCGAGGTTTTGTGGGGGTAGAATTTTCGTGATGGGATCTTGCGTGAGCGCATGGCTAGATCCCTCGTTAGGATGGAAAATTTCTGGTAGGTGGAAATTGTGTCTGGTGTAGAGGCACCTGAATGTTTCCATTAGCGGGCATGCCTCTAGTTCATGGTATGGCCAGTGAAAATGGTGCATGGTATCATTGTGCCAACTGAGTAGATTGTGTGGGAATCAAAATTACTCTTCGTCCCAGTAGTGGATACTCGGAAGGGGTCAGATGTAGAGGAGGAGGACTTCTACTTCCATTTCCAAGTTTTTGGCTTGGGTATGTCTAACTCTCTTGGGGAGGGTAGACTCAACGCTGCTATTCCTAATTGAAGCATCGGGAGATGCTCGCATTTTATTGTATGATGAAAGTGTGAACAAATCCTGCAATAACTTTGCGTGATTTTCTCTTGGTTAGAGAGATGTCTTTGTGGGAGAGAAGAGACTATGTGAAAATTGTGGGCAAGGTGCTTTAGTTATTTACATTGATTGACCCGGTCACCGATCAGGTCGCATAGTCCACATATTATCTTAGGTTGAACCTGGGTCATGCTTGGTTGGCGTGCCTTCCCATCTTTCCCATTACACAGAAATGGATATGGAGTAGATTTCCTAGGGGCATTATACCTTCCATGTTGGTTGTTAGGTTTCAGGTTGATAAGGTCCTGGAGTTTTGTCTCTAATAGATGTATCATGTCAATTAGATGACGTATTCGCGGGATATAGGTACAACTCTTCTCATGGTGATTCCCCCGACATACTAGGCAAAACATCCTAGATATGGGGTTCTTGTCCTACTTGCTCGGTGGCATGACTGGGTACCAACGATGTAGCGCTTCTAAGTCAGGGCAAGTGACAACCACATGATCGGGTGTTTTACACAATGTACATGTTGGTCTTCTCTACAGAGAGAGGTTGGTGGTAACTAAGGGTTTCTCGATCGGTCGCTTTTCAGCTGACAGAAAGAGGATGGATCTACTCGTCACATCTTCTTGAGTTTTTGAGTTGTTCATGGATTTAGAGTCAGAGCCATATTCTTAGGAGAGGTGAACTATAGTCGATCAAATACAAGCTAGAACTAAACAAAATCTAGGGATATAGTGACAATGGTGCAAAGGATGATTTCCACTGCATATTTGACATGAATATTGGGTATCTGGATTGGTGCGATATACTACATGGACTAGATACCATCGCTAAAACATTTCTAGAGCTGGGTAATCGACGATGAAATGATTGTTTTCATCACAGAGTACATAACGTTTAATATGGGGAGGGGGAATGGCTGGGAGTCTTTCAGGTGACTATCGTTCCTCCTACAGGTATAGAATGACATAAGGTTCATCTCCAGCTGACTAGATGGAGGGATCCTCTTGATAGGATTGCTCAATGGCATGTAAAGCGTCCCTATATCGCAGGATCTCTGGGATATTATGGTTATAATATCCATAATTGCTGCAGATAGCACATGCGTGATTTGTACACAATGCTTTTCCTTGACTTTTGGTGGCAGGTTCCTTTTTACGGGAACTCGGTGCCGTGATGTCTACCGCAGAGCTAAGGAGAGGTTTTAATTCGTCCAGCTCTAGTCAGATGTAGGTAGGATGGCCTAATATGTCATATATGGTGAAGTGTGGTGATTCCCGTGGCATGGTGGGGTTCTCCACCTTCTTTCCTATTCTATTGGTTTTCTTAGTCATAACTATTAGCTTTGCGATGGGAATTTCCTTCGAAGGGATGTTTGTGACAGTTTCCTGAACGGCTGGGGCCTACTCTGGATTGAGAGGGATTAACCTTGTAGAGGTGATGTGCGCATCTCCCATTGTGGTAGGTGGGACTAGGTACCAAAATAGGATTGAAAATGATAAGTTTGGTAGGACCACCGTGGCCATGACCTGCTGCAACACAAAACTAGGTGGGGGGAAGAGGACAGGAGTTTGGGAGGTGACGTAGGCTAGAGAGGCTGCTGTGGATGAGGAATTGATGTCATTACTGCTCGTCTTCGTGTCTTGACTAGCTTCAGTGCTTGATGAGGACATCATGCACACAGGAGCCCCTGTTTCAACAGGTGATGACTCAAGTATAATAGGGGGATCTCCTAGGAATGACCCTAGGATGGATGACGGTTTGAACTAGCTGGGGCCATATTCTTGGTACTGTGTCAGTGTCTCAACAGATCTGTCTACATAGGGTAAAATGACATCGGTATTTGTTAGGGGTCGCTTTTTGCTATGTCTCAACTAGTCGACAGTAATGATGCAGTCCTCATGGGGGAACATCATAGTTCGGAAGACGGTGGAGGTTATGGTGGACATGGTGTACATATAACTCTGGCCAAGCAGTATATTGTAATCCAGTTGAAAATCCAAGACTTTTATGTCTATAAGGACCTCCTTTCTAGTTAAGCAGACCAAAATGTTTTGTTAGAGGCCGATGGGAGCTGAAGGGCATCCATTGTATGCTCTAAGCGTGATGTATGATGGCTTTAGTTTGGGAGACCCTAACTTCAGCGAAACATTCTTTGACATGATGCATGTGGATTCACCCTCATCAATGATACATTGGTGAATGGTGATGTTTTGAATTGACACCACTATCTGAAAGGCGAACATTGAGGGAAGCCTAGGGGTGGATTTATCTAAATCAAAAGCCATTAGGCACGAATCGACAGGGTCGATGGTGACTAATGCGGAAAGTAAGGCTTTCCTTTGCTTTGGGCATGATGGTAATACCTCCAAAGCTAACATGGCGATGAGAGATTTAGCTAGATCATCCATAATGTCATAGTTATCGGTCGTTTAGGAATGGTTTCCTGCCCGCCTAGTTGGTCCCTTGGCCATTTTTGGCAAAGGTTCAATAGGAATCTTCGATATAGTCAAAGGTGTTGTTGGTGCACTTGTACTAGCCTCTGACGCATTGGTGTCTGGTGGGGTATCGTAATTTTGGTTCCGTGTCTGATCTGAAATGGATTGTATTTGTTACGCTATGTAAAGTATCCATTCTGATATAATAAAGTGTGCAAAGTGTTCTCCATGAGTTGCAGGTTAAACAAAGTAGTTTTGGTTAGTTTTCTGAGTTTTATGTGTGAGGATTAGTTAAGTAAATTTATTGTTTAACATATCACAGCAGAAATACACAACAAATAAAATTCACCATCACATAACACAACAAATTGTTGAGGCAGTTCACCCCTCCTGTGATACATCTGTCGATGCAAGGCTCCCCAATGGCATGTCCTTGCTCTATTAATTTGCTAAAAATTGTTATAGAGGTAAAAATATGCCTCAATAGGAAAAACCAGCTGTAAATTCAGCTTCAGAAGATAGAAAATATCTAGAAATATTACTAAACAGTGAAATATTACCCAATACAGTGCCTTCTCCATGATGGCCCTAATGGCTTCTTCATCTTACTCGAAGCAAAATCTACTGTAGATCACCTCTGCTTGATCTGAGACCTATCCCAAACAGTTCCGAAGGTCGAATAGACCCAAAATTGACTAAAATTTCATCCAATTTCGTTCAATATTGAGGGAGTTATGGCAAAAACAAAAGTTTCCCAATGTCCCTAAAAAAACTCCACTAAATGTGGAGGAACTGGACATAACAGAAGTTAAACTGGCCAATTTTCTAAAATTTCATGCCCCTCCAAAAACTTCGCCATACTGACCGTTTGAGAAAACCGTGGCATTTTTTTTTTGGAGGGGTGGTCACATTGGAAACCACCATTTAACCCACCGCTCCACAAGCCATGGCTAACCGTAACATTATTTCCTCCGAAAATGTGGCCACAAGATCCACTTGCTGACAGTCATTGGAGTGGTTACATTAACCGCTGGGTGAAGAGCTCTCTGGTCGTGGCGGAAGGGTCATGTAGTATGGTTGATGTGGGTGTTGACCCCCTTTTCCACCGACGCAACGTTCACATTACTTGAAATATAATTCAATACTGATTCTAGTTAAGAACTAACACTTGGGCGGATTGGTCGGACATGTGCATTGGTAGGAAGGAGGCTCGGGTTCAATTCCTACTGATACACAAAAATTTTGATACGCCATACATACCCAGCCTAGGGCCACGTGGAGGCCTCCGGGCTTGCCACGTGGCAGCCCCTGATAGGCCCAAAAATCTCCAAGTCAACCAAACCTCCAACTATAAATTTCCAGTCCGATTTTGATACACTCGAATGGAATATTTTGGGGGATATTCCAAGGAATATTCTTGGAATATTCTTTTTTTTTTAAATTTTTCCGAAGTTAAAAAGTCAAACTTGGTCAATTGAATTTTGGAGTTTACTGGATACTTCAAACCTCAATAACTTTTGCATATGACCTCGGTTTTGAGAACCGTTCATGGAGCTAGAATTGTAGCGAAAATACCTTTCTGGTCATTTAGATTGCAACCACTTTTGAAAACTTTAATTTTTGAGCAATTTGCATAACTTGGACATGATCTCCTGATCACACCTCCCAAATGAGCAGCTTTTGGACCCCAAAAGCTCTCTAGACTACTGAAACTGATTTGTACAACAAATGAGAGTACTGCACCTTCTTCTCTTTAGACTCCAAACACTTGCCTTTCATGGCTAGTGACTTTGAACCACAACTAGAAAGCAATTAACACTTCCCTTCCTCGATGCGCTTGTCCTCCTGTCAAGAGCTATCTTTCTTGCACTCACTCAGAAAATTTATGGCAAGAAATTTGCATAAGGAAACTAAACATTGTTGCCTTGATCAATGATCCAAGGTGGCTCAAACAAATGAGAGATTACAACATAAAATACATGCATACAACCGAAATTTGCATATGTACAAAATGAGTATGACTTACTGTGCTAAGAAGTATATCAAATTCTTACCAAGCCACTTCCATAGCGACTTTTGCTGCCGAAACTCTTCCTCATGTGAAACTTCTATTTTCACATCAATAATGGAATCCTTAGTTCCACTTGCGCCAATCTTTCTGTCCTCTTGCTACATGTGCTTTGGATGACTAGTTGGATGCAAAGTCCAACAATGGGAGACAACATGTCCCCTCTTTTGGAAAAATGTACAAATCTTATGCACCTTCTTTGAAAGTTGCCTTTGCCTCATCTATTTCCTTTATGCTTTCTTCCTCATCTAGCATCTCGAAACATCATGGTTAAATCCACCACAATATGTACAACAAATCTTTCTTCCATTTAAGTATGTAAAATTATCATGTTTTGCATAAATACAATCAAATTGATCATGAGAAGATTTATACCTCTTGTGCTGCTTTGAATGTTCATCCTTTTTGTCTTCATGAGAAGATGAAGTAGTATAGGCTACAACTTTCATTTGCAAACTAACATCATCGTTCTTGTCTTGAAAAATGTATGAATTTTCATGCTCACCATAAGCTGCATGTCTACCATCTTCTTGCTGCAACAAAGGCTTAAAGCAATGTCAATCATATTTGAAACAAATTTGAAATATTTGCATCTTAGAACTTGGAATAAAGGTTCTCTTTAAAGTAGATTCACATCCTTTCATGGTTTTGGAATCTTCGCCATTAAACTGCACAAAACCAAGACCAAGATTCTTGGGTCGTTCCTCAAACAAAATGGGATCAACCATGCCTTGTGCATGCTTGCCTAATCCTTTGCCTTCATAGCCCATTTTAATCATTAATTTGGAACCTATACCTCTTGTATGTTTTTTTAAAGAACCAACGCATATTTCTAAAGAGGAAATTGAAGACAAATTAGAATGGATTACCTCTTCTTCACGCATTTTCTTGGTCAAAGCCTCTTAAGCTTGATGGAGCTGTATCTCCATATCATGCAATTTTTGAATAATTTATTCATTCTCTTCCTTTATGGAAAAAAACTGTTCACGAAGTTCAGTGCTTTCTCTTTTATCCTCAAACAAAATCTGCACCATGTCCTTCAATATAATAAAGTCATGCTTCATATCATCATCGAAGAATCTTGTGAAGGAGGAAACTTCACATGTAGAAGTTGTCATTATGATGTCATTGAACAAATTAACTTCAAAAAATTTCTCAAAGCTTTTAAAAAAAAATGACAAATCTTTTTTAACCAAATGGAGGTAAAGACAAACTCTTATTCAAGCAGCCAAACAACAAACAAACTCCAAGAGCTTCTTAACAAACAATTGTCAAGAGGGTTTGTGTTTCAATGGCGATCTTAAGTTAATTTGGGGTAAGGAAAAAGCCTTCAACCCTTTCTTCCTTTTTGTCCTCTCCAATACTTAGCTATCCATATCTATTCCTTCACCCTCTAGAAAACTCAGCCTAGTAAGCCTAAAAAACCTACAAAAAATGCTGCCCCAAAATGGCTTTGCACTGCTTGCAAGGGTTATAATGAAAAATTTTAAACAAATCCTTTTGCACAAGAGCAATACAGAGAGAAACACTAGCTCTCCTAATGCTCAAAAACACCAGCTCCGATACCAACCTGATATGAAATGGATTGTATTTGTTACGCTATGCAAAGTATCCATTTTGGTATAATAAAGTGTGCAAAGTGTTCTCCATGAGTTGCAGGTTAAAAAAAGTAGTTTTGGTTATGTTTCTGAGTTTTATGTGTGAGGATTAGTTAAGTAATTTTACTGTTTAACATATCACAGCAGAAATACACAAAAAATAAAATTTGCCATCACATAACACAACAAATTGTTGAGGCAATTCACCCCTCCTGGGCTACATCTATCGGTGCAAGGCTCCCCAATGGCATGTCCTTGCTCTATTAATTTGCTCAAAATGGTTACACAGGTAAAAATATGCCTCAATAGGAAAAACGAGCTATAAATTCAGCTTCAGAAGATAGAAAATAGCTATAAATGGCTTTTGTTTCACACTAAACAATGAAATATTACCCAATAGAGTGCCTTCTCCATGTTGGCCATGATGGCTTCTTCATCTTCCAAGAAGAAAATTATGTTGTATATAACCTCTTCTTGACCTAAAAATTATCCCAAACTATTCAAAAGGTCGAAGAGACCCAAAATTGACTAAAATTTCATCCAATTTCGTTCAATCTTGAGGGAGTTATGGCAAAAACAATTTTTTCCCAATGTCCTTCAAAAACCTCTACTAAATGTGGAGGAACTGGACATAACATAAGTTAAACTGGAAAATTTTCTAAAATTTTGCACCCCTCCAAAACCTCCACCATACTAAACATTTGAGAAAACCATGGCATTTAATTTTTTGGAGGGGTGGTCACATTGGAAACCACCGTTTAACCCACCGCTCCACAAGTCGTGGCTAACGGTAACATTATTTCCTCCGAAAATGTGGCCACAAGCTCCACTTACTGACCATCATGGGAGAGGTTACATTAACCGTTGGGTGAATAGCCCTCTGGTCATGGTGGAAGGGTCATGTGGTATGGTTGATGTGGGGGTTGTCCCCCTTTGCCGCCAACACAACGTTCACATTACTTGAAATATAATTCAATATTGATTCAAGTTAAGAACTAATGCTTGGGCGGATTGGTCAGACATGTGCACTGCCGGGTAGGAGGCCTGGGTTCGATTCTTTCTGATGCACAAAAATTTTGATACGCCATACATACCTGGCCTGGGTCCATGTGGCGGCCTCAGGGCCTGCCACGTAGCAGCCCGTGATAGGCCCAAAAATCTCCAAGTCAACCAAACCTCCAACCAAAACTTGTCAGTCCGATTCTAATACGCTCGAATGGAATATTTTGGGGAATATTCTAGGGAATATTCCCAAAATGTTCTTTTTAAAATTTTTCCAATGTTAAAAAGTCAAACTTGGTCAACTAAATTTTGGAGTTTACTGGAGACTTCAAACCTCAATAAATTTTGCAATCGACCTTGGTTTTGAGAACTTTTCACGGTGTCAGAATCGTAGCAACGAGAAATTTCCGATCATTCAGATTGCAACCACTTTTGAAAACTTTCATTTTTTAGCAATTTGCATAACTTGGACATGATCTCCTGATCAGTGTCTAAAAAAATATTTCTTCACCAGTCATGTAGATTTCATGGTTTTTCTTTCCGCAATCGTCGAGAGTTTTTTGTTGTTGTTGAGTGCTAATTGTCCCTTGATGGGGGAAAGGCTCCTGCATGATTTTTGTCTGTTGTGAGGATCCCCCTTGCCCAGGGTTACCCTATAGCTTCTTCAACTCAGGGAGGTCGAGAGAGTGGTGAGTGTAATGGCCATACTCACCACATATTGAACAAGAGTGGTTCATCCAAATATTTTCCCTCTTGTTCTGCCTTTAGGGGTTAGTTGGCTCCTGGTTTTGATTTCGGTTAGAGTTTCCTTCAGCCTGAGATCGCAAGGGGCGTTGTTGATTGTTGCCCCCCTGTCCAGGATTTCCTTTAGCCTTGTTTTTCCTTTTTTCTTAGCCGCGTTAGGAGGATAATTTGGATTCTCCTGATTCTATGGTTGGCGTGGTTGGACTTGGGAAGGTTGCATAAAGTTCACTTGTGAATTATTCTGCATGGGTGGATTTTGTACTAGGGAATGGGCATATTGTGGTCCTTTTCCCTAGTTTATGAATGGATGTTGGGGGAGCTCTTCTGTCAGCATGTCTAGCTGCGTAATGGGTCCCCTGAGGCAGAGGATATGGACCTCCCTGCTGATGGTGGTATGATGACTCCCTATTAGTCTTATTTTGCGAAGGTGCATGATGAATTTGGTAGCCGGGTTGCGAAATTTTCTGTGTAGAATAATATGCATAACCGGGGTATGGAACGCTGCTGCTTAGGTGATTTTGGGTCAATGACCCAATCAAACCGTATGCGGAGTTCAACTCGCTTGGAAATTATTTGTAAGTTTGTAGGCGCGGGGTGTTAGGTAAGATATTGTAAATATACATTGACTGCGTATAGATCAGCTCAAGATGTTGGGCCTTACTGATGACATCCTCTTCGGATACGGGCTTTTGTTGCGCCACATCCTTCAAAATCTTCGCAGTGAGAGTTTTCAGGAACATGTCTAACAAAAATTGATTGTCGAGTTTGGCTTTGTAAAAACTACAATGTCACCACCATTCGTGGAGATGGTCCGAGATATGGACGGTGGGTCATCTCCACGAATGGCGGCGGGTGTTTTCCTAAAGTGGGTCAGTAATTCGATTCCGGAATCGTGGTGGATAGGTAAGTGAAAATAGGTCAGGAATGCAGTAGCCAGGGTGCTAAAGGTTCCATGTCTTGCATATGGCTGCTCTACATACCATTTCACGGCTATTCCGGGTAGGGTGCTTTGAAATAGTGTTAGTCGAATAATATCATTAACGATGATGCTCGGTGAAAATCACAGGTGGAAAGTCATAAAATGATTTCTGGGGTCTTCCGCTTACTTTCGAACATTGGAATTTAGAAAGGGAGCTTCGTGGGCATGGGAGGCCATGTAGGGTTGTGTGCAATAGGGTCATTTGTCAAATTGGTTAAATCTGGTAAATTTAACAAAGCTAAGAAAGGTGGCTGCAAGTTTGTAGTCATTGCACCTTGTGAAAACGCAATGTTCTGGTTAGGTATAGGGTTTTTCTGTGACGTACCCTGTTGTGAGTTCACCTGGCTTCCCGAATGGGTAGCACTCCTCTGTCCCCTAAGGGTTGTGGGAGGAGTGGTACGTAGTGACCTTGTGGGTTCACTGACGTGGCTTTAGGTGACTGATGAGAGTTCCCAACTAATGGTGCCCCAATAAATGATGAACCAATAAGGGTGGCAGTGTTCTGTCTTTGACGCCTAAATGTCGAAAGACCTGGAACCCCTCCCGGTAATGGGGGGAGGTCCAAAAGGCGTCTAGATTAGCGAGGTCCCATTGGGTCTGTTATGGCATCGACTAGGTATGGTTTTGGAAGTATTTTAGAGGATAGAGACTAAAATAAAAGAAAAAATCTGATCGCATACATAAAACAAAGTGAAAATAAAAGATAAAATTTCCCTTTACATTAATCCTATGTGACCAGTCAATCAAAAAATATGGTTTTTTGTTGTTTTTTGTGTATGAAACTCAAATCCTAGAAGAACTAATCATCCTCACATGCTCAAATTTAACTAGGCCTTGAGAAGATATCTTGCGAATGCTGGAACAACGTCCCGAAAGAACTAGCGATGCCCCCAATCAATCGAAGAAAATTGACCAAGGTAAGGGTAGAGGATCTAGGGTTGCCTGCATCGTCACCTATAGGGAAGGATGCCCTAGTTTTGGCCATTAAGTACCATCATCCCACATGAGCGTTTGAGTCTTGAGATTATTGGTAATTCGGCTACTAATACCGAGTATTAGATGGGTCAGGTAGCGCCGAATAATACCGCATGCACTGGGCCTAAGCTTAACCCCCTCTGAATTGGGTCTCTGTGGCGCTTGGGTTTTCTTTTCCGTGGGCGGATAGATGGATTCAAAAGTTCCCTAAACAGTCAAATTCTATGTTTCAAGATGTAAACTGACCAAGGAGGCTTATTGGATGCCTACCCCATTGGCCCTAACTTAAACTATAAATGCTCTTGTGGCCCTAGTGGGGAGAGTTTAGTGAGTTTAGTTAAGTTAGTTTTAGGTGACTTTGAGTTACTTAGGGTGTGAAAGTGTGTGAGAAATAGGTGAAAAATTGAAGATTTTGAACATGCAGATATGCGGTGATCCTTTTCAAAATCCCCTATTTAAACTGCGTTTGGTTGTTCCTTGCTCAAAAGTAAAACATGTGCGAATGTGGGCTGCTTAAGATGCTTCCTAGTTAATGTAAATGATCAACTATAGGGAGATGGTGAATTATAAACATAGAGTGTTCATATGCTTTCCTAGGATCACCCAAGTGTGCAAAGGCAACAGAGATTACTTGCTCTCTAAGGATAATTCGATCCTGGTCGTGAATCCTAGTGCCAAAAATTGAACTAAAACTAATGAATTTTAAAATAAGAAAATGAAAAAGATTTAGCTAAGCATGCATGGGCTGGGGCCACTTACTTTGGCTAATTACTTAAGTGTTTTTTGGTGCCTAAATTCGCAAAGCATAAATTATTTCAGAATTCAAGTTAACTACCCCCTACTTAAATTATGTATTCACTTTGCAAAAATAAACTTGAAATTTAAAACTAACGTCTAAACTACTAAAACATAGCTAAGAGTGAGCTTTAACAAGTCATGGGACACCTCAACCAGTGCTGATAGATTTCTTATGGGCTGCCAGTCACTTTACATGCAGGGAAAGAAGGGAAATGACAACAAATTTTTTCTTCTGGTTTTCGCGCGCAAAAGGCTGAGATAGACGAGAAGTCAACGCGCAGGTCACTGCTGAACGCGTGCGGTTGGGCACGTCTGTCTGTGAAAAAGCCACACGATTTTCCTGCAAAATAAATTGTTGGAGCTTTTGAGCTTCGACCTCTCACTAAGGGTGAAGAGGTAGTGAAGGAGAAAAAAAGGGGCAGTTCCAACCAACTCCAAAGCAAAGAAATAGGTCTCTGCAAAAAGGCAAAACCACATAAACTTGGAAATAAAAGTGGTGGAGTTGCCAATCCTATGTACATGGATTTGGCACACAAGTGTACCAAATCCCACCTGCTTAAGAGGAGTGGTCTTTTCCTCTTAAGTTCTTGGCCACAGGCAGACAATCAAGGGAGCCAAGCAAGGTAGTGAACATGCTAAGAAATAAACATACTAAATAGTGAGATAACATGTATATTTGAAAACAAAACAAAATTAAACTAAGCACATAATACAAAATCTCTAAAAAGAATCAAACAACTTCAATAATCCAAACGGTGGCACTTAAGTCCCCTCTTATTGAGTGCTGGTAGGAATAAAGGATGAAACTTTTAGCCACTTTCCAAGGGGCCCTTAGAACTAGGGAGTTCTAAGACCTGATGCAAGGATGTCTTTACTTCTGAGCTACCTTGGTGCAATTTCCCTCTCTCTACTCTTGAAGGACTAGAGTTGTTGGATGGCCAACAACTGAGTCCCCTTTATCTCTGCTCCGGATCACACACTACTGGATTTCTTAGGGAAATTATGGCCATCATAACAATTTGTTCTCCCATTTTTTAGCTCTTGGTGGAATTTTATAGGAAAATTCAAACTCCTCTTCCCTCTCTTGGTACATTGATGGATGGTGACCCAAGAGAGGAGGGTGATTCCATTGTGTGCCACATTATTCAATTGTGTGCTACCTTGAGGTCTTAAGGAGGCTTGGGTGGCTGTCCTTAGGCGGCCTCAAGTGTGGGATCAATGTCCTGGAGTGTGCCTTGTGGTCCTAGAAAGTGACTTCCGCCACTCTCATGTCTGCGCAACTTTTTGAGGAAAAGCCACACAAAGGCGCGCTTATCGAAGAAAAATGCGCGTGGAGGCGAATTCTGCTATGGTCTTGAGTGCACAATTTGATTTTTCTTCTAGACCTTAGAGATTTTTAAATTCTTCAGATTCTCTAATGTGCCTCAACCCTGTAAATACTTCTGCCTGACATTTAATGATTTCATCTTTGCTTGTCTGATTTTCCAGTGATAACAAGCACCTTGAAGTATCAATTCAATTGTGTGTTTGACTTGGCAGTGTAGAGGCACGCCCATAGGCAGTGTGAAAATATATTTGTAGGTCTCTACAATATTTTCCCCTTACTTTTCTTGTGTAGAGAGGCCTCTTGAAGAGGTTGTTACAGTTGTAGTGACCTTCCTTTCACCGTATAATGAATCCATGAAGATAAAAAAAAATTGTAGTCAGATAAGTTACCTTTTGGCACTATTTTGTTGAGATCAATAAAATTGCAGTAGTTGGGACTACCTTTGGTATCTAGTAGGGATGAACTTTCAGAGTAACAATAACACTACGAGGACAAGACTCATAAACAACATGGAGTTTCCATATATAAGGTTGTCCTATAAGAACGTCACAATCTTGAAGTGGGGCAGCATCACATTATACCTCATCTTTGAAGGGCTTAATATCATAGGATTTGCGACACAAATGAATAACATGGAGGTCTCATCCATGGCTAAACCAACCAATGGTGTCTGGTTTGGGATGTACCATTTCTGGTAGCTTCAATATCTTGATGAGCTTAGCTGATATTAGGTTCTTTTGGCTCTTGCTATCACTGATGAATGGAATTTGGGTCCCCTTCAACCACATCCATGAATGGAAGAGGTTCTCCCCCTCTTCAAGATCCTCTTTCTTGTTTGGTTGGATATTTGTGGCCACGATGGTATCATTGGGTTTTGCATAGATGATTTTATTCCCTTTATCATGTTCTAATAGGAATTAGAGCGAAAGTCTCTTTCCTTTTCTTTCAACTTTGTTAATAATGATTATGTTGAGTGACATTAATTAGTGTTGGGCCAAGGGATTTTTTGGAACTCACACCACTTTCCAGTGTCCTTTTTTGAATTCCCACTACCCTTCTTTTCCTGTGACTTTGTGAGGTTTTATTGAGGTTGAATCTCCTTAATTTATCCCTTGTTTTGTGAGTTAGGGTTTCCTTTTCCAGGTTTATCTTGCAGTGAATTCGCAGGCCTGAACTCCTTCTTATTCTACTACTTCAATTTCTACTCGATTTTGACATCATATCGATAAATAGATGTACAAGAAATCCATATATGTTTGGATGTACTTGTGAATTCCACCGTGATACTTCAAGGCCAGGTTTCGCTCAGAGTATCTAATACCCAACTTCAAGCATAAGGTATATAAATGATTGATGTACTCTGGCATTGTTTTGTCTCTCTCCTTTAGTAAAGTTATCCATCTCATGTATTGGTCATCATAGTTCCCTACATGGTAAAATTCCTCCTTAAGGGTTGTTATCACTGCAACAAACACCCTCCAAATTTTTTCTTAGACTTGAATTTTGGAGCGTACTAAGGATATTATTATATGTCGTTCTATGGTCTCTTCATTGTCGATTGATGTTTTCCTACGTGTTTAAGCCTTCTTCTTAGGTTCTAAGTGTCAAAGTCACTTTCTCATACAAGGCCGATCGTTGATAAATCCATTAGAGTCAATTTTAGCATGCTCTTTTGCATTAGATGGTCTTACATGATATCATAAGAATATGCACTAGACACATTCCTACAACTTAGTGAACTTCTTGATCAAGGTCGATACTTGTGTTGCAACTTGTGTTTTAAGCATCATAATGATATAATTAAACTATTGGACTTATAAATAAGTGTCACCTTGTTGTCATTTCAAGGTGTGATTGATATTCATGAATCCTGTGCATTTCCCTGGATTGTATTGATGGGATTCATATGTGTGATTAGTGTTTTGGAATTTTTATGATTTCTTTTTCTCTTTTACTCCATTGGTCCCACAGTTATCCATTCTAGAGCTCTTCTTGGTCCTCCTTCCTAGTGCAAGTTATGAAAGCATCAATCCTTCACCAAGTGATAAGTGATTCCTATCCATGAGCCTCATTGATGAGATATTTCCTTTCCAGACTTGTGCATCGAGTCCTCTTTAAGGTGAAATCCTATGATTACATATTGAAAACCTTCAAACCATAATAACCTAACCATTATTGCTTATACTGACTCACTACAATGAGTTTTGAGTATTCTACCTTGTATAACACATGGAGTATTTCTAGTGTCCCTCTGCAAAATAAAAATGTACCATACAAGGTCTCTTCTCTCTCATAGTGCATTAAGCCTCTTTGTGGGAAAAGTGACTTGCTTTTTGCTGCCTGCCTTAGCCAACTGCATAATTTCCTCTTCTAGTAAGCCTTCTTGAGTGTAGGGCATATTTCTAGTGGATAGAAAACCACTGCAAAAGAAAATTGCACTAGCATATGTTGTAGGGTTTATTCTAGTGGAAAACCAACCACTGTGGAAGCAAACAACGTTGTCCTGGAAGCCTCCCTATCAAGTACAACACATGGTGTAATTACAGTGCCTAGTCATCCATTCATTGCTGAATTCTATCGCTCACTGCACCTAAGACTTTCTCTGCCTTCCTCCCTTGGTGCAAGCCATAGTTATTGTTGAAACCAGTCATTGCAGAAGAAAAATACACCCTCCCTTAAGCCTGCCTCTTATTTATAGCGCATGGAACAATTTTAGTCAGCAAGCCATCAAACCTTTTCCACTAAACTCCCTCACTGTGATAAGAATGAGTCTTTCCCTTCCTCTTGAGCACATGCCAAATTTATAGTGTAAAATCAGGGCCTACCTTAGTCGTTGTGAAGCTCAACTGCACTATCATTGTATCCTACTCCCTTGATCGTATCACATAGCACAGTTTTAGTCAGCAAGCTCATCACACTATCCCTTGCACTTTCCCACTACGTTGGACCCTTAAGATGCTACCCTCCTCATAGTGCATGGCATAATTCTAGTGAGCAAAGGTGCTCTCCTTAGCAACTATTGAGATCAATTGCACCATCCATTAAGCCCTTCATTCTCAGTCCTTTCACAAGCCTATCACAAGTAGCTTCTTCCATGATCAAGAGATCATGTGTTATGCTAAAAAATGAAAGTGCTTGAAACTGTACTGAACCTGAGCGACCGAAAAGGTCTCGTCATTGCGATTCTGGCTCCGTGAACGGTTCGAAAAACCAATGTCATATAAGGAAGATATCACATTTTGTTTGTTTTCCCAAATAGCTAAAATTTTTTGACTGAGATGCCCAATCAGCATACAGGTACAATCAACAGATGGCATATTCTGGGGAATATTCCCTTTTCTCACAACCAATCAAAATTCGACATGTGGCTTAATTTGGGTTGTTGATTTTTGTGGTACGAAATTGGTTTTTGACCGTTGATGTTTTATTTAGGTCATTGCATGAGAGACACGTGGCAAGAAAAAAGGCTACCACATGTCCTTAGGAGGCTATGATAAAATTTTATTGGAGTCTGGGGGGTTCGACCCCGTGACCTCCATAGTGCCCACAAAGACCTCTAACCATTCTGCCTACCAGTTGTTTCTTAACTATATTGTTCTCTTCATCATTTTATGTTGTATGTGTTAACCTACTGGCGACCCAAGGTGTGGTCACATGAACCATATTACAACCCTACAACATTATCTTAATCGACGACTTAAACCTTAACCATCGATAATGATTGCGTTCACATGTCGTGGTGACATTTAAACTGTAACGTGATGGTTTTATAAACCGTAACCTCTGGTGGTGGGTAAGTGATGTCACATGCGCATTCAGTTGGCATTAATTCAACAGTTAGTTCAAATATTTTTTGGGTGGCTAATCCGGCGGAGATGTTAAATGCTGTCACATGGGTGAAATTTAATGACATGTAATAAGACGATTTTTGGAACCGTGCCAACTCCTGTTTCTACTCCAACTCAATGTGGAATTTTAAAACCCATAACCGTGTGGTTTAAGGCGGGGGGTCGGCTTGTGACCACCTCGACCTAACCACTAACATTTAAATCAAACGGACCATAACGGTGGGAATTTTGGTGCCGACCCTAAAATTTAGGGATTTTACTATTTTTAGCCAGAATTAAGTGCCAGTCTCGATTTTTAGTGGAGCTTTTCTAGCTGACATTGGGAAAAATGCATTTGGAGGTCAATTTTTGACCAATTAGGGTGAAACAAGAGTCCACCTAGACTAATTTGAACATTATGGAGCCATTGGTGCAGAGGAAACAACCATTAGAGGCCTGTAAACACATGTAATTTTCAATTTTGAGTATAATGACAAAGAGGAACATTCCATTGGGAGATGGACCAGCAGATGTAGCCCAGGAGGGGTGAAATGATTCATCATGCCTACTATGTAAAACTTATTTGTGATTGTATTTCTCTATTATACACTGTTGTTCAATGTTTTTTAGGCTTATTTTCATGCTTTAAGTTCACAAATTCATCTATTTTTCATGGTTTAAACACTCATTCCTTAAGAAAAAAAATGAAGACAACTTGTACATGTTTTTAATACAGAAAGGACACTTAGCACAACAAACTAATACACTCCTTTCAGATCAGGTTGGTATCAGAGCTAGAGTTTATTATGTGGTGTTTTGTGTGCAAAGATTTGTTTAACTATTTGCAAGGGTTTACATGCTTACTAGGTTCAAGCTTAAGAGAGGAGAAGGAAAATTGGTGGAAGCAAGAGGTTCTCAAAGTGATCCACAACAAGGGAGGGCAATATTTCCGCATTATCCACCACCTAGTTCACCTCCAAAAGAACAAAAAGAAGCTATAAGCATGCCTCCACGAGAAGAAGAAACCCCTGAAGAGGTGGATCCCAAAGAAGAAGAAAGAGTGTTCAGGAAAGAATTCCTTGACATGACTGAAATGGTGAGAGTCCTTTATCAAGAAAGGAATGAAAGACTAGAAAGAGAAGGATCCAAACTTTACAAGGAAGTCCAGGGATCATCAAGAGGTCACAATGATGAAGATAAATCAAAGAAGGGCAATGGAGGAAATGGAGGTAGTGGAAAGTCACCATCCTCACCCTAATCATCATCATCTTCTATTTCATCTTCAGTATATCAGCCATACAAGTAAAAAGAAACGGATAAAATTCATTTTCTAAAACTTGATGTTAAGTTTGAATTTCCAATGTTTAATGGTGAAGTCAATGCAGAAAAGCTAGATAATTGGATTAGGCAATTGGTGGTCTATTTGAGAATCCAAAATTTTCATGATGATGATACCAAAATCTAACTAGCTTTATTGAGAATGGAAGGTGAAAAACTTGTTTGGTTGGAAGCCAAGACAAAGGAGGAGATAAAGAAGCATGGTAAGTTTAGTTTATCATGGACTGATTTCATTACTGCAATAAAACAACATTTTTATCCATTAGCTCACATGCAGAAAGCCATAATGGATTGGAAATTTTTTAAACAATTGAAAGGACAAAATGTACAAGTTTATACTCAAGAATTTAGGAGAAGAGCTCTCTTATTAGGAGTAGATTTGTAGAGCCAAGACACTTTTCTCAAGTATAGAGGAGGCTTACATACCTACCTAAGACATATTATCCTCATGTTTAACCCTACAAGCCTAGATGAAGTTGGTGTACAAGCCACACATTTAGAGGCAAGGGGAAATCAAAAAATAGATGGGAGTGAGGAAAATGAGTTTAAAGGCAAATGGAAGAAAAAGAGAAATGAAAATATCAGAAAAGAGAAGGGAAAATTATTTTGCAAACACTTTTCTAAAACTAGCCATGATGAAGACCATTGTTGGAAACTTCATCCATAGTTGAAACCAGAAAGTTTTAAAGCCAAAGAGAAAGCCAAGGAGAAAGGAAAAACTGTTGTAATAGCTAAAAAAGACTTAGGGTTAGAATCAAGAGATGAAACAAAAATCATAGCTATGGGACTAAAGAACATGAAGGGGAAATAAATTGAAACAAAACCCAGCTCTAGTATATCTAACTATCACATACAAGCTCCAAATGAAGAAGAGAGAATTGAACTGTTTCATGTGAGGGTCGTTTCCAAACATACCAAGGTTGACACATTGTTTGATAGTGGGTCACAAGAAAATTTAATCTCTGAAGACTTGGTCAAGAAAATTAATCTTGAGTCCATTCCATATCCAAACCATATCCACTTGGTTGGATTTGTAAGGATGCAAATTTACAGGTTTCAAAGAAGTGCTTGTTGTGCTTTGCAATAACTGCATATTTCATTGACACAGTTGAATCAAATGTTCTTCCGCTTGATATAATAGGTATGGTGTTGGGCAGTCATTAATTGTATGACAAGAAAGAAATATTCCATCTCCATGAGAACAAATACCATTTATTCAAATATGGCAAGGAGTATATTGTGAGAGCTCATCGCAAGAAACTAGACACTTCTTTAGTTAATGCAGGACAAATGAAGAGGCTAGTAAATGCAAGCCAAAACTTGAAATTGATGATGATTAAACAAAGAGATGTTTTAAATCATTCTTTTCAAAAAAATTCTGATGTATGTAATGAGTTGTTTCAGTTTGAAAGCAGGTTGTCTTTGAAAGAAGATGACAAGTAGTTGCAACAATCTACATTGGTGTTTAACGGTGCTGAAAACAAGGTGTCAGTGAAAGAAGTTGCAAAGGTCAAAGGGATGGCAAAGAAAATTGACAAAGAAGGCACAGGATTCATAAATTTTCATTGTTGGTTTCCAAAAGGCATGGTACAATGGCGAAGAAACTTGGTTAAGAGTAGACACAAGTTCAAACTAAAAGTAGCAAAAAATCGCCATAAGGACAAAATGCAAGGTGAGAAAAATTCCACGTTTCCTTTTATTATAGACGAATGTAGAAACAAGAGGTTTACTGAAAAGTTAGATTGTTGTTCTACAAATTCAGAAAATTTGCAGCATGACAGTGTCAAAGACAACAATGCATGGTCAATGAAATCAAGGAAAAAATTGTCTTTTCATGAAAAGCTCCAATTAATGAAATTAGGGAAATTTAAGTGGATAAAGATTGGAAGAGTGGGGACACAGTCTCTTCATCTTCATGTTCAGTAATACAGAGAGGTTTTGGGATCCAAAAGCTTCCCAGTGGGGAGGTGTGATCAGGAGATCATGTGTTATGCTAAAAAATGATAGTACTCAAAACTGTACCGAACTTGAGTGACCATAAATGTCTCCTTGTTGCAATTTCGGCGCTGCGAACATTTCGAAAAACCGATGTCATATGAGGAAGATATCACATTCTATTCATTTTCCCAAACGACTAAAATTTTGTGATTGAGATACCCAGTCAACATACAGGTACAATCAGCAGATGGCATATTCTGTGGAATATTCCCTTTTCTCACAGCCAATCAGAATTCGACATGTGGCTTAACCTGGGTCGTTGATTTTTGTGGTACAGAATTGGTTTTTGACCATTGATGTTTTATTTAGGCCGTTGGATGAGAGACAGGTGGCAAGCCTGGAGGCTGCCACATGTCCTCAGAAGGCTGCCACGTGTCCTCAGAAGGCTGCCATGTGTCCTCAGGAGGCTGCCACGTATCCTCAGGAGGTGATGATAAAATTTTATTGGAGTCCGGGGGGTTCGAACCCGTGACCTCCATAGTGCCTACGAAGACCTCCGACCATTCCACCTACCAGTTGCTTCTTAACTATATTTTTCTCTGCATAATTTTATGTTGTATGTGTTAGCAATGCTGAGGGGGGACCGCTAGTGGTCCCAACCTGCTGGTGGCCCCAAGGTGTGGTCACATGAACCGTGTTACAACCCCACAACATTAATCCTAACTGGCGGCTTAAACCTTAACCATCGGCGATGATTGCGTTCACATGTCGCGGTGACATTTAAATTGTAACGTGATGGTTTTATAAATCGTAACCTCCAGCGGTGGGTAAGAATTTTCATATGCGCATTTAATTGGAATTTAATTCAATGATTAGTTCAAATAGTTTTTGGGTGGCTAATCTGGTGCAGATGTTAAATGCTGTGACATGGGTGTAGTTTAATGACATGTAATGCGATGGTTTTTGGAACCGTGCCAACTCCAGTTTTCGCTCTAACTCAATGTGAAATTTTAAAACCCATAATTGTGTGGTTTTAGGCGGGGTGTCGGCTTGCGACCACCCCGACCTAACCACTAAAATTTAAATCAAACTGACCATAACAACGAGAATTTTGGCGCTGACCCTAAAATTTAGGTATTTTACTACTTTTAGCCACAGTTAAGTGCCAGTCTCCACTTTTAGTGGAGGTTTTCTAGCTGACATTGGGAAAAATGCATTGGGGGGTCAAATTTTGACCAATTGGGGTGAAACAAGAGTTTACCTAGACTAATTTGAGCATTTTGGAGCCATTGGTGCAAAGAAAAAAACCATTAGAGGCCTGTAAACACATGCGATTTGCAATTTTGAGCATAATGACAAAGAGGGACATGCCATTGGGAGCTGGACCAATAGATGTAGCCCAAGAGGGGTGAACTACTTCATCATGCTTCCTGTGTAAAACTTATTTGTGATTGTACTTCTCTATTATACAATTTTGTTCAATGCTTGGCTTATTTTCATGCTTTAAGTTCACAAATTCATCTATGTTTCATGTTTTAAACACTCATTCCTTAAGAAAACAAATGAAGACAACTTGTACATGTTTTTAATATAGAAAGGAAACTTAGCACAACAAACTAATACACTCCTTTCAAATCAGGTTGGTATCAGAGCTAGAGTTTATTCTCTAGTGTTTTGTGTGCAAAGATTTGTTTAACTATTTTCAAGGGTTTACATGCTTACCAAGCTCAAGCTTAAGAGAGGAGAAGGAAAATTGGTGGAAGAAAGAGGTTCTCAAAGTGAGCCACAACAAAGGAGGGCAATATTTCCGCATTCTCCACCACCTAGTTCACCTCCAAAACAATCAGAATAAGCTATAAGCATGCCTCTAGGAGAAGAAGAAACGAATGAAGAGGTGGATCCCAAAGAAGAAGAAAGAGTGTTCAGGAAAACATTCCTTGACATGACTGAAACAGTGAGAGTCCTTTATCAAGAAAGGAATGAAATACTAGAAGGAGAAGGATCCAAACTTCACAAGGAAGGCCAGGGATCATCAGGAGGTCACAATGATGAAGATAAATCAAAGAAGGGCAATGGAGGAAATGGAGGTAATGAAAAGTCACCATCCTCACCCTCATCATCATCATCCTCTATTTCATCTTCAGTACATTAGCCATACAAGTCAACAAACACAGGTAAAATTCCTTTTCTAAAACTTGATGTTAAGTTTTAATTTCCAATGTTTAATGGTGAGGTCAATGCAGAAAAGCTAGATAATTGGATTAGACAATTGGAGGTCTATTTTAGAATCCAAAATTTTCATGATGATGATACCAAAATCCAACTAGCTTCATTGAGAATGGAAGGTGCAACACTTGTTTGGTTGGAAGCCAAGACAAAGGAGGAGATCAAGAAGCATGGTAAGATTATTTTATCATGGAATAATTTCATTACTACAATAAAGCAACAGTTTTATCCATTAGCTCACATGAAGAAAGCCATAATGGTCTGGAAATTTTTTAAACAATTGAAAGGACAAAATGTACAAGTTTATACTCAAGAGTTTAGGAGAAGAGCTCTCTTATTAGGAGTAGATTTGTAGAGCCAAGACTCTTTGTTCAAGTATATAGGAGGCTTACATACCTACCTAAGACATATTGTCCTCATTTTTAACCCTACAAGCCTAGATGAAGTTTGTGTACAAGCCACACATTTAGAGGCAAGGGGAAAACAAAACATAGATGGGAGTGAGGAAAATGAGTTTAAAAGCAAATGGAAGAAAAAGAGAAATGCACATATCAGAAAAGAGAAGGGAAAATTATTTTGAAAACATTGTTCTAAAACTAGCCATGATGAAGACCATTGTTGGAAACTTCATCCATATTTGAAACCAGAAAGTTTTAAAGCCAAAGAGAAAGCCAAGGAGAAAGGAAAAGCTGTTGCAATAGCTGAACAAGACTTAGGGCCAGATTAAGAAGATGAAACAAAAATCATAGCTATGGGAATTAAGAACATGAAGGGGAAATAAATTGAAACAAAACCCAGTTCTAGTATATCTAACTGTCACATACAAGCTCCAAATGAAGAAGAGAGAATTGAACTGTTTCATGTGAGGGTCATTTCCAAACATACCAAGGTTGACACATTGTTTGATAGTGGGTCACAAGAAAATTTAATCTCTGAAGACTTGGTCAAGAAACTTTATCTTGAGATCATTCCATATCCAAAACCATATCCACTTGGTTGGATTTGTAAGGATGCAAATTTACAGGTTTCAAAGAAGTGCTTGTTGCGCTTTGCAATAACTGCATATTTCATTGACACATTTGAATTAGATGTTGTTATGCTTGATATAATAAGTATGGTGTTGGGAAGTCATTAATTGTATGACAAGAAAGAAATCTTCCATTTCCATGAGAACAAATACCATTTATTCAAATATGGCAAGGAGTATATTGTGAGAGCTCATCGCAAGAAACTAGACACTTCTTTAGTTAATGCAGGACAAATGAAGAGGCTAGTCAATGCAAGCCAAAACTTGACATTGATGATGATTAAATAAAGAGATGTTTTACATCATCCTTTTCAAACAAATGTTGATGTATGTAATCAGTTTTTTCAGTCTGAAAGAAGGTTGTCTTTGAAAGAAGATGACAAGCAGTTGCAGAAATCTACATTGTTGTTGAGCGATGCTAAAAACAAGGTGTTAGTGCAAGAAGAGATGGCAAATAAAATTGAAAAAGAAGGCACAAGATTTAGAAATTTTCATTGCTGGTTTCCAAAAGGCATGGTACAATGACAAAGAAACTTGGTCAAGAGCAGACACAAGTTCAAACTAAAAGCAGCAAAAAACCGCCATAAGAACAGAATGCAAGGTGTGAAAAATTCCAAGTTTCCTTTGATTATAGACCAATGTAGAAACAAGATGTTTACTGAAAAGTTAGATTGTTGTTCTGCTAGTTCAGAAAATGTGCAACATGACAGTGTCAAAGACAACAATGCATGGTTGACGGAATCAAGGAAAAAATTATCTTTTCATGAAAAGCTGCAATTAATGAAATTAGGGAAATTTAAGTGGACAAATATTGGAAGAGTGGGGACACAGTCTCCTCAGCTTCATGTTCAGTAATCCAGAGAGGATTTGGGGTCCAAAGGCTTCCTAGTGGGGAGGTGTGATCAGGAGATCATGTGTTCTGCTAAAAAATGAAAGTGCTCAAAACTGTACCGAACCTGAGTGACTGAAAATGTCTCCTCATTGCAATTTCGGCACTGCCAACAGTTCGAAAAACCAATGTCGTATGAGGAAGATATCACGTTTTGTTCATTTTCCCAAATGTATAAAATTTTGTGACTGAGATGCCCAGTCAGCATACAGGTACAATTAGCAGATGGCATATTCTGGGGAATATTCCCTTTTCTCACAACCAATCAAAATTCGACAGGTGGCTTAATCTGGGCCTTTGATTTTTTTGGTACGGAATTGGTTTATGACCGTTGATGTTTTATGTAGGCCGTTGGATGAGAGACACGTGGCAAGCCCAGAGGTTGACACATGTCCTCAGGAGGCGGCCGCGTGTCCTCAAGAGGCTATGATAAAATTTTATTGGATTCTGGGGGGTTCAACCCCTTGACCTCCATAGCACCCGCGAAGACCTCTGGTCATTCCGCCTAGAAGTTGTTTCTTAACTATATTGTTTTCCACATCATTTTATGTTGTATGTGTTAGCAATGCGGCGGGGGGAACCGCCAGCAGTCCCAACCCGCTGGCGGCCCCAAGGTATGGTCACATTAACCGTGTTACAACCCCACAACATTAATATTAACCAACGACTTAAACGTTAACCATCGACGATGATTCCATTTGTTATCACTCAGATTTTCCTTGAAGTTGTGAAAAAGGAAAGTAAATCCGAGGTAACCACAAACCAACCTTCAGATATAGAATCTAGCCAATCTGTATCCAGAGAGGGCTCTCTCTTTAAAATTTAGCGTTTTTTCTTTGAAAATATTAGGCTAGTTATAAGTCCAAGAGTTTGTTTGAATTTAAATGGTGGAATCCACCAACTAAGGGCACGATTGAGTATTTTAGGCCATTGGGCTATGGAGTCGAAAGGATGGCTTTACTGGATTACTATTCTACACACAAGATGGCTTTGCAGGGCAAGATAGCCAAATAGAGAACAATTTTAGATATTAAAGTGAATGGAATGGATTTTGAAGGGATGAAAGGATATTAAGAATCTTTCAACATGTTCAAAGAAAGAAAGTGAATGATTATAGATAAAGAGCAGTTAAGAATTCTTTACTATAGTAATCAAAATGTTTAAACCAGCGAAACAAGAGCAATTAAGAATTCATTGTTTATGACCAGTTCAGAAGAAAACATTTAGAATAATCACAATTGAAATCAGAGTACACTTAAGCAATTTCTGATTTATTCTTTTTTGTCAATTATTCAGAAATGGAACACAGTGATATTATAAACAGATATAAAACTTAAAACATAGGATAGAAATGACTTATTGAACCGTAGTTTGACACATGAATCCTGCAAAAAGTCTTGAGCTTCAATTCATCATCCAGCAAGCCACAAAGAAATTTCTCCAAAGAAATTTTATTCCAAAAGTCAATGTTACAGAAAAGTAGAAGAATCCACCCTAAATAATTCAATTGAGGGCTTATTTATACAAAATAATTATACAAATATCTTGAAAAAATATCAAAATTGGTTCACAAATCTCTCCAACTATTTTACATAAATAGAACTTAAGTAAAGGAAACTCAAACTAATGCATCTATTTGGCACTATTTTTGATGGATAGGTGATTACAAAGAGGAGAATTCAAATTTGATCCAACTCTTAGTTGATGATGAGGCATCCAAGTCACTAACTGCTTCCTTTCTTTGTGCATTCTCCTCCAACAATTCTACAAACTTTGGGTCCAATGATATATTTTTATTTCTCAATCCGTAATAGATATGTAACAAGTGAAAGAGGTTATTGTGGATTAATATTTTGGTGAGATAAACCTCTTTCATTTTCCTAAAATTCATCTCCAGCTGTGCACAATAGGCTCTGTAAAAATATGTGTAAAACAGAGTTTTACAGAGTCTGAAAAATAGCCTATAAAGATGTGCATGTATATATCATTCTTAAACCACTGTGCAAAAAGTGAGATAGGTGTTTGTAGAGGGGTCTCTTAGGAACAAAAACCTCCTTTATTTTTTTATGATGTATTTCGGATTGGCCACAATATTCTCTGCAAAATGATGACTTAACTGGAAGTTTCTACAAAAAGTTATTTCCAACATTGTTTAATATTTCCAAAACCATAATAGATGTTAGAAACGTGAGAGAGGTTTTTGTATATGGTCCTATTAAGAACATAAACCTCCTTAAGTTTGGAAAAATTCATCTTGGATTGATCACAATAGTTTATGAAAAACAATGACTAAAACATGCAATTTCTGCAAAAAATGTTCCTTCTTGTTGTATTTTTCATCTTTTCACTTTTTTGTTCTTTTGACTATTTTACTTTCACTTTTAAACAAAATTCAATGTTGGTGAAAGCATTTTCATTTATTTTTACCATTTTACTGCCTCTGTAATTACTTTTACTGTTTACCTTTGACCGCTCTGTAACTTCATTTTAACTTTCACTCTGACTTCTACCTGATACACTTTAACCACTGATACTCTTTAACTGTTCTTTACTGTGTCCTTTTACCTTCAATGTGTAGTTTAGGTTTTTACTGTCTATTTCAACAGTAAATCGTTTAATATCTTGTTTCCTTTGCTTGTCTTTCAACTGTATGTTTTATCTTCCATCTATGTTTGAATAGATTTGATAACACTCTTGGAGTAAACAAGTCTAATGACTAGTATTAAGACTGTTTATACAAGGATATGGTCTTCTGATTACCTGTAAAACAAAAAAAAATGTTAAGAAAGCATTAGTTTTCAGGGGAGGTCGAAAATGTTTCATTTGATTTTGAGAAGTCTAGCAGTGGTCTTCAGCAAAATTCAGTTAATGGCACTTGACAGTTGATTTTTGAAATTCTTTGCATGGAGAGTGTAGTCGTTTACTGTGGAGGAAAAAATGAGAAGACGCGGGTTGTTTGGTTTTATTCGCAAAGTCAAACGGGGGGGAATTTTTATTATTTTAATGACTGACTTCATTCTGTACGGGAGGTGAGTCACGGGGGAGGGGGGGGGGGAAATGGTAAGCGGTTTTTTCCGCACCACTTATGAGCGAAGGCAGTTTCAGGCGGATGGGCAGCGAAGCGATACAGCACTTGACACGTAGCAATGACACTATTCAAAAACCACTTTTATTTCACACGTTATCTTTCGGATGGGGGATGGCTAGCAGAATCGATGCGAGCCATTGATCTTGGGCGGATCGATCCAACGGTTGACGAGATATGGAGTTGACGGATATTTAATGGGCGGGACTGACATGATTTAATATGAATTAATCATTTCGGGAGGCGTTTGATTGGAGCGTTTGGTTAGTAATTAATCTTAAGGATTAATTAATCCCATATGGAAAAATGGTCGGGAAATGTTAAATGCGCAGGGATGATTTATTTCAAAGTTTAGTTTTAATTAAACTTTGGGTTTATTTTTCTGTTTTAAACATATATACATATATTTAAACCATTTTCATATATTTTTAATATATGGTAATTAAATCAATGCTATATTCTTACCATAGGGGGCGGGAATAGAATTAATTTTATATTTTAGCCAAAAGGGGGTATATTGTGGATTTTTGTCTTGAATAAGTGGGAATAAAATACTTGTGGCTAAAATAGTTATAATACATGGGTTTTGGGAATATTATATGAAAAGGAATTATATACATAGGAAAAGGTGATTTTCATAGGGAGTTAATATATAAATTAGAGTTAATATAACAAAGGGACAATGTCAACTCAAAATACTTAAATATAACCAAGAAAGTGAGAATTCAAAAGTAAATATCATTATTATACTTTCATCACTTAGAATTAGAATAAAAAGTGATTTTGAGGGCTTTTCATGAAAAATTGAAGGATTTTCCTAAGTAAAATGGGATTTTACTTAGGAAAAGATTTTGAGAGGTGAATGAATGTGATAATGGATGATTTCAAGTACTTAGGTTTTTTTCAATTATTGGGCCGAGGGTCCGGTCCCTCCAAAAGTCAAGGAAATGCCTTGAGCCCCTTTAATCTTCAAATACCTTAGTGCTTAGGGAAATTAGTGAAATCTTTAAGGGAAACTGAAGGGGAAGTTAATAATTTTGACTTTGCTTTCCTGTGAAATTTTTCAATGTAGTATCTGTCTTTACACTTTGTGATGAAAGTAAAAATTGAACACATTTAGAACCATCATTCATCACATGCAATCCTGCAACAGCATCTACCTACCCTACTTACTTTACCCTACCATTTTGTCTTCTTTATTAGGGTGCACTTAAACTGGCAAACCCTTATCAATCTTCTTTTCTTTTACATGGAAAACCTATCTAAATCTACACTTATTACATCCAAGGGCTCAGATTAAATTGTTGAGCACCTTTTATTAACTCTACCTATCTACTTATCTGCCAAGATTAAACTTTTTGGTCAGATATTTATTCTCTATTCTTCAACATGAAATTGAAAAATGAATGAGTCAAGTTTAAACAGTTTGACTCTTCATAAATTGTGGCAAAAGTTTGAAAAGCTGCACACAATTTTGTTTATTACAAAAAATGACATAGTAGTGGCATTTAGGCTTGCACACTTTCCATGGCCTTCTTTTGGTGGGGTTCATTTTCTTTCACTTTTTTGGCCATTTTATTTTCTTAACCCTTTGATTTTTCTTTTAGGGTATACTCTCTTTACATTTTTTAAATTTGTTGATTTTTTTATTTTTTTTAAGAATATGGAACACTTTTTGCAACAAGAAAAAGGTATGAACATATTACAGAGTTCATTAAGTCAATCATGAAATATGACACCTATTGGTATAGGAGTCTAACACTGGCTCCACTTGGGGATGGCTTTTCCTTGTGAAAAGTCAAGAACAGCAGGTCAGATGCCTCAAAATGCCTTTAACTGAACCATGTAATCTTCTTTTTCTGGTGGCTTTATTGTATATATGATAATAAAACTTCTGAAGCTTAGGGCCTTCACTTCGGGCTTCAACTCCAACAAGTCACCATCCAATCAAAAATTAAAACTTTGTTTCCAAGTTGGAAATCTTCTGCCTTGTTCCAATCCCAAACATGCATTTGCTGTGGTTGAAAATCTGGAATTGAATATAGTCTTTTTTCTACAACCTGAAATTTGATCTGAAACTGAAACAACACACAAAAATTTTCAAACCAACTTAATGAAAAACTAACTGAAAATTGAAAACAAAGAAATGCTCAAAATTCTGAGCTTATTAGCACTCATTTACCTACTCTAATCTACTAAAAATCTTATTGAATCAGGTAATACAAAAATGCCAATGAAGCCAATCAGGTAGATGTAACAATAAATGGTTAACTTGATTGCTTATGATAAAAATTGGAAGTATATTATGATCATGTGCCCTTATAATCAACGATAATATGTGAAATGGAAATTGTTGATATATTTGATCCTCATAGATAAAACATGTTTGCAGATTTGAGGTAAAAATATTCTCCATATAATTTTCTATAGGATCATTAAAAGCATAATGTATGATTTGTGTTTCTAGGCTTTCAATGATTAGTTGCTCAATTGGATTCTGAATATTAATCCTTGAAACTATTTCCTCAGTCTTGTGTTTGAAAGAATAATCATCCTCAATATGTAGGTCAAAAGATAGTAAAATTTCCTCTTGCTTTGGAGAAGGAAGATTTTCAAAGAATTCTTTAGGATTTCGGAAATTGTATGACTAAATTTGAGAATGCAAAAGTTTGATTTCATTTTCATAATTTTCGCAAATTATATCAAGAAGCCATTTTTTAACTTGAGGAGAACATTTTCTTGATTTAAAAAGAAGAAAGAAAGCTCTTAGAAAATCCTCATCAAACTGAAGTTTTGATAACTCATCCCTGAATTCATTTAAAATTTCATTAAATGAAAGATTTTCCACAAACCATGTCATCCAGTATCACTATTAATGCTTTGGAATATGGATTATTTGGTTGTGGAATTTCTCTGAAACTTGAAGCTCTTGGAAAATGATATCAAAAGAGTCAGAAGAATGATGCTCAAATGTGCATGGAGATTTTATATTTACAATTTTCAAAAGAGATAAATTAAAAACTACTCTAAGATCTTTTCTAAAATACAATATACATTGGAAAACTCTATCAATTTAGAAAGAACATAATGTCTTGGATAACAATCCAAGTTGAAAGCCTAATCTTTCCATATTGTTCTTCCAGGTTCATTCCTCTAGTGGAGTCTTAGTAGTGAAATTGATTTTGGAGTCGCCAGGTGGATGATTTTAACCTTTGTGTGTCTGATTAGTGTCCACCATCATAGATCAGATCTAAACCTGTAAAAAAATTCTGAATAAAAATTTAGTTCTTCAGGAAACCAAATTTTGAGTATTTTATGATTATTTTGTTTTTTTTATGAATTTCCAAAACAACTTCTATGATTTCTTTAAGAGGCTTTTAGATATGAGATTTAAAGTTTGTTAAAGACTTATTGGACTAGAGAAACTGATTGAATGTTTGAAACTAAAGTTCAGTTCATAAACTATACCGGAGATAGAATGAAGCAACATTTATCTACTATGCAATTGCAGAGCAAAAGCAGTTCAAAGGCTACCTGGCTAATCTTCAGACTCCGTCTATATTTTATAAAACAAACACTAGTAACAAATAAAATGATTCAGATCCCCAGCGGAGTCGCCACTATGTTATCACTCAGATTTTCCTTGAAGTTGTGGAAAAGGAAAGTAAATCCGAGGTAACCACAAACCAACCTTTAGATACAGAATCTAGCCAATCTGTATCTAGAGAGGGCTCTCTCTTTAAAATTTAGCTTTTGTTCTTTGAAAATATTAGGCTAGTTATAAGTCCAAGAGTTTGTTTAAATTTAAATGGTGGAATCCGCCAACTAAGGGCACGATTGAGTATTTCAGGCCGTTGGGCTATGGATTCGAAAGGATGGCTTTACTGGATTACTATTCTACACACAAGATGGCTTTGCAGGGCAAGATAGCCAAACATAGAACAATTTTAGATATTAAAGTGAATGGAATGGATTTTGAAGGGATGAAATAAAATTAAGAATATTTCAACATGTTCAAAGAAAGAAAGTGAATGATTACAGATAAAGAGAAGTTAAGAATTCTTTACTATAGTAATCAAAATGTTTAAACCAGCGAAACAAGAGCAATTAAGAATTCATTGTTTATGACCAGTTTAGAAGAAAACATTTAGAATAATCACAATTGAAATCAGAGTAAACTTAAGCAATTTCTGATTTATTCTTTTTTGTCAATTATTCAGAAATTGAACACAGTGATATTATAAACAGATATAAAATTTAAACATAGGATAGAAATGACTTATTGAACCGTAGTTTGACACATGAATCCTGCAAAAAGTCTTGAGCTTCAATTCATCATCCAGCAAGCCACAAAGAAATTTCTCCAAAGCACTTTTATTCCAAAATTCAATGTTACAGCAAAGTAGAAGAATCCAACCTCAATAATTCAATTGAGGGCTTATTTATACAAAAAAATTATACAAAATATCTTGAAAAAATATCAAAATTGGTTCACAAATCTCTCCAACTATTTTACATAAATAGAACTTAAGTAAAGGACACTGAAACTAATGCATCTATTTGGCACTATTTTTGATGGATAGGTGATGAAAAAGAGGAGAATTCGAATTTGATCCAACTCTTAGTTGATGATGAGGCATCCAAGTCACTAACTGCTTCCTTTCTTTGTGCATTCTGCTCCAACAATTCTGCAAACTTGGGGTCCAATGATATATTTTTATTTCTCAATCCGTAATAGATATGTAAAAAGTGAAAGAGGTTATTGTGGATTAATATGTTGGTGAGATAAACCTCTTTCAGTTTCCTACAATTCCACTCCCGCTGTGCACAATAGGCTCTGTACAAATATGTGTAAAATAGAGTTTTACAGAGTCTGAAAAATAGCCTGTAAATATGTGCATGTATCTCTCATTCTGAAATCACTGTGCAAACAGTGAGATAGGTTTTTGTATAGGGGTCTCTTAGGAACAAAAACCTCCTTCAGTTTTGTATGATGTATTTCTGATTGGCCACAATATTCTCTACAAAATGATGACTTAACTGGAAGTTTCTGCAAAAAGTGCTTTCCAACATTGTTTAATATTTCCAAAACCATAATAGTTGTTAGAA
The DNA here is from genome assembly GCA_034641835.2 of Pinus albicaulis. NCBI lineage: Eukaryota > Viridiplantae > Streptophyta > Pinopsida > Pinales > Pinaceae > Pinus > Pinus albicaulis. The sequence goes on from CM076574.1 coordinate 1,130,162,221, forward strand.
AAGTGAGAGAGATTTTTGTATATGGTCCTATTAAGAAGATAAAACTCCTTCAGTTTTGCAAAATTCATCTTGGATTGATCACAATAGTTTCTGCAAAACAATGACTAAAACATGCAATTTCTGCAGAAATGTTCCTTCTTGTTGTATTTTTCATATTTTCACTTTTTTGTTCTTTTGACTGTTTTAATTTCACTTTTAAACAAAATTCAATGTTGGTGAAAGAATTTTTATTTCTTTTTACCATTTTACTGCCTCTGTAATTACTTTTATTGTTTACCTTTGACAGCTCTGTAACTTCATTTTATCTTTCACTCTGACTTTTACCTGATACACTTTAACCACTGATACTCTTTAACTGTTCTTTACTGTGTCCTTTTACCTTCAATGTGTAGTTTAGGTTTTTACTGTTTGTTTCAATAGTAAATCGTTTAATATCTTGTTTCCTTTGCTTGTCTTTCAACTGTATGTTTTATCTTCCATCTATGTTTGAATAGATTTGATAACAATCTTGGAGTAAACAAGTCTAATGACTAGTATTAAGACTGTTTATCCAAGGATATGGTCTTCTGATCACCTGTAAAAAAAACAAATTGTTAAGAAAGCATTGGTTTGCAGGGGAGGTCGAAAATGTTTCATTCGATTTTGAGAAGTCTGGCAGTGGTCTTCAGCAAAATTCAGTTAATGGCACTTGACAGTTGATTTTTGAAATTCTTTGCATGGAGGGTGTAGTCGTTTACTGTGGAGGAAAAAATGAGAAGACGCGGGTTGTTTGGTTTTATTCGTAAATTCGAACGGGGGGAATTTTTATTATTTTAATGACTGACGTCATTCTGTACGGGAGATGAGTCACGGGGGGGAAAAATGGTAAGCGGTTTTTTCCGCACCACTTATGAGCGAAGGCAGTTTCGGGCGGATGGGCAGCGAAGCGATACGACGCTTGACACGTAGCAATGGCACTATTCAAAAAACACTTTTATTTCGCGCGTTATCCTTCAGATGGGGGATGGCCAGCGGAATCGATGCAAGCCGTTGATCTTGGGCGGATCGATCCAACGGTTGACGAGATATGGAGTTGACGGATATTTAATGGGCGGGACTGACATGATTTAATATGAATTAATAATTTCGGGAGGCGTTTGATTGGAGGGTTTGGTTAGTAATTAATCTTAAGGATTAATTAATCCCATATGGAAAAATGGTCGGGAAATGTTAAATGCGCAAGGATGATTTATTTCAAAGTTTAGTTTTAATTAAACTTTGGGTTTATTTTTCTGTTTTAAACATATATACATATATTTAAACCTTTTTCATATATTTTTAATATATGGTAATTAAATCAATGTGATTTTCTTACCATAGGGGGTGGGAATAGAATTAATGTTATATTTTAGCCAAAAGGGGGTATATTGTGGATTTTTGTCTTGAATAAGTGGGAATAAAATACTTGTGGCTAAAATAGTTATAATACATGGGTTTTGGGAATATTATATGAAAATGAATTATATACATAGGAAAAGGTGATTTTCATAGGGAGTTAATATATAAATTAGAGTTAATATGACAAAGGGACAATGTCAACTCAAAATACTTAAATATAACCAAGAAAGTGAGAATTCAAAAGTAAATATCATTATTATACTTTCATCACTTAGACTTAGAATAAAAAGTGATTTTGAGGGCTTTTCATGAAAAATTGAAGGATTTTCCTAAGTAAAATGGGATTTACGTAGGAAAAGATTTTGAGAGGTGAATGAATGTGATAATGGATGATTTCAAGTACTTAGGTTTTTTTCAATTATTGGGCCGAGGGTCCGGTCCCTCCAAAAGTCAAGGAAATGCCTTGAGTCCCTTTAATATTCAAATACCTTAGTGCTTAGGGAAATTAGTGAAATCTTTAAGGGAAACTGAAGGGGAAGTTAATAATCTTGACTTTGCTTTCCTGTGAACTTTTTCAATGTAGTATCTGTCTTTACACTTTGTGATGAAAGTAAAAATTGAACACATTTAGAACCATCATTCATCACATGCAATCCTGCAACAGCATCTACCTACCCTACTTACTTTACCCTACCATTTTGTCTTCTTTATTAGGGTGCACTTAGACTGACAAACCCTTATCAATCTTCTTTTCTTTTACATGGAAAACCTATCTAAATATACACTTATTACATCCAAGGGCTCAGATTAAATTGTTGAGCACCTTTTATTAACTCTACCTATCTACTTATCTGCCAAGATTAAACTGTTTGGTCAGATATTTATTCTCTATTCTACAACATGAAATTGAAAAATGAATGAGTCAAGTTTAAACAGTTTGACTCTTCATAAATTGTGGCAAAAGTTTGAAAAGCTGCACACAATTTTGTTTATTACAAAAAATGACATAGTAGTGGCATTTAGGCTTGCACACTTTCCATGGCCTTCTTTTGGTGGGGTTCATTTTCTTTCACTTTTTTGGCCATTTTATTTTCTTAACCTTTTGATTTTTCTTTTAGGGTATACCCTCTTTACATTTTTTAAATTTTTTGATTTTTTGATTTTTTTTAAGAATATGGAACACCTTTTGCAACAAGAAAAAGGTATGAACATATTACAGATTTCATTAAGTCAATCATGAAATATGACACCTATTGGTGTATAGGAGTCTAACAACGTTCACATGTCGCGGTGACATTTAAATTGTAACGTGACGGTTTTATAAACCGTAACCTCTGGTAGTGGGTAAGCATTGTCATATGCGTGTTCAGTTGGAATTTAATTCAATGATTAGTTCAAACGGTTTTTGGGTGGCTAATCCGGCGGAGATGTTAAATGATTTCACATGGACGCAGTTTAATGACATGTAATGCAATGGTTTTTGGAACCGTGCCAACTCCAGTTTCTGCTCCAACTCAATGTGGAATTTTAAAACCCATAACCGTGTGGTTTTAGGCGGGGGTTCGGCTTGTGACCACCCCGACCTAACCACTAACATTTAAATCAAACAGACCATAACAACGAGAATTTTTGCGCTGACCCTAAAATTTAGGTATTTTACTATTTTTAGCCACAGTTAAGTGCCAGTCTCCACTTTTAGTGGAGCTTTTCTAGCTGACATTGGGAAAAATGCATTGGGAGGTCAATTTTCAACCAATTGGGGTGAAACAAGAGTCTAACTACACTAATTTGAGCATTTTGGAGCCATTGGTGCAGAGAAAAAAACCATTAGAGGTCTGTAAACACATGTAATTTGTAATTTTGAGCATAATGACAAAGAGAGACATGCAATTGGGAGCTGGACCAGCAGATGTAGCCCAAGAGGGGTGGATTTCTTGTTCATGCCTACTGTGTAAAAGTTATGTGTGATTGTATTTATCTATTACACACTGTTGTTCAATGTTTTTTAGGCTTATTTTCATGCTTTAAGTCAACAAATTCATCTATGTTTCATGGTTTAAACACTCATTCCTTAAGCAAACAAATGAAGACAACTTGTACATGTTTTTAATACAGAAAGGACACTTAGCACAACAAACTAATACACCCCTTTCAAATCATTCCATGAGAAAGGTAGAGATAGAATAAATGATTTCAATATTGAATTTTCATTTTCATGATTGAAATTCATTGGCATGCATACCTCCTCAACATGGAAAGATTATATGCTCAAGGAAGATGTCAAGGAGAAAGAACAAAGAATCACTTGCAGAGAAGAAGCACAAAGAACCATCATGAATACATGGAGAGATCTTGAAACAAGACAAATCAAAGACATTTCATGATGACTTAGAAGGTCTCGATGCTAATACATGACCCTTTGGAGGGTGAAGATGAAAAATAAATCATATCTTTCATGAAGACTGGAGACAAAGCAGCAAGGAGATCTGATTGGAATTTCCAAATCATTATGAAGTTCCATGTTATCATTGCTAAGTTATGACTTGTACAAGTTTCATCATAATGTCATATGTATGAATGTGTATTGCCACATCATTTGTGGATGTAATTATTGTATTCTCAAAAATGACAAAATGTAAAATAGGTGGAAGTACAAGAGTCATATGTGGAATATGTAAAGTTACATGTGGAGAAAAGAGTCTTATAGAAGTTCAAAGGTAATTTAGGAGTCCAAGAGTTATGAGGGTATCTCAAGAGTCATAGGGGATATGAAATTTTATTACCGTTGTTATAAAAGAAACCTCATAACTCAAACATAGGGATTTTAGAGTCTTAGACTTTGGAGAGCTAGCCTTTGCTTCTTCAACTTGGCATATGAGAGAAAAAAAATCTTTCGGAAAAGCAAGAAGTGACTTCATGTTACATTTTTGGAGCTAATATCTCACCATTGTAATTGTGTACTTGGATCTTTCACCTAGTAATTGAAGCTCATTGAGAAAACGCATTTTCATGCATGTATTGTGAATATTGTGAGACTATTCTTTGGATGTTTGTGGTATATATTATTTTCATATGTACTAAAGGAATTGAACCACTTCACTGGATTTTGTACTTATCTTGTTGAATGTTATTATTATTTTCATTATAGATTATAAGATAATAAATCACATCAAATACTTACTAAAATAATATGTAATACAAATTTAATGCTTTGAGTGATCTAATAATTTTAATTTATATTTAATAATACTTTTAATTTCTACTTAATAAGTATGATATTGAGTTGGAGCTGCAACAACATCACCCAAAATTATACTATAAAATTACTGAACAAGATGTTGAATTAAATAGGTAAAATAATGCAGGTCAAGAGAATTTATACATTCCAAAGCCACAATCTATCTTATAGATGAAATGACTTTTTTCACGAATTTTTTTCTGGTTATTTCAGTTTAAGTTGTTTAATATATAGAATTAGTGTGCCTTGGGGTTTTAGGGTGTTCAATCTATTTATTCATTCAAAAATGCATTTTAAACAACAAAAAATCACATTCTTTCTTGAAATTATTTTACCGATTTTAGTGAAAAAGTCTATTTTGTTTGTAAGTTAGACTACCCACATTCCAAATATAGGTGCATCCACCTCTTGGAATGTCATTTTCCTCTAAATAATCAAAATTTATAACTAATGTTAGTCATTGGGTGTATCTATTCAATTTTATGTATACAATTTTTAAAAACACAACATTATCAATATTAAATATGTTTATAGACATGTTTACTTTGGAATAAGGCTTGAAAGATTTTAATTTAATTATCAATAATTATTAAGTGGATTGTAGGGATTTAACATTCATGGAATATTTTAAAATATTCTTAATAATATTTACAAATCAAAGATTAAGATTTATCTCCAAAGTAACTATTTCTTTTCAATTAAATTGAGAATTAAAAAAAAATTCATACGAAAAAGTGTTATATAAAAAGAGTTATGGTTTTTTGGGCCCGTGGTATTGATAAGTCATACTCTTGGCCCATAAAACTTGAGTGGGTCTAACAGTTAAGAACATGTGTTTCCTCCTAAGATGTCACATGTTCAAAACTAGAGGAGGGTAGAATATGTATGCCTTCAACAAGGGGGTCTCATACGCCAATTTGGTGTCTAGCTTGGTAGAATATCCATCGTAAAATTACACGGTTAAGAATCTTTTTAGGGAAATATTTGGTAGATTCAAGAGATTTGATCATTCTTGACAGAGTTAAGATGAATCTTTCTCATTATTTATAGGTGTGGTCAAAATTCTCTCTTTCTACCTATAAATATTCTAGTCCCTGAAGATGGGTGGAGTGTCCACCTAAAAGATAGCGACAACTCCTACACAATTCATCTCTAAAAGAATCAAACAATATGAATAACTGTGAAAATGTTCACTCATTCAAAATTATAATTTAGTTAATTTTTATGCATTTTTTTGAATTTTAGCAATACAAGATATAGCACAAAGTAAATGATTTTATTCTTAGGATGGATTGATGTTTATCAACTTTCACTAACTATTTCTTATCATGAATTAATGTCTATTAAATTTTACCATTATATCATTTATCTATTTTACAAAAAATTAATTTATATAATTACATTAATTTTAATTCATAAAAACACATTCAACTATCTAATACTATTTATATAAAACTAAACTATAATATAATTTCTTAATATAAAAAGACTTCGAATTAACTTTCTCCTCGTGTAAATCACTTAAAATCCCTCCAAAATTAATACCCGAACTAAATATATACGACCTAAAAATGTGGCTGAACAATCTCCTCGATATCATGACAAAAATAAAACATACAAGTATCGTTAAAAAAGTCGCATTTTTCTGGTAAAGAATAAGATGAAAGTGTTATTATTTATGTCAATATTTTTGGACCGAAGGGATTGACATTGTATTTTCTTAAGAGAAATACAAATACAAAATACATGCATGCCTTGGAAAGTGAATACATATATTGTTGTATTGATTATTTTAATTAAGTCTTATGTTTTCAACTTGCAGTCTTTAATTATATCAATTATGCTCAAAGATTTTATGTGACGTGAAAAATTCTAGAAGATTAGTTTCATTCAGAGAATTTGAAGAAAAAGAACATATAGAAGAAAATCCTTTAAGAGTCATGTTTTCCTCTTCATCAAAAAATGTTATGAACGTAGCAGAAGAAAATTCTGATCCAGTACAAACAATTCCTTTGTTAGAACCTAAGCAACTCCAAAAAGAAGCTAGAAGGATAGGGAATCAATATTTTCATATGGTGTGTATAAGGATAGGGATAAATGCCTTAACACACAGAGGCCTGAATACATTTTTTCTTGCCACAGTCAGAGACATGAAACATAACAAGTATTCAGATTCATTAATAGGCGGGATGGTTTCTCTATTATCAGATGGACCTGTATACTTTGATTGCTATCCAAATTTTTTTGTCTATACATTTGACAAGCACATCAAATATATTTTGCAACTTCAGATCCAAACAACTGGATTTGATATGAAAAAGAAGAGAAAAAACATTTCCATCTAGACACGTGGTTGTTTTAGACATACCAACACCCTTTATCCTGAAGTTCTCCATGCCCCCTGCAAAGAATCTAAATCCAGTGTGGTTGTTCTAACTGATGCCCAAAATCAGAAGATAGAACACATGATTATTAAATGGGAAAATATGAGTTTCCCAGAACATTGGGTTGTAGATAACACAAAGCTTCCAACATTGCAAAACATTACTTCTGTTAGCCACCTATAAAAATTTGTCATATCAAATGGTGGCTAAAATATTTTTAGCCTTCAAGAAACAATTAATATCCAAAAATTGTGAGTTCTTGAAGTATTATGATGATCTTTACCCTCTGAGATAATTTTCACTGTTGTTTCCCTCAGAGTTCTAAAAGAGCCTGCTATTTGCCAAAAGAAAGTCTGCTTAAAAGCCCATTTACACCTTCATTTTACCCCTCCTTTCACTCATAAAACAATCCCATTTTTCATTCTCATTTCCTTCATAAAATCCCTCCATAAGCCTTCATATAACCTCTAAATAATTCTAAACACCCTTTTAAACCATTTGTTCCCATTTCATTTGGTTTAAAAACTCATATCTCCTCTACCAGAACCCTCAATTTGCCTAAAAAACCTTGTTTTTTAGGCCTAAAAACACTGTTTCTGCATATAAAGTTTTCCTAAGCCCGCGAGGGCTTAACTCTTGTAACCCCTTTCCTCATAAGACCTTAGGCCCCACAACCAGATGCTAAAGGGCTTAAAACCCTTTCCCAGACTCGATTTTCCTTTGTATTCTCATAAAACCCAACTTTCCTTTGTATTTTAATAAAACCCGACAGTTCAAATTTTCAACAAATATCGACCATTGATCTAAACCAATCAACAACCATCGACTCATCGAATTGAAAATCCACATGGGTCATTCCTTTTTTCATGTCTTCCAAAATTCTGATTCGATCCATCAAATCAAACCTCAGCCGTTGATCCACCTTCATCCGACGTTTCGGTCTCGTCGCACTCCACCCATAATTCTTCGCCTTTGCCCCTCTGAATGAGTATTGACCATTGATCTTACTCCTAGATCTGACAGACAATGCTCTGTCACATCGTGAAAATTCTCAAATACCATTCCCTTTTATCCTCCAATTTGTGATCCCCAATTCAAATCTAAGCTGTCCATTCAAAAGATCCTACGGTCTAGATTCAATCCGATAGGCCCAACTCCTTTGAGACAAACCTCCTGCCTCGTAAAACATCTATCCACTCACTAGCTACTGCATGTATTCCACTATCGTCTCCCATCCGTGCAGCTTTCCCATCGCAATTTTTCCGCACCGTCGGATCTGGGCCCTTCGATCCGACGACTAACATTCCATTTCGTAAAAGTTTTGCGACTACGTTTTAAAACCAAAAAATTTTGCGAAAAGGGTGGTATTCGGGAGGACAGGCGTCGTGCGATGAATCATATCGCATTTCTTTTGTGAAAACCACTTACCCCTCAAAATATTTTTTGAAAACCATTAGTGGTTTTCCGCTTTACCACTGACCCCGCAATGTTATTTCTAATTTAATCTTAGCCATCGATCTCCGAAGATCGAACGACCCTGATTTAATTTCCCCACCTTACACTTTCCAACCATCTATTTTCCCAAATGAAACCACCATTTAATCCCGACCGTTGGTTATTTTCATCCAACGGCTCTGATTTAATCTCACCCAAAACCTCCAAAGCAGCCTTTAACCTATTTTTCATGGGATTTTTATGACTTTTGTGTGTTTTTGCAGGTTATTAAGGTTTTTTCCACAGTTTTAAAATGAAACAAAGGTCAAGGATGACGATCCCCAGGCCATTTATTCATGAAGAAAGTGAATCCACAAGATTCAAATTATGATTCCACCTCTAACTCATGAGCATTTGTGAAGTCACAAAACCTCTGTGCACCTGCAAAACAAAAAAAACACAGTAAACATCAAATACCCGAAGAGTATCAATGTCAAAGGATAAAATCAGAGCGAAAGTGAAGATTAATGATTTTAAAAATGTTTTAAAGGGATTAAGGCACCAATTAGAGAATCAAAGGCCTAATCCAGAGTGTTAAATACAAAGACCAGAAGACAAAGGTTAAGCCTAATTAAGCCTAAAACACAGATCAAAAGCACATCAAAGGTGTTTTAGGAAAAACAAGGAGATCTATCAGTCTAAAAAGCCTCCACTGCCACATTATAGGCCAATTGAATCCTCTCTAGCTACCAAAGTGCCACCTGCAACCTCAATAAATCAAAGAAGGCATAGTTATTGCCTTAGTCAGTGATATTTTGTCTAAAAGCAGCCAGAGTTATTGCAAACCCTACCTAAAGAGTTCCAAAGTCAACAAAATCTCCTAAGCGGCTAAAAAAATTAATGAAAACCAATTAATACAGAGGAAATATCAGAGCTCTTCTCTATTGAGCCCCTCAAAGGCCGAGAAGCATTAACTTGTATTAATTGAATTAGAGATCTTTTCTTTCATCCCACCTCCTCTCTATTCTATAAATATTTCTGAACAAGATGAGATATAGGTTGGTCTATGAATATTTGTTGCATGTAAATAGTTTTATGAAGCAGCTGTAGCCCTGTTTGTAATTGAAGATACATAAGCTGAGATGAGAAGTTTGAAGCTGTAGAGACCCACTGGACTTGATGATTGTAACTGGTTTGAACATAAAATACAAGTTGATTTATGAGATCCTGGTCTATGTCAATGGTAATGTGTTTCTTATTGTAAATTGTTATTTTATTTTTGTTTCCATTCTGTCCATTTTCTCTGATAAATAACAGAAAATATAGAGCTAGGATTTACTATTAAAAGTACCCTACTCTCACTGATAAGATTTTTCTCTATGTTTTCCTCCAATTGTGTGTTTAAGAATGACTTAAGTTAAGTGTAAACATTATCAAGGAATGTTAGTTTTCCCATGTCTTGAAGTGCAAAACTTGAAAGGAAGTTCTTGAATGATATTTTCATTTCATACTAAGTAGAGTTAAAACTAGGAAAGTTTATGGTTTGCCCTGTCCTCTAGTTCTATCTCCAAAGGTTGTCTGAAAGTTTTCCCTTAAGAGTATGTTTAAAGCAGGCTAGTTTTGAAGTACTTACCTGATCTTAGACTACTTTTTGTGTTTATCATGAATGTTTCCCCTTTGAATATGCTGAAAGTAGGCTAAGTTAAAAGTCTTTACTTGATCTTAAGCTATTCTATGTGTTTTAAATGTTTTCTATTGAAAGTACATCAAAATCAGGCTAGTTTCAAAGTACTTACCTGATCTTAGATTACTTTTATGTCTTTCCTTAAGTGCATGCCAAAAGCAGGATAGTTTCAAAGTACTTACTTGATCTTAGGCTGCCCTTTGTTCCTTAATCTATTAGATTTCCCTTTCTTATTGTTTCATTCCATAAAATCAACTTAAAGAGATATTTTGACATAGATGACTTGCCCCATGGACCACTCTTGAACCTTACTGTTTCAATTAAATACTATTATGACTCCATAGCCCAATGAATTGAAGCTACCCCTTGCCTATCTTATTAGCTGAATCATTCCTTCACTTCATACACCTTCACCCTTCGTTTAGACTTCCTTCATCTTCATTATATCTTTTCCCAACCAAAATAAACAAAAACCTTGTTCCTCATAACTAGCCTAATATCATATTAAAATCCTTTAAAGATAAATCAATCTTTGCACTTATAGAGAGATCCCTCTCTGGATTCAGGAGGGCTAGATCCTAGAATCCCAAAGTGGTTCATATGTAGGATTTGCGGTTTGTATTTTCCAATCTTGCAAATCATAGAGACCTTGACATTCTGGCGACTCCACTGGGGACTTTCTGAGTTAAATCCTTAAAACCAAACACTCAATGTTCAGCGTAGTATTAGTAGATCTCTTCAAGCACTACCAAAAAAATGGTAATCATGATAAGATTTATTTGAATCAATGACAAACTAAGCGACCCTTAGGATTCTCATAGGCCTTATCAAACCTTGAATTAATCAGCTAGCTAAGACATAAGAGTAAACTCTGTTTGTATCATCACCCTAGCTAAGTGTTGAAACAAATTTAGGACACTCTCATAACCCATAGGACTAAAAAAACTCAGAAAAACCAAAAATATTTCAGATTGGTTAATGGTGGTGGACCATTAAACATTTTACCTCCAAAAGAGCTAAAAATTTCCACCTGGTGACTCCACAATCCTAAAAAAACCTAAAGACTCCACTGGGAAACCCATTACTATCATAACATCATACAAAATCAGTTAAGAAAACTTTGAAGATTAAATTTTCCTTGCTAAAATATCAGTTAGCCTCCTAAAGATTGTCATATTTGGTTTGACTTTTCTTGTTGTTGAGTCTGAGAACATAGCATAGTGGCTTCTAGAAGAATTTATACTAGAGCCTACCCTGACCCAAATCCACTAGAGATAGTTGATAACCCTGAAAGCATACTTATGAAGTCTCCTAAGGTTCAAGCTTCAACTATTGTTAAGTCATTTCATAGAGCCACCTCTGTCCCTGAAAACCTTGCAGCTCTACAAGATTCACAAGTTGACTTAAGAAACCAATTCAGAACTAGGTCACTTGATGATATAGATCAGATATATTTTGAGCCTTCACCTTCATCCCCAGATAGAAGTGAACATCTTGGTAGCAGAGAAACTACTCCGCCTGATTTACATTTCCTTCATAATTTTGGTTTCTCTCATCCTAGATCTGCTCAACAATCTCTTGTTGGTCCATCCACTTCTGTTATCCATACACCCACAATTCAAACCACACCATTCCATCAACCTCCTCTCATTTTACATCCTCCACTTGTAAATCCCCCACTTTTCCCACAACCCCCTATCATGGCAACATGGTATGCTCCCCTAGTCCTTCCTTTACCTCTAGTCAATATACCACAGGACTATCAATCCAAGATACCATTATTTGATGCCAGTGGTGCTACTTCTTCTTCACAACATGTGGATAAGATGAATGACTATTTTGACAAAAATGAGATTGATGATGAAACTGCCAAACTTAGATTATTTTCTCAGAGTTTAGGGGGAGAAGTAAGAAAATGGTTCAAAGGCTTAACCCCTAATAGTATCAATGACCTTCAAGCCCTTCATTAGTTATTCATAAACAATTAGGAAGTCAAGAAAAACCCTCTCCAAATACTTGCAGATTATAACATCCTCAAAAGAAACACTGGGGAAAGTGTTCAAGCTTATTGCACTAGATTCAATAGTGTGTATAATGCCTTACCCCCAGAATTGAAACCTCCATAAGGCTCAGCCTTAAACAAGTTCCTTAAAGGATTTGATCCTGAAATGGCCTATCAGCTGAGAGAGAGAGATCCTTTGACCCTTGAAGACATGCAGAAAGGAGTCTTAGCTGTGGAAGTAAATTTGATGGAGAAAAGAGCTAGAATGAGGAATGAGAAGAAAGTATCATTTAGGGAAGAGTCTACACCTTCCACCTCTATTTCAAAAATGGAGAGAATGATGGAGGAGATGATAAAAAATATGAGCATACTTGAGAGGGCACAAGCCATTCAAAACCAATCCGCTCCTCAAAACAGAAATCGGAATCAAAATCAGAATTTTAGGAGAAACCAACCTCAAAACATACCAAGGGAGGATGATCAGCAGATTACACCTCCTTTTCATCAAAACTATGTAAGTGAGGTTGAAAAAACAATTGAACAAACAGAGGAAGATGACATAAACATGTTGGGAATAGACAATGATAATTTTGATGTTCATTACAAAATGAAACAAGGTCTATACACACCCTATGATGATAAAAGAGTAGAGGATGAATATTACTATCAAGAGCTGGAAAATGTCATCATAAAAACTCCAAAAGAGTATGACCTTATGACTAAAAAGAATCAAGAAGCTCCCAAAACTAAAACCTCTAAAAATTCTGCAAAAAACAGCCCTGTGAATAAACCCATAGTTACAAAATAGAAAGACAAAACAGTGGCTGTAAATTTTGATAAAACAAAGAAACAAGCACTCAAATTAATGAAAAACAGAGTGCAGATCTTAGCAGCGTTAGCACCTAAGCTAGTGTTCCTATAAAAACAATTTTGACCAATTTAAATAGAGGAAATTATCAAATTGATTTTGCTGATATAGTGGTGGTTAATAAGGCTGAAACAAACATTGTAAAAATTCATATGCCTTTTAGTTTGGAACAGAAAATTGCCAAGATAAAAATCTTTGTTCCTCTCACTGAATTAGCCACCCAAGATGTATATAGATCACAAATTTTGAAAGCTTCCAACATAGCAGAAAATAATGACACAATCAACCTCAATGATGACCAACTAGAGCTTTTATTTGGTCCTAATATTGAGGGTAGATACCAAGAAGGACCAGTTCCCCCATTTTACATTAGTTTGAATATTCATGATGAAATTTTACATAATGCCATACATGAATCAATGGCCTCTCATAACCTAATGCCCAAAGCAGTAATGGAGAGCCTAGGCCTTGAAATTACTAGACCATACAAAGATCTATACTCCTTTGACTCTAGTATAGTGAAATGTTTAGGTTTGATCAAAGACCTTTGTGTAAACTTAGCTCAAATTCCAGCCAAGTGTTTAGTGATGTATATTGTAGTGGCTGATGCAACCCCCAAGTATGGTATGTTGTTATCAAGATCTTGGGGAGCTAAGTTACAAGGAATAATGAAAATGGATATGACATATGCTACCATCCCTATTTTCAATCAAACTAGAAGAATTTATGGGGAAACTCACATGCAATACATGGTAAGTAGCCAAGGGAGACCAAAAAACTCTCCTCTTTATTCTGTACATATAGGCATTGAATAATTTATTCTTTTCAATGATGAACCATCAAATGAGAAAGAAAACTTAACTGATTTAATGGCCACCCCTCATAGTAACTTAGTGGCAGACATAGAAAAGGAGGAAGACATGATATAACTATCAAAACAATTTTCCAAATCAGAAAATCACAACAAAAAACCATAGGTCTAGAGCTACAAATCAATCATCCATTGCTTTTTAACCTTGAGATTCAAGAGAAGATTCCTCAACTTAATGAAAAACATGAGGAACTAAACCAAATTCAACATAGTGCTAATGTCAAAAACAATCTAAAAGCACACCAGATAATGAGGATAGTAGTCAAACTAGTGAATCTGAAACTAGTCTTCTTTGTAGTATGAAATTTGATGGGTCTTGCACTAAGAATGATGCATGTGTAGGAGTGTGGCTTCACAATAAAATGAACAATCATGCTGAATGGCATTCCTGCAAATTGAACTTTCAATGCACCAATAACATAGCTGAGTATGAAGCCCTCCTTTTAGGCCTACACTTATTGAATAAATTAGGGGCCAAAAGGACAAAGGTTCATGGTGATTCCAAACTAATAATTAGGCAAGTGAATGGAGAATATAGTGCCAAACATCCCAGACTTAGAGCCTATAGAAATGATGTCATGGATTTATTGAAAACATTTGATGAATTCCAACTTGTCTTTGTCCCAAGAAACCAAAATATCCTTGCCAATAGTTTAGCCTTTGCTGTTAGAACTTGTCTAACACCTTATGAAACTAAGAAATGCACAACCCAAATCAAATTTAGACCAGCTGTCCCAGACAATGAGAAATAATGGCAAGTGATTGATGGAGATAAACAAATAGAAGACTTCCTACAGTCCAGAAATGAATTTGAGCTGCCAAGTTCAGATTCAGAGTATGAAATAGACTGTCCTATTGAAGGAATCTACTTGATGAACAAGTAAAATCTCCAGAGATTGCTGATATAAATCTGTTATCTAAAAAACTTAAACATACCACAGAGATTAGTGCAGATTTAGAAAAAGAAGACTTAGAAACACTGCAATCTAACACTCAAAGTTTGCCAAAAGGTCTGGTCCCATTAGAAGAATTGTTTGATTTCAATGATGTTGCCAAGAAACCAAAGCTGGAGCCTGTTGAAACTGAAGTAGAAGAGTGTAACATAGGCAGTGAACTAAAGTAAAAAATGATCAAATTGTCTAAAAATTTGCCAGATCACATCAAGCTGAAATACATTGAACTGTTTAAGGAATTTTTTGATGTATTTGCATAGAGTTATGAGGACGTAAAGTCCTATGACAGAGAGATAATTCAGCACAAGATACCCCTCAAAGAAAACCAAAAACCTTTTAAACAAAAATTGCGCAGAATCAACCCTGTTCAATTACCTTTGGTTGAGAAAGAAATCAAGAAAAATGTATGAAGCTGGAATTATAGTCCCTATTAGATACTCAGAGTGGGTGTCTAATCTTGTGTCAGTGAGGAAGAAAACAGGAGAAATAAGGCTTTGTATTGATTTTAGGAACTTAAATAGAGCCTCATTAAAATACAACTACCCTTTACCCAATATGGATCACATTTTACAAAAGGTAGTTGGTTCTAAAAGGGTTTCTTTGTTAGATGGCTTCTTAAGTTAAAATCAGATATTAGTACATCCTGATAATCAACTCAAAACAACCTTTACTACACCTTGGGGTAATTTCATGTATGTGAAAATGCCCTTTGGTTTAATGAATGTTGGTACTACATTTCAGAGAGCCATGGATATTTCATTCTCAGAAGAATTAGGCTACTTCATCATTATTTACCTTGATGATATCACTGTTTTTTCCAAAACAGATGAAGAACATCTAGAACACTTGAGAAAAGTATTTGAGAAATGCAGAAAATATGGGTTATCTTTAAATCCAAAGAAAACAATGTTTGGTCTCCAAGAAGGTAAACTACTTGGACACATCATATCGGAAGAGGGGATAAATATAGACCCAAAAAGGATTGATGGTATATTGCAAATGAACCATCCTAGAAACATCAAGGAACTTCAATCTTTCATTGGGAAGATTAATTTCTTGAGAAGGTTCATACCCAACTTAGTTAAACTCCTTAGAAACATAACAAACATGCTGAAAAGGGAAAGAGTTAAATGGACCTTAGAAGCAAAGAAATCATTTGAACTGGTAAAACACGCATTAAAAAAAACACCAGTTCTCATTAGTCCTGATTTTACAAAGGATTTCTTCATTTTTTCATTTGCATCAGAGCACACTATAGCTGCTATCCTATTACAGAAAAATTTGAAGGGACAAGACCAGCCAATTGCATTCTTTAGTAAGGAATTGAGAGATGCACCTCTGAAGTACAACATCATGGAAAAACAAGCCTTTGCCTTGGTCAAAGCCTTAAAATACTTTAGAGTCTACATTTTACATTCCCACATAATTGCATTTATGCCAAATTCAGTTGTGAAAGACATTTTAACACAAGATCTGGATGGAAAAAGAGGAAAGTGGATTGTTGTGATACTTGAATATCTTATAGAAATCAAACCCACTAAGCTCATAAAAGGCCAAGGACTAGAAATATTAATGGCTGAGTCTAATTTTGAAGCTCTTGATATTAACATGATAGATGCATTAGATGAACAGGAGGAGTTGTCAACTCCCATTATTGAAGATCATTTTCTGTTTTCATCTTGGTATGCTGATATTTTATATGTGTTGCTTAATTTCAATACACCTCCTGGTTTGTCTAAAATGAAGGAAAGATTTTTAAAGTTGAAAACTGTCAATTACTGCATTTTAGATAAATGTCTATATTGGAAAAATGAAGTGGATTATTGCTTAAATGTTTGCCTGAGAATGATGCAGATAAGATCAAGCATGAGTTCCATGAAGGAGAATGTGGAGGCCACCTCTATTGGAAGACAACTACCAATAAAATCCTTAGACCTAGTTACTATTGGCCCACCCTCTTTCAATATGTCCATAAAATGATTATTTCCTGTCATAAATGCCAACTCTTTGAAGGTAAAAGAAAATTTCTTCCCTTACCCTTGCATCCAATCACTGTTGAAGCTCCTTTTCAACAGTGGGGTCTAGACTTCATTGGGGAAATCCATCCACCCTCATCTACCTAACATAGATGGATCCTCACTGCAACAGACTACTTTACCAAATGGATAGAAGCCATCCCTTCTAGACAAGCGAATGACTTTGTCATCATAAAATTCCTTGAAAATCATATCCTCTCTAGATTTGGTTGTCCTAGGAAGATTATCACTGACAATGTTGTTGCATTTGGATCCAAAAATATGGTTGAATTCTGTCACAAATATCAGATTACATTGGGCCATTCTACTGCTTATTACCCTCAAGGTAATGGGTTGGAAAAATCCTCAAACAAAAGTTTGGTAAATATAATCAAAAAGTTGTTGGAAGACAATAAGAAATCATGGCACACAAAGCTAGTTCATGCACTTTGGGCTGACAGATTAACACTTAAGAAATCAATTGGAATGTCACCCTACCAGCTAGTTTATGGAGCAGATGCAATTTTTCCATCCAGTCTAGGAGTGCCAGTCATGAAGCTGATCCAAGAGGTACAGTCTGAAGAAAATGATATGACAAGAAGAATCAATTAGACTATTCATCTTCAACAAACCAGAGGGGAATTCTAAAACTGAGCATTACACAAGCAAGAAAACATCATGAAGTTGTTTGATAAAAGAACAAAGGCCAGTAATTTCAGCATTGGTGACAAAGTTTTGAAGTGGGATTCCAGGAGAGAAGATAAGGGAAAACATGGGAAATTTGATAACTTATGGATGGGCCCTTATCTTATTCATTCTAATGCTGGTAATAATGCCTATTTATTGCAGGAAATCAAAGGAACTAAAATTTTTGGAGGTCCTGTCAATGGTAGGATGCTCAAACATTATTTTTCTTGACAATATCAGTTTGAAGCTTTTTCCTTTTTGCTCATTGTAAATATCATTGTTTGAACATTTAATTCAAAGTTAGAAAAATAGAAATACAAAAAAAAATAGAAAAGAAAAGAGGGCAGATTGTAAAACAAGAAAGGTACAGCCCCATACCAAAAAGAGAAACAAAGTCTGAAAGTGTGCAAGCTCAAATGCCACTCCTGAAAACACACTTCTAGTTAGTCATACAGCCGAATCATGAATAATTAGTTTTTCAATTTACTGCTGATAGGTTAGTGAATAATATTTTCCAAACAACTCAATCTTGGCTTATTATTAAGGTAGATTAGGATAGAAAAACAAAGGTTCAAATGAGCTCAAAATCTGAACCTATGAAATTCAAAAGAAGAATGGCTCTAATCAAATCAAATCTTGAGCCAAAGATAGAAAACAAACTGGTTCTAATCTGCCCAAAACTTGAACTAGGAAAGAAAGAAACACAACTCAAACAAATTCAAAATAGAGCTGAAGAAATAATGAAGGATGTTCTTGATTTTCAGACCTCAAGCCTTTACTGTTTTACTTTTAATTTCCTGCAAATTTTAGTCTATGTGCAGCTTGTTTTTATGCCATAGACATACAGCAAGTTAGACTGCTTAATCCTAGCTTGGTTGTTTTTAAATTTCTGTTTTAGAATTTAGAGAATAAAAGTTTGTCAGACAGTCCAATCCTGACAGATAGTAGTTAGGTAGAGAAGCTTGTGAACTCCACTGTTTAATCTGAGTGTTACACAACAATTTCTCACCGTCCCTGCAATTCCCCATCCTGCACAATTGGAGGGCTAATTCCGCGACCTGTGAGCAGTGACATAACTTGAAAACACTTTCATGGCATTCCCGTAAACATGTACTCTCATTGCCTGAAGACAAATCCTTGTGAAAAACCCTAAAAACACCCCTTTTTGCATTGGCGCAGGTAGCCAGTTCATTACCCGCGCCAATGGGGGAAATCCTTCAAAGAGAGCGTGCCAATTGGCGCTCTTTCCCAGAGTCACACTCGCACCAGCCATTTTAAGGAGTGTTTTTTAAAAATAAATGGCGGAAGTTTCGTCCTAACTGATCCAGAAACTGGTATCTAATTTGAGTTGGGAGGTTTGGCTCTGGATCTCCATGTAGAGGAAGTGGTTTGCCACCTCTCATGGAAGCTTCCTTGAGGATAGGGACAATCCCATAATTATAGGGATCCCAACTCCCCCTTCCTCCATCTATAAAAGCTTGCTCATCTCATTTGCAAGCTAGTCTCCAAGTTCCCAAGAGCCTTATGCTGCAGAGCCTTGATTCATTCCCTTAAGGCCAAATCCAAGCAAGGAGATTATTGTCGAGAAATCCGGAGAGAGAGGCTTGTCCCATCCCCAATAGGCTTTATCGAGACACGTTCTGCTGACGACCCTCCGAAGGAGAATTCAGCGTCAGAGCTATGCTTGTATTCTTCTTTTGATTGATTAATGATAAACGACTATTGGTTATGGTTCCACTCTTGTTCTTGATGATGATCATGATTTATGTCTTCTTTGACTGACATATAGTTGTATGCATTGGATTTTATGCTTGCATTTGTTTTGTTTCTTACGTGTGCAGGTGTCCGATCATGGAGATCGTGAGGATTGTGATCTGCCAGAGCTAAGGAACATGAGTGATACTTTCTCTATGAGCGACAACGTCGGATTCCAGGTAAGCCTTCATCGCTAGTTGGTTTATTTGCAATTAGTAACCTGCACTATATCATGAACGATTTTTGCTAGACCCGGTCTGGGCTAGTAGGGATCGCCTCTGTTCGCAGAGGGGATTTACCTCCACAACACTAAGTTCATGGAGAAATAAGGGTAGAATTATATAGTTTTATGTTTTCAATAAAAAATAAAATGCTGATGTTTAAGGTTTGCAAGTCCAAATGCACCTTTAGAAGAAAAATGTTAGGAAGTAGTGTTAGGTAAACATGACTCGGGGTAGAGTCAATGTTGACTAGGATAAATAGTAGTGGTTTTGGTGCACATGGTTTTGTGCACCCATGGTTTTGACCCATGGTATTGCATGTAATGGAGCCTATAAAAGGCTTGGAAGACTTCATTGTAATGAAGGCCTGGAGGTGAGCAGTGAAGGCTCACTTGGCCGGATTGGCCAAGGGTTAATGAAATTTCATTGGTTGGGTTTTTCCCCGGATATGGGGTTTTCCCGGTTAAACATTGTGTTTATGTTAATGATTTGTTGATGGTTATGTTTATTTATTTCTCTCAGTAAATTCTATATTATTTTTGCGGTAAATTTCCTAACAATTGGTATCAGAGCCATGGTTCAGGTTTTGGCTTCAGATTAACATTTTTTTTTTCCAAGGGTTTGTATTTGCATGATGGAAAAAGAATGGCACAGAGCATAGAGCTTGGAGTTTGGAAACCGATATGAGATCTGGGTCATGGCCATATGAAATCGATGAAATATTCTGGAGGCAGCTTTGGCTTCAGATAAGTCAATGACATTCCCAGCTGATGGATGCGATATTTTTTTGCTGAATACGTTGGTGCCAACATTGGGTTTCCGGTGATCAACAATGGATGGACAAGTCCATGATTACGAATGCAGTAGATTGCCCACCCTTCTTTTGAGATTCGAATTTGTTGTTGGAGGACAGCTTTTGTCATCCAATTCGACACCAACAGATGAAAGGGATTCGAACTGGGCATAGAGAGTTATCAGATTCCCATTTGCAGATCGGCTGGTTGCGATTGGTGACATCCATGGGGACCTTCAGAAGGCACGGCAGGCTCTCATGGCCACCCAAGTCATGGACGAGAACAATCAATGGGTAGGAGGAAAGGCCACAGTTGTTCAGGTCGGAGATCTCCTCGATAGAGGGGGAGAAGAGATCAAAGTAATTTATCTGCTCGAGAAACTTAAACAAGAAGCAGAAAAGTCTGGTGGGAGAGTTGTTATATTGAATGGTAATCATGAAATAATGAACGTGGAAGGAGATTTCACCTATGTGACACCGGCTGCGATGGAGGAATTTAGGGGCTGGGCACATTGGTATACAAAGGGGCGATAAATGGCACAGAGTGGAGCGTTCTAGAGGAAAATTCTGGAGGCAATTCAGGCTGCCAGAGAATGTGAATATGGATTCCATCAGAGCCAACTTGGACAATGGCGTGTTGATGGTGGTCGTGCCGAAGATCAGTGATTTCAAAAGAAAGAATGCCATAAACTCTTCGCGGGAGCTTTACGCAGAGGCGTTTGTGGTTGTTTCTTATTTTTTCAAGATGAGGAAGGCGCTTGTTTTGTTCTTATCAGTTGCAGTGAAAACAGTGTGTTTGTTCGCCCCATCGATTGCTTTGATGCCTTTTGCAGGTGGTTGTTACAGTGATGTGTGGGATGCTATGGTGGATCCTTTTTCAAAGTTCTGGACTCCATTCCCAAAGACATCAAGGCTGTTGCCCTCACTCGGGTCGACTGGAAAGAGACCACTGACGCCGACGTCTTTACCGTGGATGTACCAAGGATGAGCGTATTGTGAAATAGTTTGAAGAGTGCCAACTATGGGCATTGGTTGGAATTTTTTTTTTAATGAATGATTCAATGAAATGATGGTTTCATTGGTGAGATGCAACCATGGAAATCCATTGTGCTAGGAAAGTGTTTGATAGAATGTGTCAATCAAATGCTTTGAAGAACGTCAAAATGAGAGAGGATATTTGCAGGTGGATTAATTAATTGATGAACCATGTATCTGAAGAGAACTCCTAGAGGACTGGCGGTTACAGAGGCCGGTGACCCATGTAATCCGATAGATGGATTATTTTTATATGGACATTGATTTCATATGTATAAAGACAATAACAATGAAACAAAAAAAAAATATTATAATGGAGTTAATTTTTATTACATGTAAACGGGCATACTGCTGTAAGACCTAGTATGGCATGCGTACCCTTGGATAATCACTGATAAAGTCTGGGTTAGACCTAGGTGATAGGGGGGATGTCAAGTTTACAATTACCCTGGGTAAAAATTTGAGGGGGGAAGAGCTAGAGTGAGCGAGGTTGTCTCACTTAGCAGGTTTGGCTGGATTTAATCAATAATCCCCAAGTCAAGTTTAAGGGGGAATTGTTAGGTAAACATGACTCAGGGTAGAGTCAATGTTGACTAGGGTAAATAGTAGTGGTTTTGGGGCACATGGTTTTGACCCATGGTATTGCATGTAATGGGGCCTATGAAAGGCTGGGAAGACTTCATTGTAATGAAGGCCTAGAGGTGAGCAGTGAAGGCTCACTTGGCCGGATTGGCCAAGGTTTTGGCCAATGGTTAATGAAATTTCATTGGTTGGGTTTTTCCCCGGATTTGGGGTTTTCCAAGTTAAACATTGTGTTTATGTTAATGATTTTTTTCTGATTATGTTTATTTATTTCTCTCAGTAAATTATACATTATTTCTGCGGTAAATTTCCTAACAAGTAGGTTGTGTAGGTAGTTGTTTGGGGAAGAATTTTTCTGTTGATATATCTAATGTTCTGCTGATCTTTCAAGCAGCTGATCAGAGAAGAGGAAAAGGTGTTAAAGGTACAAAGCCACTGATCTACATCCAGAGAATGCTTTTCTATGGTTCTTGACACCTCCATAGAGCTGCCATCCCAAGTTGGAGCCACTGTTAGCCACCTATAAAAAAATTTCATATCAAATGGTGGCTAAAATATTTTTAGCCTTCAAGAAACAATTCATGTCCAAAATTGTGAGTTCTTGAAGTCTTATGATGATCTTTACCCTCTGAGATAATATTCACTAATGTTTCCCTCATAGTCCTAAAAGAGCCTGCTGTTTGCCAAAAGAAAGACTGCTTAAAATCCCATTTACACCTTCATTTTACCCCTCCTTTCACTCATAAAACAATCCCATTTTTCATTCTCATTTCCTTCATAAAATCCATCCATAAGCCTTCATATAACCTATAAATCATTCTAAACACCCTTTTAAACCATTTTTTCCCATTTCCTTTGGTTTAAAAACTCATATCTCCTCTACCGGAACCCTCAGTTTGCCTAAAAAACCCTGTTTTTTAGGCCTAAAAACACCGTTTCTGCATTTAAAGTTTTCCTAAGCCCTTAAGGGCTTAACTCCTGTAACCCCTTTCCTCATAAGACCTTAGGCCCCACAACCGGATGCTAAAGGGCTTAAAACCCTTTCCCAAACCCGATTTTCCTTTGTATTTTCATAAAACCCAACTTTCCTTTGTATTTTAATAAAACCCGACAGTTCAAATTTTCAACAAATATTGACCATCGATCTAAACCAATCAACGGCCATCGGCTCATTGCATCACAAATCCACATGGGTCCTTCCTTTTTTCATGTCTTCCAAAATTCTGATGCTATCCATTAGAGCAAACCTCAGCCGTTGATCCACCTTCATCCGACGTTCCGGATCTCGTCGCACTCCACCCATAATTCTTAGCCTTTGCCCCTCTAAATGAGTATTGACCGTCGATATTACTCCCAGATCCGACAGATAGCGCTCTGTCACATCGCACAAATTCTCAAATACCATTCCCTTTTCTCCTCTGATTTGCGATCCCCGATTCAAATCTAAGCCGTCCATTCAAAAGATCCTACGGTCTAGATTCAATTTGATAGGCCCAACTCCTTTCAGACCTACCTCCCGCCTCGTAAAACATCTATCCACTCACCAGCTACCATGTGTATTCCACTATTGCCTACCATCCGTGCAGCTTTCCCATTGCAATTTTTCTGCATCATCGGATCTGGGCCCTCCGATCCGATGACTGACATTCCATTTTGCAAAAGTTTTGCGACTACGTTTTAACACCAAAAAGTTTTACGAAAAGGGTGGTATTCAGGAAGATAGGTTTCGTGCGATGAATCATATCACATTTATTTTGTGAAAACCACTTACCCCTCAAAATCTTTTGCGAAAACCATTAGTGGTTTTTCGCTTTACCACTGACCCCGCAATGTTTTTTCTAATTCAATCTTAGCCATCGATCTCTGAAGATCGAACGAACCTGATTTAATTTCCCCACCATACACTTTCCGCCCATCTATTTTCCCAAATGAACCCACCATTTAATCTCGACCGTTGGTTATTTTCATCCAACGGCTCTAATTTAACCTCGTGCCCGAAACCTCCAAAGCAGCCTTTAACCTAATTTTCACGGGATTTTTATGACTTTTGTGTGTTTTTGCAGGTTATTAAAGTTTTGTCCACAGTTTTAAAATGAAACAAAGGCCAGGGATGACGATCCCTAGGGCTTTTATTCATGAAGAAAGTGAAACCACAAGATTCAAATTATGATTCCACCTCTGCCTCATGAGCATTTGTGAAGTCACAAAACCTTTGCGCACCTGCAAAACAAAAAAATCACAGTAAACATCAAACATCGGAAGAGTATTAGTGTCAAAGGATAAAATCAGAGTGAAAGTGAAGATTATTGATTTTAAACAGAGCTTAAAGGGATTAAGGCACCAATTCGAGAATCAAAGGCCTAATCCACAATGTTAAAGACAAAGACCAGAAGACAAAGGTTAAGCCTAATTAAGCCTAAAACACAGATCAAAAGCACATCAAAGGTGTTTTAGGAAAAACAAGGAGATCTATTAGTCCGAAAACCCTCCACTGCCACATCAGAGGCCAATTGAATCCTCTCCAGCTACCAAAGTGCCACCTGCAACCTCAATAAATCAAAGAAGGCATAGTTATTGCCTTAGTCAGTGATATTTTCTATAAAAGCAGCCAGAGTTATTGCAAACCCTGCCTAAAGAGTTCCAAAGTCAACAAGATCTCCTAAGTGGCTAAAAAACTTAATGAAAACCAATTAATACAAAGGAAATATCAGAGCTCTCCTCTGTTGAGCCCCTCAAAGGCCGAGAAGCATTGACTTGTATTAATTGAATTAGAGATCTTTTCTTTCATCCCACCTCCTCTTTCTTCTATAAATACTTCTGAAGAATATGAGATATAGGCTGGTCTATGAATATCTGTTGCATGTAAATAGTTTTCTGAAGTTGTTGTATCCCTGTTTGTAATTGAAGATACATAAGATGAGATGAGAAGTTTGAAGTTGTAGAGACCCACTGGACTTGATGATTGTAATTGGTTTGAACATCAAATACAAATTGATTTATGGGATCCTGGTCTATGTCAATGGTAATGTGTTTCTTATTGTAAATTGTTATTTTTTTTTTTTCCATTCTGTCCATTTTCTCTTGATAAAGAACAACAAATATAGAACTAGGATTTATTGTTAAAAGTACCCTACTCTCACTGATAAGCTTTATCTCTATGTTTTCCTCCAATTGTGTGTTTAAGAATGACTTAAGTTAAGTGTAAACATTATCAAGGAATGTTAGTTTGCCCATGTCTTGAAGTGAAAAACTTGAAAGGAAGTTCTTGAATGATATTTTCATTTCATACTAAGTAGAGTTAAAACTAGGAAAGTTTATGGTTTGCCCTGTCCTCTAGTTCTATCTCCAAAGGTTGTCTAAAAGTTTTCCCTTAAGAGTATGTTGAAAGCAGGCTAGTTTCGAAGTACTTACCTGATCTTAGAATACTTTTTGTGTCTATCATGAATGTTTCCCCTTTGAATATGCTGAAATCAGGCTAAGTTAAAAGTATTTACTTGATCTTAAGCTATTCTATGTGTTTTAAATTTTTTCTATTGAAAGTACATCAAAAGCAGGCTAGTTTCAAAGTACTTACCTGATCTTAGATTACTTTTATGTCTTTCCTTAAGTGCATGCCAAAAGCAGGATAGTTTCAAAGTACTTAATTGATCTTAGGCTGCCCTTTGTTCCTTCATCTGTTAGATTTCCCTTTCTTATTGTTTCATTCCATAAAATCAACTTGAAGAGATCCTTTGACATAGATGACTTGCCCCATGGACCACACTTGAACCTTACTGTTTCAATTAAATCCTCTTATGACTCCATAGCCCAATGGATTGAAGGTACCCCTTTCCTATATTATTAGCTGAATCATTCCTTCACTTCATACACCTTCACCCTTCATTTATACTTCCTTCATCTTCATTATATCTTTGCCCAACCAAAACAAACAAAAACCTTGTTCCTCATAACTAGCCTAATATCATATTAAAAGCCTTTAAAGATAAATCAATCTTTTCACTTGTAGAGAGATCCCTTTATGGATTCAAGAGGGCTAGATCATAGAATCCCAAAGTGGTTCATATGTATGCTTTGCAGTTTGTATTTTCCAATGTTGCAAATTACAGAGACCCTAACAACTTCTACCAATATTGAGGAAGGCCCCTCATTTGCTGTTGTATCCTTCCCCGGAAGATCTACCATGGATCACAGAATAATTGACCAAGCTTGTAAAACTTCATCCATGTTTATAGATCCACAAGAAATTTATACCTCTAGCTCCCATCTATCATCTGTAAATTTCACCCATGTTGATTTATTTGAATTTTCTCAACTTGTAAATTTTTCCTCTCTACAATTGATATACCCAAATTGCAGACAAAAAATAAATCTCATTAGTGTTGCAGAACTAGTGATGCACCAAAATCATCATCCAAGGACGGGAGAATCTCCTCCTACAACTTCTATCACTCCCTGTCCAAATCCAAAATGTTCAGATATCCCATTTCCACATGATCCTAATCATGTAATGATGATCCATGAACTTCCATCTCTTGAAAATGAAGATCCTCGCCTCAAAGAAATGATGAGAAAAATGCGCCCAATGAGTATGAAAAAATATGGTCTTGGATATCTTGAGCATCTAAATGAGCTAATTCCACATTCTGGATTCAGTAATTTTGTTCTTGAAGACTGTAAAAGACCCTCCAAGTGTTGGAAATATTGTCATTGATGGCAAAGGAGAAGACAGGAATAGCACCTGAACTATCACTAAGGCAAAAGGAACAAAAAGAAACAGCAGCAACCAAGGTAGAGAGGCAACAGAGACATCAAAGGAAACATATGAAGCAGAGAAGCAGCAGAGAAAGCATCAGACAAGGAGCAGAGGCAGTTGTAGAAGGGCCATTTGTAAATATGAAAGAATTTGTTTCTGGATTCTGTGAGAGGTGTATTAATTTGGGATTTTATATATGAAGTGGAGAAATTGATTAAATTGGTTGTGTAGAACCTCAAAAGAAGCTAAAGGGGTTTACTATGTTAATTAGGCATATGCGATAGTGAACCCTGTTTGTTTAAAAATATTAAATCTCTGTATAAAAAGCCAAGCATTGAGTCCTATTTCCATTGTTGAAATCGACAGAAGAGAACCATAATCTGTTGGGTTATTAATGCCAGAGAAAGTGCTTGTATTACAAATGCTTATCATGAACGCCACACAATTGAATACATGGGTTTTTTTTATGAATTTCCTGCGTAGTAATCCTGTGAGAAAGGCTCTATAGAAGCCAATGAGATTTTGGTCCTTCTTGGTGGAGAACGTAAGTAATGACAGCACTCGATTGTTGGATATATTTAAACCTGCATTGAACTCTATTTGTTTAGGTTGATGAGCAAGAAAATGTGGAAGCGGTTACACTGTGTTAAGGGAGAACATACAGTAGTGTGCGTTCATTGGAACTTAGAGCTAATGGAGTAGTCGGAACCTTGAGGGAATAGTAAAAGTGGGTTTGAGAATTAAACCAACGGTGTCGCAAAGTTTTTAAGTGGTAAGTGGAATGTCAAAAAATAATGCGATAGTGCTCTTTGAATGACGCGTGGCAAAGTTTCCAAAAACCATGAGTTTCACACTTTTCCTGGGCGTTAAAGTGATGTGGGGAAAGTTTTGCGATTATTGTTCGATCAGTATTGTGAGAGATCAAATGGGTTTCGCATTACAAGTTGCGAGGTCGATAATTAGCAGTAAGCTGCATATGTAGTGGGGCCAGATGTATCTGATGCGATGGTTTGTGTATGTGTGAGGCCTAATCAATAGTGGGCTGTGGTCGAGTATTGTTATGTTAAGAACTGGGTTCTTAACCAAGGTTAAATAGTTAACATAACAAACGTATATATATAGTGGCCGAAGACATATGTGGTAAAAGGGAAGTTTTGTCGTATATAGATATAAGTGTGTGGGTCTATGTTATAAATTGAGCTTTATGATAAAGTTCATTAGATCTCCATAAGGTGAAAGCCCAAAGACTTGGTTGAGTGGTTAAATACAATTTGAATATTTATTGATTTCATGAAATAAGGTAATGCCTATGGGTTATAATCGCAGAGCATGGACGAGAAAGAACTTCGCATGTGAAGATAAAGAATTGGGTCTTATTATAAAGTTTAAATCAGATATTTAAAATATATGCTTCCACATAGAGAACTGAAAGGGTTGAATTGAAATACTCATGGGGTTTGGATACGCGGTAAAGTGTTGACATATTTATATTAATATATGTGCTAGGCGAAGATTTATTGTTGGAACCAATATACAATATAATTTGATATGTGGATGAATAGAGTTGTGGGCCCACAAGTCCTTGTTGATATATGCATTTGTGCGTTGGTTTAAAAAATTCGACAAGTATGAAGTGGAAAGGTTTAATTGCATTCGGGACAGTGGAAGCATTTAAAATGCATTTACATCTACAAATGACACTATTATATAGTGTTTGGGTTTTATCCAAAATCGGGAGTGTAAGACAAAAGGAATATTTGTATAGTGTAGATATATGATGGGTTGATAAAGAATTATCATATATATATATATATATATATGTGTGTGTGTGTGTGTGTGTGTGTGTGTGTGTGAGGGCCGAGACCTACATTGAATGATAGAAAAGTCGAACATTTAATATTCATGGAATGGACTTGACTATGGTTTTTAACCATAGAGCATTAAAAGCAGCTTCCGTATATGAAGACCAATGTTATTTGATTGTTGGGTTCTGACCATTGTGTTAAGAATAGAAAGGTAACTTCCGCATATTATTATTAATAATTTCCCATATTTGGAAATAGCTTGGGTCAAATTTTGGGATGCATTTTATATGCATGAGACTTTGAGAGTTATTTGGGGGCTAAACTAGTGAAGCAGTTATATATGCAGTAGATACACAATTGCAGTGAACAGGAGAGTATGCAGAATGGTTACATGAAAATAGCTGCCAGATTTGGAACATAATTTGGGAAATGCATTCTACATGCATGGAAAACAAGAGAGTATGCAGAAACTGAAAAAGATAGTGACAGCAGTAGAAAATATAGACGCACAACAAGCCAAGAATTGAATGGGTTGAATTGAAATTCTTATTGTAACTAAAAATGTAAAGTTTTATTTATTTTATATTGTTTTTGATGCATTGGCAAGTCTCCGTAGGCAAACAAAACTCCACTGTAAAACTGAAATTTGTACATATTGTTATATTCCTCTGAATGAGATGGACAAAGAAATGAGAAGGCAGAATTCAATGAGTCATGGCTGTTCATTTCTAATTCCCTGTGGAATACAAACATTCATGAGGTGAACCCTATAAATGATATCATATAGACATACATAAAAAGGTTAGAGAATGGAGAAATGAGGCAGAGAGGGTAAGAAGAAGAAGGAGTAGATACAGAAGCAGTGAAGAGTCAGAGATGATATAAGGCATACATGAAGACTGGTGGACAACAGTGAAGAAGGAATTGAACAAAGCTGATAACCAAGTAAATCAGCATGTGTTTATTTTTGAAAGAGTGAGGAAGTTGTGCTTCCATATCAAGTTGTAGCTTGATAGATGTCAGTTGTAGCTGACTAAGGTAGGAGCCTCCTGTAGGTTGTAGCCTGCATAAAATAGATGGAAGTTGGTGCTTTCATATCAATTTGTAGCTTGATAGATGTCAGTTGTAGCTGGTTGAGGTAGGATCCTCCTGTAGGTTGTAGCCTGCAGAAAATAGATGGGAGTTGGAGCTTCCTTGCAAGTTGTAGCTTGCTGAATCGAGGTTGTAGCCTCCTGTACGTTGGAGCCTACATAAAATCAGTGGTGAGAGGGAGTTGGAGCTTGCCTTTGCATCACAATAATAATAAGATGTGGTTTTCTCCCTTATGGGTTTCCACTTATATCTGTTGTCTATGTGCATGATGTATATGTGTTGATATGGTATATCTAATTTTCTTAATACTTTCTGCTCACATATTAATACTGTTGTTACATTATCTAATCTACTTAATACTTGCTGCTCACAAATTAATATTGCTCACATATTAAGTTGATCATGAAATGAGGGTGTAAATAAGTTTAAAGGAAAGTTTTAAAAGTCTATGAATGTGTTAAAGTGATTCACCCCCCTCTTAGTTTAACTAAGGGTTCAACACCAAGCCCATAATGTTCAAATTATTTTCCATCATGGAAGGATGCAAAATGCATACTATTGATACCCAATGGATTAATAATATGCTAAATTGGGATCTATACATTCATCCAGAGTCTAATGCTTTTGATCTTAGTATCCCAAATCAAGAAAAAGTCAGAGTGTCACAAGAATGGAAGGCATATATAAAAAGAACAAAGAATTGGTTATCATTTTATGAATGGAAAAATAAATTTGAACCTTCAGATATAAACATGGAAGATGCAGAATCATCTTTAGCAAAACACCCTTGGACTGATATTGATGGCAGTAAAGTTGAAACACATACCGCTTTTCCTTCCTATAAAGAAATTATCCTGGGAGAAGCACAAAATAGTGCAAAAGATATTCCCTTGGTATTAAAGGATGAAAATGCCCTTGGCATTGATGGGAGAATACAAAAATCCAGTGAGCAGATAAATTGGACCAACACAACAGTTAAAGGATTGGAAATGAATTGTGTTAAAACTGACGAAATCAAAGAACATTTTGATAGTTTACAAGTCTCTGTGAGTGGCATTAACAGGACTTTGAATGATTTAAATTATTCCGGTACAATATTAAAAGGTTTTGTTAAAGAATATCTGTAAAAAATTGAAGATGTTGAAAAGAATATAGATATAGGGATGCATTATACTCAAGGGCTTATTGAAGAATCGTCTAAAATATTTGATAAAATGCACATAGCTCCAAAAGATAAGCCCATTCCTATTTCTTATCTCTTCAAAAGATCTGTAAATATCCAACATCCTGTCAAGCTTGTTGATAAATTTCCCTTCCTTTTTCCAAAAGAAATAACAGAAGAAAAAGTTGAGCCCATAACACTTTCTTCTCTGTTCAAAGAACGAGAAATACCAGAAAGCTCAAAACCACATATGTTCCCCATCTATGAGTATCTTCAAAGCCAATACACCAGGTATCCAGCACCTGATCTTAGTGGGAAAGGTAAACTTCCAGAAACACATAACTTCCATCCTGAATCTCATAGAGAATGGAATATAGACAACCTAAGTGTTGGCCAAATTAGGAAAATGATAGATTTAATATTCACAGAATATAAAATTATGTGACTCATAGGAAAAAATGAATTTGAAGCCTGTAAATATGTCATTCAGTGTTTTATTGGAAAATTATTAAGGTGGTGGGAAATAGAGACATCACCAACATTAGTGACAAAAATGGAAAATGAAATTTTGAAGGATGAAGGGGGAGATATTATTCATAATACGGATGGAAGTCCACAAAGTAATATGATTGGAGCATTGAATTCATTTATTTTGTGATGCAGGTAGGGTCTGCAACCCCAGAATCTTTGCCAACACTGTGCGTATATAAATGTTTCTCACAATCTTTGCCCAATAAAAACTTCAATGTTTGGCAAATTCAAACCCCATTATTCGCAGAAGCATTTAGATATATGATTCAAAAACTAGAAACCCAATAATCAAATTTCCATGCTTTTCAAACATATGGTTATAAAACCATTTCACAGTAAACATTTCTCAACCATCAAATTGTCAATCAATCAATATTCGAATGCTTCCATAAACCATATCCAATACCTCAATTCCCTCAATTCCATTGAATCACCAACATTCACATGGGCTTTTAATATCGGATCAAAAGTCAACAAAACAAATGCGCCCTTGGTTTTTTTAACAAACTTAACATTGCTTACTCAATCCAAACCATAAGCAATTATAATATCAACCATCCTTTGCGCAAATCATTTACAATGACATCGACCCACACACATTACTCGTTGATCATTGGATTAACTATACAACATTCCCAATTCAGTGAACGCACTAAGAAATATTCCACGGATTTTACATCAATGTGCTTACCCATTGAACACAAATATGAACCTGGCCACGGTAAAAACAAATGGACTTACCTCCAGGAGCGCTTACTGCTTTCAAGTTTGACTACTGCTTTCAAACATCGACTGTCGCTCAGCATTTAACACAAAAACGCTGCAATTCAACGCAACGTAAATCCATTCCTTGGACGCCCTTCACCTTGGTATGTTCTTACTACAATACTGCTCTACGTTAAATTTGATAACAAATGTGGTAACACGACCGATCTGCATGTCCTAACCATAGCGCCTTCCTTCTAGTTCGATTCCACGGCTTGAATCGACTTCAATTCATCGAACCATTCAATTTAAGTCAGAGTGTATCCTCTAGAACCCTTCACGCAGACCTTAATTCCTCCACGTCTTACTACATGTCAGCCGAAACACAAATCAACTTTTGAGACTTCACTTTGCACCTCCGGTATTAAACGATTACTGTTTCATCAATTCAGAATAGACAGAGTCGAAAAAAATTTCTTCAACGCTAATCGATCTCTCTTCAATTGCATTATAAAAAGACATGAGATTCATCCACAATTCAATCTGGCATTTACAAACAGATTTTATTAAGTAGACTATATGATTTCAAACCTGCCAATCGAAGTCCATTCGATTGCATACTGCCCAAGTCCAACGCTGTAACTTGCCATGGATATTCCCATTCTGTAGCAGATTTAAATTATTCGATTTCCATCGATCCATCCAATGCTTCTACTTTCTAATTTGAACGCTTTCCCTTCAACAATTTAACGATCAGTCTCCTACTGATGTTCGTTCCTGCATCTTCAATTAACTTGCAGGTCGAATTTAAGATTTCACTAAGGCGCCTTTGCTTTTGATCGATACTCTATTCCATTCAGAATCTGGAGCAAATTCTGCGTCCAACACCCTTTGACTGCTCAAATTGCTTATGCGTTACTTACACCAATCAACATTTAACAATATGAAATATCGATCAAGCATTTCAAAACAGTTAAAAAACGCTCCATCTCACATTTGAAATACAACTCTTCAATGCTATTCTTTACAATCTATAATACAGTCAACGCACCATTCAAATCATACCTTCAGGTTTTATTTAAAACGTATCTCATACCATCGATTCACTATTACCAGTTCCAATTATGGTACCTCATCACAACAGTCCAATTTGATTTTCACCAAAACGAGTGCGCCTCAATGAATTCGACTTTCTAAAGTCGATATACAGAAAATATACACCTACCCAATGAATCAAAACACACAATTCTGAAACACTTTTCACATTAACAATGAAATACTTACAAACTTTTCTTCCTGGCTAGATATTCAACATTCATGGCCCTTACAATTTGCCAGAGGCTTACAGCCTTGGCTGTTCAAACCTGCTCTCAATCACTCTCACTCTCCAACTATTCAAGTGTATTTTCCTCACAAAAACCACTCATATTTATACATAAATAATGAATTTAATTCACTCCAAAAATCACTCCACCTAATCCTCAACTAAATCTATATTTTAGGTGTGGACTCAACAAAGTCCCATACATAGAATTCCTAATCCCTAATTTTTCTCCTAATCTATTTCTCTCATATCCTTTTAATTAATAAAAGAATATTTACAAAATCCTCACTTTATCTCCTATTTTATTAAAAATGAAAAATTAATTAATAAAATAGTAAAAATGCCGCACCCCCCTTTATTACATATTTACAAATAAAAAATGGCCTTGATGCTCCTGCATCATTTTGGAACATTAGTGCGGAGGAGAAATTGAACTTGCAAATAAGCATGAGATGATTCTCATGAACTTTAAATGCTATAAAATGTCCCAGTATGAAGACTTTCATAGGGATTGGATCCAAAGAATATATGAAGTTAGGGATAGCAAAAATATCTTTTGGAAATAGGTCTATTTGGCAGCCTTGCCTTAAAAATTTGTTGATTACCTCATACAACAAGAGGCCTTCCAAATGCCTTTTGAATCTTATACTTGGGGTGAAATTTATAGCATTATAACTAAAGTCTTAGTAGGATTATCTACAAGTATGAAAGTAAACAGATCACAGCAAAAATTATCCGAACTGCCAGATAGAAAATCTATATGTAGCAAATATGGCCTATCCATATTTGACCCCATAGTGAAAAGAAGAAAAGCTAAAAACAAGGCCAAGAAAGCAAAAAGTAAAGGATAGAGAGAATTAAAAAGAAAGGGACCAGGAAAGGGTACTACAAGTATGTCTCAAAGACACATTATTATCATCCTAAGGACATTCATATAGAAACACAAAAAAGAGATCAATGTGTTATTCATTAGTAATTTTTGCCTTTATAGATGACTAAATGCTTATCCTACATTTCTAGAAACAAAATTCACTAATATTCTGAGTTCTAGAAATCTCACTGCCTTCATTATCATTAGGATAAATTTTTTACTGTTCTACTACTCTATCAAGGCATGACTAGTCTATCACTCCCAGAAGACCAAATCATGGACTTATGTCACTCATTTTCACTATGTTTGCCACCTCTGACCTTACTACTCTGTTTTGACTTGCCTAATTTTCTACTCACACCTTGGATTTTCCAAGTAGCCTTATTTTTTCTCGTATTCACCAAATGCCTCAGGCATTGGTGGTTTTAAGCTACCTTTATGGCTCTTTAGATAAATAAAAGTTATAATTTTCTAGGATTTCAATGCATAAATGTTTGTCAATGATTTTTTTTACACCCACAAACCCTAAGTTAAGTGTTCAGCCAAAGGTCAAGTCTAAAAGGCATCCTAATAGGTCATTAGGGTTCATCCGTTGGAGGGTTATTTTGGATATTCAAAATCAATGTGTTTCATGTGCCAAGAAGGTAAATCAAATGGAAAGGAGTGTTAGCTCATGATTGTCCAAAAGGTATAAAAAACCCTCAAGAGAAACCTCTTTTGATCAGAGCATAAATTTTGCAAAATGAAATTTTCCTATCTTAAAACATTTATGTAGGAATGGTTTATGATGGTTATTAGCAAAAGAGAGGCAAGGTGAGAAGCCAAACTCCTCAAGGACATTCACAAAAAGGGGAAGAGAACATGCTTATGAAACAAAGAGTATCAAGGTTTTTATAACTAATTGTAAAAACAGGCGTTGCCCAGCAAGGAGTACATGAAAAGGATCTCAAAGACAGAGATACATCAGCATCATTGAACATAAATTGAAGATTTATTAAAAATTAGAATGATAGACCTTCACCATGACAGCAAAATGTTTTCAAAAAATGATGTTCAATGTGAATTACATGTTTTTCCAAGGTAACATTTTTCCACTGCACCAAAGGGAGAAGTTCTAAAGAGTATCAGTGAAGGATACCTAAGTTTTCAGGTAGAGTCAAAGGATTTTCAAAAGCAGTAGCAGGGAGAAGAAAGTTACATTTTCAAAAATCATCCACCAAAGAATCATTTTTATGCTTAAAACACCTCCTGCAAAAAAGAAAAAGAAATGTCAGTGAAGGGATAAAAATACCAAAAACAGACATTAGAAAAAGTGGGTTTTGGTTTTTAATTTATTAAATTCCAAGGGTATTAAGAGCATAACGTTCCTCACTCAACACCATTTTTTCATTTGTGAAAAAGAGTGAGAGGATTCAAAGTTCTTGGCAAGATTGGGGCAAGAGAACCTTTGCCGCTACACTCCTATAAGGTTGTTCTACGTACCTGTGTGAGCTCCCTTTGGAAAGTGCAATAGGGTGCTACGTGCCTGTGGAGGTGTTCTATGTGTAGGGGAGTGTAGGAGTCACTCGAAATCCCGTGCACTACGTGTAGGGGTGTGCAGGGTTGCTCGACAGCCCGACGCTGCACGTTGTTCTGTTCAACAACGCGCAGGAGATGCTCGACACCCGATCTGTTATGCGCCTGGACATGTAGAGGGCTGACAGCTTCACTGTGCTATGTGCTCGGTCATTCAAGCTAGACCCGACACCCCATTCAGACTCGGTCGCGCTATGCATTGGGCTGTTCAGGACTACCCAAGAGAGACCGACACCTCATGCAACTCCTCCCTACGCTACGCTCCTGCGCTGCACGTTCAACCAGAAGGTTTTTATAGATGGTGCAAGCTTCAAAGTTACTCAAAACTCCTCAAAAATTATTCCTGGTGCCTCGTAAAGGTTTCATAAGAGGTATTTAGGTCCTTTCCTCTCTCTCATATTGTTTTTAAAGGTATAACTTAAATAAAATGTGAAAAACCATAAGGAAGGAGAAAACACCTAATCTCATGCTAACAACTCTCTTGTTCAAAGAACACTTATTCATCTGGATATTGAAAGCACACTGAGGCCCGAATTAGTTTTATTCACTCATCCTTCCCCTTTCACTTGAAAATCAGTGCTTGTCTCATTATCATCTCACTTTCCCTCTCCACATCATTTCACAAATAGATCAGGGTTTTGATTTTAAAAGCAAGAGTAAAATATAAAATTCTTATAGAAGGTAGTGTTGAAAGTGGTGAAGAGTGGGAGAGTGAATAGGTTTGAGCCTATAAACACTAAATAAATTACAGCCTCCCCTACCATAGTTTCATATTTCCAAGAGGTAGGATGTCTTGATTTATGTGAAAAAGTACAAAGAGTCAAATTTCACCCTAAGTTGACTAGAATTTTCATCCTCAACCTCCATGACCAACAAGTGCATCTAGCTGGAGTGAATTTTGAGTTGTCCGCCAATAGAATTTCCATGGCCACTGGGATACCTTGCATGGGAGAAAAATGGTTCAAACAAGTGAGTTTGGACTTAAGCCATTACCAGCCTTTTTGAAACCAAGATACCAAGCTGATTGCAAGACCATTTTTCCCTTCTCCCATCTGTTGGAAAGGTATGCCCCTTTAATGAAAGCCATCATGAAATATTTTACCAGTGAGGGTAGGTTTTCCAGACTCTATTCCTACCATAAAAGACTACTCATGCATTTCACCAGGGCCAAGCTACTGCATTTGCCTTATTACTTTTATAGAAGTATTGATAAGGTGTCATACATTGTGCAAAAAAGGCCTCCTTCACAACAAACGAAGAGTCTTTTTCACCATTCTCTCATCAAGATGATTGTGTTGCATCAATTAGAGAAATAGGGTATCTCATGGGAAGTGTTCACCGCCCATGATGTTTTCACAAATCCACAGCCTCTTCCTCTGCAAAGTTTGCCCTCGTCATCTCATCCACCTTCCTTAATTCCTCCCTCAACCCCCATTGACCATGATTACTCATCCACACATGAATCCTATCCACAATAAAAATTCTCTCCTTCACCTTCTCTTGAAGCATTAGAACAAGAAGAAAGTGATGAAGAACAAGAGGAAAACAGTGACAAAGAAGAAAATTACAGTCAAGAGGAAGAAACAAATGATGAGGAAGAGAAAAATGTAAATGAAGAAAGTGACAATGAGGAAGAAGAAATAAATGGTGAGGAAGAAAGTGATAGCCATGAGAAAACAAGCCATGACAGTCATAATGAAGACACAGATAATGAAGATGATGATGAAGACAAAGGAGATGAGCAGAACAACGAAAAATAAGAAGAAGGCAGTGAGCCAAATGAGGATGAAGAAGAAGATGACATGGCAGAAGATGTAGAAGATCATGATAGTGATCAAGATACAAGAAATGAAGAAGAAACATATGAAGAGGAAGATTATGAAGGCAAAGTCAGTGATAGAGAGGAGAATACAAAGACTGAAAATAATGAAGATACAGAGGCAGAGGCAGAGTTTGAAGAAAATGGCAGTGGGAAAAACAGTTAAGACAGTGGGCAAAACAACATGGAAGAAGAAACAAATGATATAGAGGATAATGATGAAGATAAAGAGATAGAGGTAGAAGATGAAGACAATGGCAGTGGGCAAAACAATGACTCTGATGAAGAGGACAATTTATAACAAAATGACACTGAAGAAGATATGGAAGAGGATGACAGTGATAAAAACCATGATAGTGATGATAGCATGGGGGAAAATGAAAGTGCCTCTCAAGAAGGCAGTCAAGAAGAAAATGAAGAGGACACAAATACAGGTATTATTTATGAAAATAAAAGCAGCCTGAAGGTCAGTCACGAAGAAGATATTCAAATGAAACTTATCAAACCTCTTCCTCTCACATATCAAAGAGGATCAAGGCAAGTGTTTGCTGCCTCCAAAAGGCAAGTGACCTTGCCATATACATCAGTTCAAAGGCTTGACAAGGGCAAAGAGAAGATTAAAAAGGATAAGAAAAGTAAGGGAGGCAAGCAAACTAGTCAAAAGCCACAATTCATTGACCTAGATAGTGATAATGGAGATGAGGAGATGGCTACTAGACTACTACTCCAAAGAAAAGATGCAAAAATTAGGGAGCGGGAGATGGATTTTGAGATGGAACAATGTATCATTAGGTACTACAAGAATGAACACGAGTATTTCAAGAAGATAAAAAGGGGCCTTGCTCTCCAGAAAAAGTTGACCAAACATTATGCCATGAAAAACAAACTTGTTAGTGCCAAACTGAAGGAAGACCTCATGAAAATTCAAGCACTAAAAGAAGAAAAGGCCAATATAGGCTTGGAATCTTGGCACAAGCCTCTCTACAGGTCTCCCAAAACCCATGAGGCACTCATTTACCAAATTTGGGATAATTTTGACAAGTTTTTGTTTTTTGCTAATTTTGAGGCCAAGAGGGTAGCACACTTGGTGCTACGCTCTTTTTTAGAGCATCTTAAAGAGAAAAGGTTTACATTTTTTGGATCCTCATCACTAATATAGCTTGCTCAGAAAATTTTAGATCAATTAGAGTTGTTTTGGTCCTCCAAAAGGGTTAAAAACACCCAATTTTTGACCATTCTGCCTGCTTTTCAGAACATGTGTTGTGCCTTTACCAACCTTGGAATTTTTAGTTTTTGAACAGGCTACAGAGTTCATATCATAGAACCAAGGGTATATCTAGAAATTAGACTTCAAGGGATTTCCAAAAAGCCATCACGAAGCCTTTTCTGATGTCGGGAAGGCCTTCAAAACACTGTTGCAAGATGACCCATTTTTCCAGCTCCTATGCTATGCCCTTGGCATGGAATTTCCTTGTAAAACACAGTGCTACGCCATTAGCAGAGGGAAATTCAGAAATGTACACTTAGCAAGTTTTATGATGCTTGTCAAACCTCAAATATCTATTTTTTTCTAAAAATGTCCAGAAAGATATTTTTTAGATATTTTGTGCCTTGGGCCTTGCAAGGTCTCAAGGACAAATAGTAACTGTTCTAATTAGCCAATAGGCTTCTATATACTCTATTAGTCTTTTCTCCTCCTTTTTGGTTAAATAGAGCATTGAGAACTCATTGTAAATGTTGGCTTTTGATGAGTTTTAAGAGCAATACATGGTTCTTTGAGGTTAAAGAGCATTTTGGTGTTGTGGAGCTTGTGGATGATTTGC
Organism: Pinus albicaulis; assembly: GCA_034641835.2. Lineage (NCBI taxonomy): Eukaryota > Viridiplantae > Streptophyta > Pinopsida > Pinales > Pinaceae > Pinus > Pinus albicaulis. The sequence continues at coordinate 1,130,201,580 of CM076574.1, forward strand.
CTTGATTGATGGTGATGAAGGCTTACTTGTAGGATCCTTGAATTTGGTTAATGGTGATCTGTATAATTTTTTCATGTTTTCTTGTTTATCATATGTCCATATTTCTGTGTTACAATAGCTCAGAAAAGTATAGGTTGAGAAATGTTGTTTGAGGCACCTCAGTCCTCCTGTTTGCTATTGTATTCATGTTTTCCTCTACTGGGTTAGTTTAAGGAATTCTTAGTTGCTCCTTAGGCCCACCTAAGCTTGTTTTTTTCATTAATGGATTAATATTCTATTTTCCAAATATGCTTTACGGTAAGCCTTGCTTATTTGATGCTATCTAAGCTCTGTCTTGGAACCTCTCTTTGATGTATTGATTGTTAGTTTAAGCCAAAGACGTCTTGTTTCGATCTTTCCCTTTGTCCATGCCTATCAGTTTACTTCAAAGTTCTTTATAGTTTGATAGATGATGTTTTAAGAGTTCCCTCTTCATTTATTTAAGCTATTTGTCTTCTTATATGTTTTCAAATCTTGAAAGTAGAATCATTGAATTTAGATAAGTTTTCTTGCTTTCTTTGTTCCACTAGATTTCTCATCTTGAAAGTTTATTGTTTAAATTATTGTCATTGAGTAAATGGTGTGCCCTATCTCATGATTAGTATCTTTTTTCTTATAAATATTTAAGACCCTTTTGTTCATAGGTATTTGACAAAGGATTCTTAACTACCCTTTGCCCTACCTTTTTTCCCCAACTTAATGTTCATCTCACTTCACACATAACCTTAATGGTCCATTGGCTACACTAGATTTTCCCTGTGATGTACCCTGATTCATTATTGAGATATCAATGAATTTCATAGACTCCATAGCCCCATTGATTCAAGAACCTCTCAATCCACCTATCCTACTTGATCATCTTACCTAACCAAACAAACAACAAACCCTACACTTAACAACTAGCCTAAAATCAAATTTCTAAAGCGAACAAGTTTACATCCTTCACACACAATAGAGAGAGCCCTCTCTGAGTCCAGGATGGCTAGGTCCTAGGACTCCAAATACTGGTATGATGTTACCCTATGCATTTGGTCTACCAATCCGATAAATCATGGGACTCCAACATAATGGCGATCACGGTGGGACCTTTTGAGTTAGTGACAATCTAAGTATCCCTTAGGAATCCAGAATCCCTTGTTAAAGAGTATCCAATGAATATGCCACCTCATCACCACACCAAAATAATGGTGATCAAGGTGGGACTGAGTACATAGTAGCCTAAAAACTCTTATAGACTCATTTGACCCTCAGTTGCGTTTAGAAAATCAACTGATAGCCTAGAGTAGACTGGTTGTTTCACCATCCTAGCAAAATGATGACCTAGCTGTAGTACACTCATAGAAACCTTAGGGCTACTTAAGAGAACTCAGAAAACCCCAAAACATTCCTAGATTGTTTTTATCAGTTACTGGTGTTGGACCATAGGCATACATCCTCAAAACGAACTAGAAACATCCACCTGGAAACTCCACTAGCCTCTAGTAGGCCTTATAAATTTACTAGTATCCATAAACTCCCTTAGTATTGTGTCATATCAAACCCGAGAAGTCTAGGGGCCTGGTCACACACTGTGCGAGTTTAGCAAACACAAAGAGAGGTAAAATTTTCAAGAAAAAAGTTCAAAAACTTTCAGCCTCTCTAAATTTTGAGTTTGAAATATGGCTTCCCGAAGAATCAGTACCAGATCTCATCCAGACCCAAACCCTCCTACTATAGTTGATAACCCAGAAAGGATTTTGTGACAAACTTCTGAAACTAGAAACTTAGCTACTGTTAGGACCATTCATAAAGCAAGCTCTGTACATGAACAACTCACAGCCTTGCAAGATCCCCAGTTTGACTTGCACCATACAAGAAACCTTTTCAGAACCAAGTCACACAGTAGGATTGACCATACTGACCTCGAGCCCATAGATTTGCAGCAGAGTTCTAGTAGATAAGCTTGTCCATCCACTCCACTTGATTTTCAGCTCCTCCACCACTTTAGCTCTTTCCATACCAAATTTTCTCAGAATCAGTCTGTTGGTCCAAGTACTTCCACTACACCCATACATACCACTGATGTGAAAACCACCCCACTTTGTCCTACTCCATCCCATCTCACAAACCCTCCACTTGTAAATCCACCATTAGCTCCTATCATGGCAGCTTGGTATGCCCCCCTGGTTTTACCACAACCTTTGGTACCTTTTCCAAATTACTACCAGTCCATAATCCCTCACTTTACCAGGGCTAAATCTACCACTGCCCAACAACATGTAGATAGAATAAATTATGCTTTTGACTACATGTAATTAGAAGAGGAAACCATGAAGATGAGGATGTTTGCCAAAAGCCTAGGAGGAGAAGCTAAAAAATGGTTCAAAATCTTAACTCCCAACAGCATACACAATCTCCTGTCCCTTTACCAAACTTTCCTAAACAAGTGGGAGATTAAGAAAAACATTCTCCAGATCCTCTCAAAATATAGAAATCTTAAGAGAAACATAGGGGAAAGTGTCCAAGGCTATTTCACTAGGTTCAATAGTGTTTACAACACACTACCACCAAACATGAAACCCCCATTAGGCCTAGCCTTAGCAAATTTTCTGGAAGGTTTTGACCTAGATATGGCCTATCAGTTAAGATAAAGAGAGCCCCTAACTTTAGAAAACATGCAAAAGGGAGCTATAAGTGTAGATGCCAACTTAATTGAAAAGAGAGCTAGGATGAGACTAGAAATGAGGGTAACCTACAAAGATGAAACCATGCCCTCAACCTCCTCATTTGATTCCAAGATTGAAAACCTACTTAGAACCATGGAGAGAATGATGGAGAGAATAAGAATAAATGAAAGAACACCTCCTAGGGAAAATCAACCAAAACCCCAAAACATAAACTAGAATCAGAACTCCAGAAAAAACCCACTCCAAATCATAAAAAGAGAAAATGACCAACATATTAGGCCTGCTTTCCAAGATAACTACGTAGATGAAGGGGAAAGAGATATTGAACAGCCGGAGGAAAGCCATGTAAATTTGATAGGTTTTGATAATGAAGATGAACTTTTTCTCACAGAGGAGGAACAAGGCCTCTTTGCCTTTGATAAATCTGAAATAAACTATGAGGAGTCTGAAGACTATAAATTGGGATTTGAAAATGCCATCATGGAAGTCCATAGGAAATATGACCTTAGGAGCAAAATAAACCAAGAAGCCTCCAAGAAAAACCAAATAGACATTGTTGTTAGTAAAGCTCTAGGAAACACTCCTAAGAAGATAGCAGATAGTGTCAACACTATGGTCAAGAAAACTAATCCTAACAGAGACAAAATAAGCCAACCAAGTGGTAACACAAGCTGCCCTAGTACCTCTACTAGTGGCCCTGAATTTTTTTTATTGTCTAAAGTCCCAAATCAAAATCAACAAATTAAAAATGTAGAAAAATTTATGGCTGATAAAACTGATGTAAATATTTCTAAAACACAAATACCTTTCAGGTTTGAAGGAGATATTTCTAAAATCAAGATAACCATTCCTCTCACTGAACTAATTACCAAAGGCACATACAAATCTCAAGTTCTGAAAGTTCTAAACATAGGGAATGATACCGATACTTTACACTTGGATGATGACACACCTGAGCTGTTATTTGGACCCAAAATAGAAGGAAAATATCAAGAAGGAGCCATTCCCCCTTTCTATATCAGCCTAGACATACATGACAAAATATTACACAATGCTATGCTAGATTCGGGTGCCTCTCACAGTCTTATGCCAAAAGTTGTGATGGAAATATTAGGCCTAGAAATAACTAAACCTTACAAATACTTGTACTCTTTCGATTCAAGTAGAGTTAAGTGTTTGGGCCTAGTCAAGGATCTTTGTGTCAATCTGGCACAAGTACCGGCTAAAAACTTAGTTATGGACATAGTAGTGGAAGATATTCCCCCCAAGTATGGCATGCTTTTATCCAGATCTTGGGGAGCCAAGCTTCAGGGGAACCTTCAACTAGAAATTTCCTATGCTACCATCCATGTTTTTAACCAGACAAGGAGATTATACCGAGATTCACACATGAAGTATATGGTTAGAAGTCAAGAAAGGCTGGACAATACACCTCTTTATTGCATACATTCAGGTCTTGATTATTTCATTTTACTACTGAAGGAGACATTAATGAGTAGGTAAGTGAAGTTGTAACACATCTAGACATATTACAACAGTCAAACCAATCCCTGAATGAAGATCTCAACAACCAAAAATATGACAGCCCTGAACCACAACATCATGATAAAACTAAACTTGACTTTCTGCAAACTGAAAGTGAGATTTCAAAACCAAAAATCATTTTAGCATATGAATCAGGTTGCTCAAAGGAAGGACAAACCCCAAAAACACAAATGTTTCCTTTTTCCAATCCAGAAGTACTAAAATGCCCTCAGAGAACCAAAATATTTGGGAATCTGGATCAAGAGAGTCTTATGTTTTTGCCTTAAATAGAGACTTCATAATCAAAGAGTTTTGCCCATTCAAAATAATTTTTGACTCCCACAAATGTTACTATGGACCCTAAAGGGGTATCTACCAAAGATGATATAGAGGATTATAATGTAGATAGCCTTGAGAAACCCAAAATGATTGAGTTATCTAGAACTTTATCACTACACACAAAACATAAAAATACAAGACTATGCAAAAAGTTTCAAGATGCTTGTGTGTGTGGGGATGCGAGTTTGAAACCTTGTGACACAAACATTATTCTGAGAAGCCCTCTTTTCAAGAAATACCATGAAAACCTTGAGCAATTTGTGTCACTAAAAAATAAGGCAAAGGGACATAGGCTATGTGTGGACTTTAGGTACCTAGACCAACCCTCCCTGAAGAACAAATACCATTTTTCCAAGATATATCATACTTTAAAAAGGGTAGGAGTTTCTAATAAGATGACATCGCTTCGCAGTGTTTCAGGTTACCATCAAATGATACCACTTCAGATCAATCAACATAAAGACATTTTCAAAGTTCTTTGGAACAATTACCTGTTTGAGAAAATGCTTCCTAGGCTAAGGAATGCTGAAGACACCTTACAAAGAGCCATGGCCCCTGTTTTCAACTTCTTCACTATGATATATATGGATGACATCATCATCTGTTTTGAAGTTGATAAAGAATACCTTTTCTACCTAAGAAGGATCTTTTACAGAAACAAATTTGGGAAGCAAGGCTCAAAGTGGAAGTACCAAGGAAAGCATGAATTGTTTGAAATTTTTTGTAGAAATCCTTGTACCATATTTTCAAATGGAGGTAACTATGATTTCTGTTTACAAGAGCTGAATGAACAAAGAATGTTAGGAGATCCTTTTGAGGACAAGATGCTCAAGTACCATTGCTGTAAAAATCCTTAGTTTAACATTTTCACTCATTGTACATAACATTTTTTGATGAAAGGTCATAAAGGGAAAAACACAAAAATATAAAAATAAAAAAAGAAGGCAGATTTGAAAACAGGTACAGCCCCATACCCAAAAAATAGTAATGTTGAAAGTGTGCAAGCCTAAATGCCACTACTTGTTAAAAAATAAGGTCTTGTTCAGTCATCTAGCCTAATCATGGCTGAGCATGTTTTCAATTTATTGTTGAAAGGTTAGTGAAAGAATGCTGGTCAAATCACTTACGCTTGACTTGTCAAAAGAAAATAGATTAGGAATGAAGATACTGGTTCCACATGCTTAAATCTGAACCAAAGAGAAGGATAGGGATGATTAGCAAATGATGGAACACAACTCTCATACCTTCTAGTTTTTTTTTAATGAAAATATTGTTTGTGTACAGCTTGACTCAATGCCACAACTCATGATGAATCATATCGTCTAATCCTGGTTCAAATCATGCTATCAATTTCATGTCAATAGCTTAGAGAATGAATTCTGTCATACTGCTTAATCTTGACAGTCAAATAGTCTAGGTAGAGAATAAAAAGAGATCACTAGCATAATATGAACTTTTGGAAGCAATAAGGGTACAAGTAGATGTTTCGGGAAAAAACACCGTAGAGGTTTGTTGGGTCAAAACCTCCACAAATCAGGGCATGCTATTCAAGAAGGACTCACACAACCACGCTTGTATGCTAAAAACTAGATAACATCGATAGTAGAACTCACTCGTAATCCTACGTTTGATGTAGATCCTGCGGGGTCCAAACCCCCAGCAACCCTTCTTCCTCTTTAACCTGAGAACCAAGAAGAAACGTGCACAGAAATCTAGTTGTACAACATATAATTACCCTAAATGTCAATGAAAACGATGTGAAACATCATGTAAACAATAATAAATGCTTAAATAATAATCTTTTCACATATACAAGTAGATGTTAACACGTGACTTCAGGAACAAGATGGTTCTTCTTCATTATGAACATCAAGTACAGTAATAAAATGTGGAGAGATCACCTGAATCCTTCCACGATCTTCGAATAGACCGTCGTCCGGATCTGTCCCGCCCTTGCCTCGCTAAGATACTTTCAAGACTTGTGCACACGAGATGACATATAAACTGATGAACATCTCCAGGAAACAAGGGTTTCCTGTAAAAATCTGGGAAAGTGTAGGAGGCACGGGAAATCAGACTTGAATTGGGGCTCCAACAGAGTATAATATCTATAAGATTTCTCTCTCCCTTAGGCCATACACATGAGGGGCTTTTATACTCCCTTAAAGTAGTTTCAATCAGTTGGAAACAGTTGGCCACGTGCTGGGGTGGTTGAACTACTGGAGTAACCATCAACCCAGCCTGAAAATAGGGAATTTATATATATATTTTTAATGATTTTAATGGCATACGCGGAAAAGTACATGTGGACTCGCATATACACACGGAAAAGTCTGGGCATACCCGGGTATGGGATTTTTAACACTGTTTTTTATGAATTTTATTCAAGTCTGTGGGAATGGGTGCCCAAGGCCATAGAGACAATCATGAATCACATGAGGGTGAAAAATGATGCTATAACAGATGCCCCCTAATATATGAGGTTAGAAGGGGTACATGATGGCCGAAATGTATTATGCACATAGAAAGAACTTCACAAGGACAAGGGAGGACTTCACGAGATTTCAGCCTATCAAAAACCAATGAAAGAAAACAGAGATTCAACTCATGCTGAGGTGGGCATAATCATGCTCAGTCAAAAATACATCATATCGAAAGTACAGAATAGATCCAAAATGTATACAAGTATAACTGAACTGAAAGTACACAATGAATCATCTGAGCATGGCCCAGAAGTACAAGTCAGAATCAATGTCTAAGTGTCACATATAGAAAGCTTATCAATGATGCTGAAACTGGATGTCTGATCATATAAGTAACTGAATCTCCAAGTACCAAATCATAAAAGGTGGAATAAATGGTAGAATCATGCAACTCATGAGCCAACATATAGGATGTTTCTGTACTGACACTGCAACATATAAGGGTGAACGACATCACTGGCAGAAACTGAATGGACTGTCAAAAGTGAACCGAGAAATGCTGATGCAACCTGAGGTCTTCACCGATCACTATGGCACAATTCTACACAATGGGAATAAATGAGCTGAAGTCGACCATGTGAGAAATCGTTGGATTACCGGTCAATAATGTAAATCATTAACCAACGCGAGAAAAGCCACCAATAATGAAAATGAGTGTCAAGGTGCCCCAGTACAAACTAACAAGTGCGAATGAATGAGTTGAAGTCGAACACTTGAAATAATCTACCGATCAGGAGGCAATGATGAGTCCCCACTGTCCATAGCGAAGAGTCTGCCACTGATGACTGCAAACCCTAAGGTACTGACAAAAAGACTCTAGACCTTATTTCCAGAGCAATGAGTCGGAGTCGATGGGAAAAGATCTGCTGGAAGGAAGGCATTAAGGCATCCCACATCACTCCAGCACGAGTGTAACCCGCAGGCCAAGATTTGGAAGGAATCGGATGAAGTAGAGTGATGGAACCAAACCGAAGTACGTTTCCAACATGCACAAGATAAAGCTAGCGCACTGAAGAAACCCTCTGAACCAACCAATAATGAAAGCTGACACAGAGGCGAGATATCCATAAATAGGGTCAAATGGAAATCAAGGTACTGCATGAATCCCAAGTGTGATAATGTATGCTGACGTCGAACATAGGGGAAACCACTCAGTCAAAGACCCATAATGATGATCAAATGATGAGCACAAGGTCACCTATCAATGATGGAAATAGGGCCAGGGTGCGGCTCTCTGTTTGCTCTCAGAGCAATGTGTCGTAGTTGATAAGAGACAAACCCGCCAGCAAGAAGTCAATGGAGACCTTCTTAAACCAACACGAGCAGAAGACCAAAACATCTGATGTGATAGAACAAGATACTGACAAAACCGGGAAGGCCGACTGAATAATGAGTCAAGAGACACCGCAGAATGGACGACTCTGGTTAGACTTCCCTTGAACAAAAGAATGACTCGTGATGACCATGGCAGTAAAAAGTGTCACTGTATAAGTCTATTATGCAGGAGGAAAAACAAACTCTCCATATGATTGGAAGAGATAACCAACTGGGGGAGGACTGACCAGTGAAACAAGGCAAAGGCTAAACCTAGGTAAAAAACTAAAACCATCCCAAATGAAGGAAATATATAAGTGTATATGCTTTGTTCAAGGGCGACAAACTGACACTGTACTGCCATCAAATTACGAAGTTATATCCCGTCCCGCTCTTTTTGTTATATTTGATTTTTTTGTCTTTTTCATATAATAAGCCTGAAAAAGAAAAAAATAATGCTATGGTACAATGGATAGAACGAGTATCAAGAAACAGATGCACTAGTTCCTGGGATTGGAATGATCCTATGCTCAATGCAAGGTGGCAAAAACTGGTAAGCGATACTTAGAGGAATGTTCCATCCATGGGTAAAAGGGTGTCAAGTCACGATAGCTAAATGCATGCAATGGTTAACTTGTACATACAGTCAAGGTCAAAAGTTGGCTTAAACATTGAGTCCAAATGAAGCTGGCTAAAGGCCAGGATAAACAAGTAGCCAATATGCAATGGAGTAATACAACTCAACAACACTAGGGAGCCTCTAGGGTAATAGCCAGAAAAATGATAGTGAGGAAGAAGAAGAATGAAGCTTCAACACATAAGTCATGGCAGGACTAAAGAGGACTCCCGAGTCTACATAAAACACAGCATGGGAAACAAGTGATAGTGAGGAACTAACTAGGAAGCCCATGTAAAGGAAGGCTCTACCACCAAGTCATGATTAAATAATCGGCGAGTGAAATGGGTGTAATACTCATGACCTGATGGGATCGAACCTATGGCAAGTGATCATAATGGAGGCTAGTATGAAAAATGCAACGGAAAGTGGATTCCCTAACCTATATGCCAGTGAAGATCATATACCTGCCATGACGGGTCAGCAGTCATGGATCAAAAACCGGAAAAAAACTCAAGTTCATTAAAATGTACCTGAAAATATACCAATCTGGGCACTTCCAAGCATCCAGGTTATGCAGCTTAAGATAGATTGAAAAAATAAGCATAACAAATTTTTGCAAAAAAATTTCAATTTTGGGCATAAATACACAAGTTACCTCATATTTGGTTCATTGTTACATTGCTGATTTGGGAAAAAGTGCTCTGGAGAAAAAGCCTCTTTCGTCAAAATAGGAGCAATCGACCGTCAAACTTCACCGAATTTGTTAGGTAAGCTCTTAATTCATCCTTGTTATTCATTTTGTCCTTTCATAAGTTAAAAATTAGGAATTTTCACCGTAGAACCATTTGTTTAAAATCACAGGTTTGCACATACGCGGGTTTATAATGACCAAGTCGCGTATATACGCGACTGTGCACAAAGAAAGTTGTGTATGCGCAACCCAAAATGAAAAACACGTATCTAATGAACAAATTATTGAATCTTTGCAGGATGACTATATCTTGGAGAGAGCGTGAGCACAGTGCCATTGATAATGAAGTCATGTAGGACCAAGTATCACTAAATATTCTCTGAAATTGTGGATTGCTCAAGTTTTTCAAAATGCCAAATATGAAGAGTAATGTCCGGTTGCTCGAAATGCTTGTGAATTATTGGGAACCGGAAGAAGACTGCTTCATAATAGATCAAATGCCCATACGCATTGATGTGGAAGATATCTATTTTATTACTGGACTCTCCCAGAGGGGGGAGCCAATGGATCTACATGGCAAGCCTTTGGGAGGGCTTACCGTGGAAGATTACGTCCATGTCTACTGCGTAGAGGGTTCCAAGAAAGTTGGAACTCAAATTGCTATCAAAGATTTAAGAGACTTGCACATGAAAATTATCCTTTTTACCATTGGTAGGGTGGAGGGATCTGCTTCCGTACACCAGGCATCCAGGACTCAAATCAGTATAGCAGTAGAATTCTTAACTCATTTATATGATTGGTGCACAGCTCTACTGATGAACATGAAGCAACAATTGACTTCTATCCGAAAAGTAAAGACAAAACATTTTGGATATGGTACAATCTTGATGACATTCTTCTTCGAGAAGATTCTTGGGCTGAGACCCAAAGTGATCTCTTCTATCAGCAGCCTGAGAGACCCAAGAATTGCCCAATGGGCTGACTTGATGAAGAGATTGGGGGGAAGTGAAGTTCCTCGAATCACTTGGGATGATGAGTTCTTCCAATGGTGGGGAGAACAAATCATCGCTGTGGAGGACTATCCCTATGCCGGGATGGATTTTCATGGCAATCCAGACCTCGTCATTCCACCTGGTGCGGCATGGGGTACAGTCGGTAAGTTTGCAATTTTTTGACTTATATAATTTTTTTGGATTTTTTCAATACATGTGAAAAAATGGAAAACAAACATGTTTTTGATTGGATTCAAAATGAATTACAATTTTATAATGATCATGATATAGATATTAGACCAGTTCGACTTGAGGGTTACCCACGACATAAGCGTCGCAGAGGTGAGGCAGATACAGTAGATCCAGACAGGACCCTCCAGGTTTTACAGAGGAACTTGGAGGGGTTAACCCGTCAAGTACCTATGGCTGCAATGGAAGATCTGACTGAAGCCATCTAGAGACGGGTGGTAGGAGTACCCCGTGACTGGGTACGGTTATTCCGCCGAGTTTCCACCGCGATCGTGTTCTATAGGAACACAACTTCTGGGCAGGGACCACAAGAGTAGATAGATATGATATATCAGATGACTGTATATTTTTTGAGACTGAACATGATCGGGCATAAGCCCAATTTTTTGTATGACTTATGAATCCAAAATTTTGTATAGTTTTTTGAACACCCTGATGATATATATAGAGCGATGTTTGATGTGATGTGACAAATGTATAAAATTTTATGATGTTTTTTAATATTAAATTTTATTGTATGGAATGATTAATATGCCAATCAATTGCTTGATTAGCTAATGAGTCTGCCATCCAATTGTCAGCTCAAGGAATATGAATGAAAGTTAAAAATTGAAATGATCTTTGTAACAAACGTACCCTCAAGAACAACCGGATTAGAAATGGATCTCGAACCCGATAAGTATTGTTCAACTGCGACACCACCAGCTGGGAGTCCAAGAAAACTACCAACGAATCAACACCCAAAGATATTGCTTCCGAGAGTAGATAAATAACTGCAATGTATTCTGCTATATTATTGGAAGTAGGACCAATGTAGACTCCTCTTGATACTAACAGCTGACCGGATGGATGATGAAGCACCCAAGCCGCGGAAGCCAAGTTCCGGGTGTGTCTACTAGCACCATCGGTGAAACCAAAATGACTCATGACATCCGACACAACCTGCCAAAGCATATAAAAAAACATCACCATCCCATCAAAGATCGAAAAAACTAGATATGTACAAAGTAAAACTACTATATACAAAAGAAAAATTTCAGGCCGAAGCCTAGGCATAATAATTTTTCAAATAGAGCCCATTTCTGGGCTCCGGCAACTCGTTTCCTTCAAAATCAACCAAGGTATATGCTCATTTTTTAAGGAATTTTTTAACGATGAAGGGGCCATACCACATAGACTTAAACTTTCCTGCCCCTAGGGCATCTTTTTCTTGGGCATAGACCAAAACAAGGTCACCTTCTGAAAAAACCCTAGGTTTGACCGCTTTATCGTACTAAACTTTAACTCGGTTTTTATGTGCTTCATTCATCGTGGCGGCATCTCGACGCTGCTCATCAAGATGTTCCAGATGAAGGAGACGTTCCTCAAGACTAGAAGTGTCAGGAAGAAGTTCAACATCTAACTTAATAGAAGGAATCTCACATTCAATGGGAAATACGGATTCCAACCCGTAAACTAGCTGAAACGGAGTAAAGCCAGTTTCAGTTTTCACTGATGTTCTGTATGCCCAAAGTGCAGGATATAGCATAATATGCCAGTTGGATCGAGCTTTATTGATTGTCCTTTGAAGAATTGTCTTCAAGGATTTATTCACGGCTTCCACTTGCCCATTGGCTTGAGGATAATACGGAGATGAATGCTCTTTCCAGAAACCTAATTTTAGAGTCAACTCAGCCATCATGCTATTCTGAAAATGACTGCCATGATCAGTGAAAATCTCTCTAGGAATACCAAAACGAGCAATAACCTGGTTGAAAAGAAAAAGAGCTGTAGTCTCACCATCATTCCCAAAAGTAGGCATAGCCTCGACCCACTTCGTAAAGTAGTCTACTGCTACAATAATATACTTGTGACCTTTAGCCGAAGGCGGGTTACAAGTAGTATAATCAATACCCCACTTTGTAAAGGAACCAACAATAATGACTGGAAAAAGTGGAGCTGGATGAACGCACATTTTTCGAGTATAAACTTGACACAGATGACACTTTTTGACCGACTCCATACAATCTTTGAAAATCGAAGGCCAAAAGTACCCAGCACGCAAGATCTTTTGGGCTGTAGCAAGCCCAGATAAATGACCACCACAAGCTCCACTGTGGCAATCATTTAGCACAGCCTCAGCTTCTTCGAGAGTTAAGCAATGTCTCAGGATTGAATCAACCCCTCGACGGTATAAAGCATCACCAATAATCAAGTAATTCTTAGCCAAGTGACGCAACTTACGGCGCTCATCTTTCGAAAAAGTAGAGGGAAACTTCGCAGTCTGAAGATACACAATGATATCTCCATACCAAGGATCCTATGGAGAGATAAGAAACAAATGTTCATTTGAGAAGGATTCATCATAGACTATCTCTTCCCCACAAGGCAACTCAGAGATCAATTCCATGAAAACCAATGATTTCTTGGACTTGGCAGACATAAAATCAAGATCAAATTCCTGCAAAATCACAATCCATCTATTGTATTTTCCCCCAATCACTCGCCTACTGAGGACAAACTAAAATGGATTGGATGCTGCCAAAACATAAGTTTTTCGTAGAAGAATGTAATGTCGGAGTCGCTGCACAGCATGTACATCTGCTAAAGCTAAATTTTCAATCAGAGTATACCGGAGCTCAGGACCTACCAATCCTCGACTAAGATAGTATATAACATGCTCTGCAAGAGCATCATCCTCCTGAACCAGAACCATACCAATGGTAGATTTTGCTACTACAAGATAAAAAAGGAAATCCCTGCTATAATCATGTGGACTCAATAAAGGAGTAGAGGTCAATGCTTTTTTCAAAGCATCGAATGAGCGTTGAGCGAAGTCATAAAAAAAAAATGGAACTCCCTTCTTCAACAATCTCATAAATCCCTTGGTAACTTCAACATAATTTACGATAAATCTTCGAAGAAAATTAGCCTTTCCTTGTAGACTTTGAAGTTGACGAATAGAGGACGGGGGAGGCAACCGAAGTATTGCCTCAACCTTGAAGGGATCTACCCTAATCCCTTCCCTAGACACAATGAATCCCAATAACCGACCGGATGTAACCGCGAAAACGCACTTGTTCGGATTCAACCTAATCTTGTAGAAACGAAATCGTTCAAATATTTGATGGAGGTGAGCAGGATGATCCATTCTCTTTCGAGAATGAGCAGCTAAATCATCCAAATATGCCTCGATAATCTATTTGATGTCCTGGAAGGCATATGACATGGCCCGCTGAAACGTAGCCCCAGCATTTTTAAGACCAAAAGGCATCTTCTTGTAAGCAAAAGTACCCCAGGGACAAATAAAGGCACTCTTATGCTGATCTTCAGGATGGATAGTAATATGATTATATCCAGAGAAACCGTCCATGAAGGAGAAAATTTCGTTATCGGCACACTCATCGATGATCTGATCTATAAATGGTGTGGGGTAATTATCTTTAGGACATGCTTTATTAAGGTCTCTAAAATCAAATCAAACTCGAATTGTTCCTTGCTTTTTATCTACAGGAACAGGGTTTGAAACCCATTCAGTCAAAGCAACAGGGAAAATGAATCCCGCCTTGAGCAGCTTCTCCACCTCGGCTTTGATAGCTGCTGCCTTGCTAGGATTGACCGGACGAAGTTTTTGCCTCACCGGCTTAGCGTTTTTGTAATTCTTGATCTCATGCTGGAAAATAGATGGATCTATACCAGGCATTTCCTCATAAGACCAAGCGAATACATCTCTATACTCTTTAAAGAGATCGGTGTAAATCTAAATCTCTTCAGGGGAACATTCAGCTCCGATGAAGAAATTCTCAATAACATTGGGATCCCTGGAAATGTTCACCGGGATAGTTGGAGAAATCACAGCCATGTTCCCTTCAGCATATACCTGTTTTGGTGCTAAAGGGTTCAGGACTGGGCGAACAGGACCAGGAGACGGAGGACATGTAAAACTCATTTCAACTTCGCTCAAATCAGGTAAAAAGTAGGACCGATGATGCAGATCATCCCACGGTCTATCTATACCAGTCATAGCTTCCAAGATGGCCTCTTCAGATGGAAGAGTGGTATCAAGGAAATCCTGGGCAGAAGAAGAACTAAGTATCCAAGCTGGAGCCACATCTCCATCCAACTCTTCCAGTGAAAGAGGAGCTGGGATGGACTCTGCAGAGTCAACAATAGATTGATAAGCAATCTCAGCTGCAGACATTGGAAATTCCATTCCACCCACTTGACCTTCCGCTAATGTGGCAGTAGGGGAAGGTAAGGTCCAAGGGTCCGAAAAATAATGAGTTCTGAAGAAATCTCTTCGAAGAGGAGCCCTGGAGGATGAAATTTCATTCATATGAATAGTAGGAGGAGGAATATCAAAAATACCCATCAAGGAAGAATACATTCCAACCCCTAAATTCTCAACAGGCGCCTTGGTATTATCCAAATTTGGAATAGTTGAGTCAGTAGATGCATTCGGATCTACAGGAGGACAGTCCAGTTGATCCACTATAACAATCCTCCCTTCGTGAGGGAAACAAATAATATGAAACAATGAGGATGCAATAGCATCCATCTCATAAATATAGTTTCGCCCCAACAGAAGGTTGTAGTCCAAGCTTGCATCAACTATCTCAACCTCTATATTTACAGTTTTGCCCCCAACACAGATGGGCAAAGCTGGGACAATACCATGCGGTATGTGAGAATGAACATCAAACGTAGTCAGAAGAGTAGCAGATGGAACAGCTGCGGGAGATCCAATTCCCTTCCAACATGTGAGAGACATTACACATGTGGAAGCACCCTCATCAACGACCGTCCGGAAAATATTGCATTTTCGATACGACGATTTGATATGAAAATCCATATTATGGGGGAGTCTCTTTTTAAAATTAGACATATCAAATGTAATCATAAGAGAGTTCTTTGTATCAACAGCCCCAATGCCAGTGAGCAGAGCGCTGCGCTGAGAAGGACAAGACTGGAGCACCTCAAAAGCCGACATGGCACAAGGACTCTGTGCTAGATCTTCCACAATAGAGTAGTTTTGGGCAGCCCTAGCATTTGGATTAATCATCATATGCTTAGTAGATGCTTTTGGCATCCGAGGTATAGGCTCAACAGTAGGCCTCGTAATATGAAGTGGCTCAGTAGCATCGGGAGCACCCTCAGCTTTCGAAGACTCTTCTTCGCCATAATCATGGGATCTTGTAGTGACATCCACGTGAGCACTCATCATGTATATGTTTGATGGAATTTCCCCTTCCTGGGTGCCCCCAGAGGAAGCCCCAATATTTTGATTCGCGCCAACAACTAGTTGTTGCCCTTGGGGAAAAGGGTTTGTCAACACAGCCTGGGAACTAGAAGAACCCTGCTGAGCTAACAAGAGCTGCGCATCTAATTTGGAGCGAGGAGCATTGGGAAAATATTTATGAAGGACTCCAGACTGAGAATATATCAATTCAAGCTGCTGGGCCCTAAAAATGGCCTGTTCGTCAGAAAATACCCCAGACAGGGATACATCTTTAGAAATATCTGACTGCAGAGATTTCAAAAACCATTCCAAAAGGAATTACCCTGGAATATGAGCTTTAATAAGCCTCTTCCTTCTCTGCCATTCCTGAATATGGTCAGAAATGTGGGTTGTGTCGTCCTGTTTAAAATTAGCTAGGAGTTCAGTCCCGACGTCATAACGAATGGGAAACTGGAAATGATTTAGAAATGTAACAGCCAGATCTCCAAATGTATCAAAACTGCCCCCAGTTATCTCAATATACCACTTGGCAGTGTTTCCAGTTAAGGTGCGTTGAAACAATCTCAACCTAATCGAATCATCGATCAGGGAGTTAGAAGAGCACCATAAATGGAAGGTGGTGATATGGTCGGCCGGGTCCTCTCCATTCTTGCCTTCAAACTTTTCCTTCAAAGTTTAACATTGCCAGAAAAGGTAAACGAGGCGGAGCCTGAGGATTCCATCCTTGATGGGATGAATTCCCTACATTCTGAAAAGAATACCCTGGATTTGATAAGGCACCAGGTTGCCAGAAAGAACTTGTAAATAAAGGAGAAAAACCCCCTCCCAACACAGAGTTACCAAAGACCGGGCCAGTTCCCCCTCCTGAAGTATTGAATGAAGAGGAAAGCCCCTGATAGGGGTTCCAGGCATTAGAAAGAGGGGAAAAAGTTTGATAAGCACTCAACGAAGGGAAAGAAGCATTCCCTTGGTGACCAGCGTAAAACTGATTCCCTGCCCCCGCTGTAGTGAATATAGGGTTCCAACCTGTAAAAGTAGTCGAATTCTGACCACCAGACCAAGGGTTAAAACTCTGAGTCTGAGAAGTAAATGGAAAGGACCCTAAAGAAGGATTTGAACTAGGAATATGCCCAGTTCCGAAGGGGAACCCTTGAAAAGAAGCTGATCCACTAGCCATGGAAGACATGGGTGTAGATCCAGCTGCAACAGCGGAAAATAAAAATGAAGGAATCCCACTAGTGGGAATTCCAAAACAAAAGGGACCAGATTGAGAAGCATGTGCTTGGGTGAAACAGAGCCAAACATAACAGTACTAGAAGTAATCGAAGATATAGCAATAGTGCCTCCTCGTTAGACAGAAGCAGGAGTCTGAATGCATGCAGCACTCATAGCTGAAGCCGTGTTCCCAGTCGTGGCCATCGAAAGGTATGAATAATATGGAGGATCTTCTGGTCTTGCAGACTCAGGTCCGATGTACTCAACAACGAACGGATAATCAGGAGGAAGAGGAGATGGAAGTGAATCAGACGGTTGAGGTACTTCCTCTACTTGTACTTCTTCTTCCTGCAGAAACAAGACTCTCGAGGTGAGCGGAACGCTCCTCTCGGAACTAACACCAAAGCCAATTACAAACCTTCAATCCTTTGTGGAGGATCTCTCTCCACTGCGTTAGATGCCACAGGGTGATATTCACCTGCTAAATTACTCCTACGCCTTCTTGAAGAAGGCTCTGGACTCTCGGGAGATAACCCCCGGATTCTCCTTGATCGACGAGGCGCTTGATCAGCCACTTTAACAAATTTTAATTAGACTCAAAAAAGTATAAAGCTAGGCAAGCTAGGAGCAAAGAGCACTCACTACAAAAAATCCCTGAGATACAATCAAGCAAGCAGCCCTCAGGTATTTCTGCTCCGGGTGATTAGGACCGGACACCAAAATACAAGAAAGCGAAGAACAAGACCTCCCGAAAGTAGTCTGGGATAATTACGGCCCAGGCCTACTAGCGAAGGTAACAGAAACAGTTACGCCGACCTCCTAACAACAACCTTTTCTGGCACAAGTACCCAAGCTTCGCAAGGGCACCCCCCAGAAGTACTGCTGGAAGTGATACGACTTCTGCCTCAGTTACCACGGGTATTCCCCCCCTCAGTCACCTATGTGGAACCTAGGAATGGCAACTATGGGCACCAATCCGTGTCAGAAGCCGGGCGGAATGGTCTTGAGGTCAGATCCAGCAAATCAGAGAGGGGGTATCTCTCTTCTCGGCCTTCACTTCCCCTCGCACTTGACTCTCCGGAGGAGAGCTTTCCCGGTCCACCTAATGGAGTTGGATTTCGCTCAATTAATAAACTTCTATGTTTTTGTTTGAGCGGCCTTGGAGAGTTAACTCTCCACTCACCTAATCCAAGGCCCTACAACCTAGCTAGTTGGTGTATGACACTTAATAAAAAACTTACTAGTTGTTTTTGAATTATAGCGCTTATTTTAATCGGTTGTTATATTAAGTCAAAGGGATACGGAAATGAAACTCGTGGTGTTTTGTGACGTAGAAAAGAAATTAATGAAAACCAAACTACATGAAAATGCAGTAATTTCCTTTCGATGAAAAGAAATTTCTACACGGGTTCTACGAGATTATATATTTTTTCTTTTCAAATATCAAACTCACACTCGCAAAATCTATGAAAAAGACTAAATGCTTAAGTGCACATGATGAAAATAACTAAGAGCATGCAAATCCTAACAAAGCAAAGAGAAATTTCCCAACAATCCTTCAGTTCTATCACTTTTTGATTGTCCACAAAACTAGTTCCCAAAAGTAGAAACTCTCAATATGAAGACATCAAAATATGCTTGAAAACAAGAGGAAGAAACCAATGACAATTCCTTTCCAAAATCAAGTCAAAAACCAAAGGCAAGAAATCTGAAAAAAGCTTCTAAAGATGTAACAAAGCGAGAAAAAAAAATGAAAAAACAAAAGCAAAAGAAAAAACAAAATGTTTTTTGAGCTTTTGAATTTTATAAAAAAGAAGAGCTCAAAGAGACCAAGAAAACTATCAAATCCCAAGCCAAACAACTCTGAATTTCAAGCAAAACTTCAAAAATGCTCCAAATCTTATAAGGCTAGTTAGTAGCAAGATTTATATGAGAAAAAGAAGACAAGAAACTCAGTACCTTAGCCCAGAAGAATAGTACACCCTTGCTGCAAACAAAAACTTCAAAGAACCAAGAAAGACTCTTCAAAAAATTGCAACAAGACTTAGTCAAATGAACTCAAGAAAACTAACCAAAAGTAGGCAAAAATCCAAGCGCAAAGCAAAACATGAGGAAAGAGTATATGAGCAAAAGCTCTTTGTTCTGATTAAGAAAAACAGCCAAGAATCCCCAGAAAGAGATCTTGGTACTTGAACCAAAAATGCAAGCACTAAAAACAAGATTTGCCAGATAAGATAGTATTCAACCAAACAAGAGAGAGAGAAAAAAAAAAAAAGACCAATGACCACTTTCAACACAATCCAGAGGATATAAAGACACTGCAGGAACAGGTCTCCACAGGCAGACAAGACTAAAAAGTCAAGAAATCAAAAATTTCAAAATTTGCCCAGGCATACGCTACTTGACAGTTTTGAAACAAGCGTGCATACGCGACTGTATCAAAGGAAACTCGCGTATACGAGACTTCCTTTGAAGCAAATTGCATGTATACGCGTATGTGTATATACAAACTCACGTATGAAAAGGTAAATAATGAAAAATTAAAAAGATCAAGCCTGGATAAAGAACCAGGTCTTCAGTCTGACTGAGAAAAAGTTAATTGGACTAGTAGTAATGATTCAAACTGTTGGAAACCTTTAAAACAGCTGAAAGCACCCAATAGGGGAATCACAAAAATGTGATCCCCAGCAGAGTCACCAGTTCTGTTTCGGGAAAAAACACCCTAGAGGTTTGTTGGGTCAAAACCTCCACAGATCAGGGCATGCTATTCAAGAAGGACTCACACAACCACACTTGTATGCTAAAAACTAGATAACATTGATAGTAGAACTCACCCGTAATCCTACGTTTGATGTAGATCCCACGGGGTCCAAACCCCCAGCAACCCTTCTTCCTCCTTAACCTGAAAACTAAGAAGAAACATGCACGGAAATCTAGTTGTATAGCATATATTTACCCTAAATGTCAGTGAAAACCATGTGAAACATTATATAAACAATAATAAATGCTTAAATGATAATCTTTTCACATATACAAGTAGATGTTAACACGTTATTTCGGGAACAAGATGGTTCTTCTTCATTACGAACAGCATGTACAGTAATAAAAAGTGGAGAGATCACCTGAATCCTTCCACGATCTTCAAATAGACCATCGTCCAGATCCGTCCCGCCCTTGCCTCGCTAAGATACTTTCAAGACTTGTGCACTCGAGATGGCATATGAACTAATGAACATCTCCAGGAAACAAGGGTTTCCTGTAAAAATCTGGGAAAGTGCAGGAGGCACGGGAAATCAGACTTGAATTGGGATTCCAACAGAGTATAATGTCTATAAATTTCTCTCTCCCTTATTCCATACACATGAGGGGCTTTTATACTCCCTCAAAGTAGTTTCAATCAGTTGGAAACAGTTGGCCACGTGCTGGGGTGGTTGAACTACTGGAGTAACCATCAACCCAGCCCGAAAATAGGGAATTTTTATATATTTTTTAATAATTTTAATGGCATACGTGGAAAAGTACATGTGGACTCGCGTATACACGCGGAAAAGTCTGGGCATACCCACGTATGGGAATTTTAACACTGTTTTTTATGAATTTTATTCAAGTCTGTGGGAATGGGTGCCCAAGGCCATAGAGACAATCATGAATCACATGAGGGTGAAAAATGATGCTATAACAGTAGATAGTTTGTTTTTGTTTTCAAAAGAAAGCAATGTCAGGGGTTTTCTAGTTCAAGTGCACCCAAGGAAGAAAAAATGCTAGACAAAGTAGATTGGGTAAGTAGAGATGAAGTTGGAGAAATCATGTTTTTCAGATTATTGAGATCACTACTTCAGAGAAGCCGTAGAAAATGAAAGAAGAAAAGTCTGCCCAATCGATGAGGCACTGGTCTTCATAAACCGAGATCTGAAGTTATAGACACCTCCTAAAAAGGAGTTGCCCTCCCCAAGTGGAGCCACTGTTAGTCATCAGCAATTTTTGTCTTTATAGATGAATAAATTCTTATCCTACATTTCTAGAAACAAAATTCATGAATCTTGTGAGTTCTAGAAATCTCACTGCCTTCATTATCATTAGGATAATTTTTTTACTGTTCTACTACTCTATTAAGGCATGGCCAATCTATCACTCCCATAAGACCAAATCATGGACTTATGTCACTCATTTTCACTGTGTTTGCCACCTCTGACCTTACTACTCTGTTTTGTCTTGCCTAATTTTCTACTCACACCTTGGATTTGCCAAGTTGCCTAAATTTTTCCCCTATTCACCAAATGCCTCAGGCATTGGTTGTTTTAAGATACCTTTTTGGCTCCTTAGATAAATCAAAGTTCTCATTTTCTAGGATTGCAATGCGTAAAGGTTTGACAATGATTTGTTTTACACCCACAAACCCTAAGTTAAGTGTTCAGCCAAAGGTCAAGTCCAAAAGGCATCCCAATAGGTCATTAGGATTCATCAGTTGTAGGGTTATTTTGGATATTCAAAATCAATGTGTTTCATGTGCCAAGAAGGTAAATCAAATGGAAATGAGTGTTAGCTCATGATTTTCCAAAAGGTATAAAAAATTCTCAAGAGAAACCTCCTTTGATCAGAGCATAAATTTTGCAAAAGGACAGTTGCCTCTCTTAAAACATTTTTGTAGGAATGGTTTATGATGGTTATCAGCAGAAGGGAGGCAAGGTGAGAAGCCAAACTCCTCAAGGACATTCAAAACAAAGGGAAGACAACATGCCTATGAAAAAAAAATATTAGGGTTTTTATAACTAATTGGAAAAACATGTGTTGCCCAGCAAGGAGTCCATGCAAAGGATCACAAAGACAAAGATACATCAGCATCACTGACCATGAATTGAAGATTTTTTAAAAATTAAAAATGACAGACCTTCACCATGAAAACAAAGGTTTTCAAAAAAGGATGTTCAAGGTGACTTACATGGTTTGTCAAGGCAACATTTTTCCATTGCACCAATAGTAGAAATTATAAAGAGTATCAGTGAAGGCTACCTAAGTTTTCAAGTACATTCAAAGGATTGTCAAAAGTAGTAGGATGGAGAAGAAAGTTACATTTTCAAAAATCACCCACCAAAGAATCATTTTTATGCTTAAAACACCTCCTGCACAAAAGAAAAATAAATATCAGTGAAGGGATAAAAAGACCAAAAACAAACATTAGAAAAAGTGGGTTTTGGTTTTTAATTTATTAAATTCCAAGGGTATAAAGAGCATAACATTCCTCATTCAACACCATTTTGTCATTTGAAAAAAGGATTGAGAGAATTTCTGTAGGTTTTAACCCTGAACATAAATTATCTACACACGAATCTTATAATAGAAAATAAACAATAGCGAGAGCATAAAACATAAAACAGACAAACATAGAGATTTTCCCATGGATCCCAAATCGGGATGACCAGCTTGATTTTTCATTATATTCCTTTTAGTGTTACAACACATATATATACATGCTGAAGCATACATAAACCCCAATCCATTAACCCTGGATTAGAACATAACCGTAGTTCCCTTGACTAGATCTACAAAATACCAGGGGGTGAAAACCATCGTACCCCAAAACCATGTGCAAAATCATGCACAAAACATGGGTGGGTCCGCCTATGAGTGGGTCCACACACCAAACAAATTTTCGCCGAGGTGCTGCTCCGGACCCCAACAGTGGGGGCTGCCTCCCCCCTTGTGACCCCCCTGCTGCGCCCGGCGCAATGTACAGTGCGTGGGGCTAGTCATGGAAAGAATATAACACATACCCAACAATCTCCCACTTGTTGTTTTCTTTCCACAGGGGGCTACAGGAGAGCTTAGTCATTGGGCCAATTCTTCAACACCCATTTTTTCTCTACACCAAGAGAACTTCTGAGTGCTCACAAACTTCGTCAATGCATCTGCAACATTCTTCAAAGTGTCCATCTTTACCAGCAACACCCTTTTAGCCTCAACCATATCTCTAACAAAGTGATATTGAACATCAATGTGCTTTGTATTTGAATGGTAAGCAGGGTTCTTAGCCAAGAAAATTGCACTTTGGCTATCACAGTTTATCCTTTTAGCTTGTTGTACCAACCCCATACTTGAACACAATCTCTGCAACCAAACTGCTTCCTTGCTTGCATGAGTGGCTGCTATGTATTCTTCCTTTGTAGTTGAAAGAGCCACTATAGACTGTTTTTTACTCATCCAACTGACTGCGCCTCCAAATAGGTTAAACACATACCCACTTGTAGATATTCCTTGGTCTAGATCTCCAGCCCAGTCTGCATCAACAAAACCACGAATGTACAACATTATTTCCAGTCCTGGTCTTCCCTGGTAGCACAAGCCATAATCACTAGTGCCACGTAAATATCTGAAAACCTGCTTCACTGCTGTCCAATGCTCCTTCCCTGGGTTTGACATAAACCTGCTCAATACTCCCACTGCATGTGCAATTTCTGGTCTAGTACAGACCATTGCATACATCAGACTACCCACTGCACTTGTATATGGAACACGGGACATATCCTCCTCCTCTTCTTGTGTCTTGGGACACTGTTCAGCAGACAACTTTACACCTATAGGAATAGGAACATTCACCGGTTTACTATCCTGCATATTGAACGTCTGCAATATAGTCTCGACATACTTCCTCTGGTTTAACCAGGGCTTCCTCTTTGCCCGATCTCTCTTAATTTCCATGCCCAAAATATAGTTTGCAGCACCAAGATCCTTCATGTCGAATTTGGAGAACCGTTGGGTCTTTAAATCTTGGATAATTTCTTTGTCATTTCCAATCAACAACATATCATCCACATACAAGACAAAATAAATAGCACGGTCACCAATTAATTTAAAATAAACATAGTGATCCTCCTTGCTTCTGGTGAAGCCAAGTCCCCGTATATAGGTATCAAATTTTTGATACCACATCCTTGGTGACTATTTTAACCCATACATAGACTTCTTCAACCTGCATACCAGTTCTTTCTTACCCTTCACCATAAAGCCTTCAGGTTGCTTCATGTAGATGTCCTCTTCTAGATCCCTGTGAAGAAATCTTGTCTTCATATCCATTTGTTCTATCTCAAAATCAAATGCAGCAGCAACAGATAAAAGTAATCTAATAGAAGTAACTTTGGCAACAGGAGAAAAAATATCACCAAAATTAATTCTTGGCACCTGGGAATAACCTTTTGCTACCAACCAAGCTTTGTATTTCTCAACCTTGCCTTCTACATTCATCTTCTTCTTAAACACCCATTTTCTCCCAATGGGTTTCCTTCCAGTCGGCAACTCCACCAGATCCCATGCCTCATCTTTGTGCAAGGATGCCATTTCATCAACCATGGCCTCCTTCCAGAGTTTTCCATCCTCGGAATCTACTGCCTCGCTAACAGTTCTGGGATCATCATCAGTTATAGTTAAGGAAAAACCTGAACATAAACCAGATGGACTATACCTTATTGGTTGCCTTCTTTCCCGAACTGATCTTCTCAAAGCTGGAGTTTGTGGATCTTCCTTTTCTGACTCTTCTTCTGCTGTAGAGTCTGATTCATCCTCGTTCAGCTCAAACTATATCTTCTTAGGTTCCTTTGGTATGATTTCATGTTTAACAACATCTTTCACCTCTCTAAACACCACATCTTGGCTGTACACAACCTTCCTTGTTTCCGGGTTCCAGAGCTTGTAACCCTTTAAACCATCCTTATACCCAATAAAGATGCACCTTTCAGATTTATTATCCAACTTGGTCCTTTTCTCCTTTGGAACATGTACATATGCATCACATCCAAATACCCTTAGATGTGAAAGAGAGGCTTTCTTACTAGTCCATACCTCATGTGGAGTCTTATCCTCCAACGCTGATGAAGGTGATTTGTTAACTAAGTAACATGCAATCTCCACTGCCTCTGCCCAGAATTATTGTCCTAACCCGGTACCACTGAGCATGCTTATTTCCTTTTCCATCAGTGTTCTGTTCATTCTTTCTGCAACTCCATTTTTCTAAGGTGTGTATGGAGTAGTCGTATGTTGTGCTATACCACACTTCTTACAGAACTCTTCAAATTCCTTCTTGCAGAACTCCCCACCATTATCTGTCCTCGGCGCCTTTATCTTCTTCTCTGTCTAGTTTTCCACCAGAGCCTTAAATTATTTAAATCTGTCAAAGACTTCAGATTTCTTCCTCAAGAAATATATCCATGTATTCCTTAAGAAGTCATCTATGAATGAAACATAGTACACAAACTTTCCCAGTGATGGAACTGACACAGGTCCAAACACATCACTGTGCACAAGTTCTAATATCTTGTTCGCCCTCTTAGCACCAGAAGGAAAGCTCACCCAATTCTGCTTCCCATATACACAATTTTCACAGAAATCGAAATCCAGAGAGAAATTAGACATACCTTCTACCATACCACTTCTATGCAGTATCCGAAGGCCCTTCTCTCCAATATGTCCAAGCCTTTGATGCCATAGCATGGTATTTTCTCCAGAGACAGCTAGGCTTTCCGCTCCACTTTCAGGAACCATAGAACTGTTACACCCATCAATAGCAGTGCTACCTTGTAGCTTGTATAGAGTTCCAGTCCGAACTCCCCGCATTAATACCAGAGCTCCCTGAACCATCTTGCAGGCATCTTTCTCGAACACTGTTTTTACACCTACATAATCCAACTTGCTTACAAAAATCAGATTTCTGGCCAATGCAGGAATATGTAGAACACCAAGAAGTGTTCTAATCCTTCCACCTTGCAGCTTCAGTTTGACCTTTCCACGTCCGAAGATTCTGGCCTTCCTATCATCCCCTAGGAAGACATCATCACCATCATATTTCTCATACAAGTGAAAGGATGCACCTGAGTCAATCAACCATGACTCATGATATCCATGTGTATTTGAAGAAGAAGCCAAATACACATCCCCACCTTCATCCGAGGTGGGCTTTGCCTCTGCAGAAGGAGCATCATCAGATCCTTTTCCTTTCTCAGGAGCTTTAGATCTGCAGTCATTTTTGTAGTGGCCTTCCTTTCCGCATTTCTATCATACCTTTACAAACTTTCCAGGAGATTTAGATCTCCTTCTATATTTGGATCTCCCACTCGAGACCTTATTCTTGTTTCTGTTTTGGGACCTTCCTCGTACAGATAAGGCATCTCCATTCTGGCCCTCCATATTTCTCCGTCTCATTTCCTCCGACAACAAGGCTGAGACAGTGTCATCAAAATTCAAGGTAGTTGTATTGCTACCTATTGCAATAACCAAACTGTCCCACAAATCTGGTAGAGAACACAAAAAACTGATGCACTTATCTTCATCTGATATTTTAATATCAACAAATGACAGATGACTTACCACAGTATTGAAGGTGTTCAGATGCTCTGTCACTGAGTATCCATCCTTCATCCTCAGGTTATACAACTTTTTCCACAGGAACACTTTATTCACCAGAGACTTAGATTGGTACAAAGTCCCAAGTTTTTCCCACAAATTCTTCGTTGTAGCTTCCCCAGATACATTCAAAAATACTGAATCTGAGACACACAAGCGTATTGTGCTCTTAGCCATCCGATCCAGTTTCTTCCAGTCTTCATCTGACATTGTTGTTGGTTTAGTACCCGGATCTACCACGATCCACTAATCTTTATCCACCAGCAGATCCTCCATCCTGAGCTTCCATAACTCAAAACTCTGACCATTAAATTTCTCAATCTCTATCTTTCTGCCGCTCGCCATCTTCTTTCACCGCAAGAATCGATCCCGCAGATCTCCCACTGAACAAGGTCTACCTCAGGCCCGAGAAAAAAACCCTCAGCAGCAAAGGCGTCCCCTTGAAGACGAAACAGCTCTGATACCAAATTTAGGTTTTAACCCTGAACATAAATTATCTACACACGAATCTTATAACAGAAAATAAACAATAGCGAGAGCATAAAACATAAAATAGATAAACACAGAGATTTTCCCCTGGATCCCAAATCGGGATGACCAGCTTGATTTTTCATTATATTCATTTTCGTGTTACAACACATATATATATACACGCTGAAGCATACATAAACCCCAATCCATTAACCCTGGATTAGAACATAACCGTAGTTCCTTTGACCGGATCTACAAATACCAGGGGCCGAAAACCATGATACCCCAAAACCATGTGCAAAATCATGCAAAAAACATGGGTGGGTCCGCCTATGAGTGGTTCCACACACCAAACAAATTTTCGCCAGGGCACTGCCCCGGACCCCAACAGTGGGGGCTGCCTCCCCCCTTGTGATCCCCCTACTGCGCCTGGCGCAACGTACAGTGTGTGGGGCTAGTCGTGGAAAGAATATAACACATATCCAACAATTTCAAAGTTTCTAGCGAGATTCGGGCAAGAGAACCTTTGCGCTATGCTCTTGTAAGGTTGTGATACGCACCTATGTGAGCTCCCTTTGGAAAGTGCAACAGGGCACTACGCGCCTATGGAGGTGTGCTACGTGCAGGGGCATGCAGGAGCCGCTGGACAGCCTGGGTGCTACGCGCAGGGGCATGCAAGGTCTCCCGACAGCCTGACGCTGCGCGTTGGTCTGTTCAATGGCATGCAGGAGCCGCTCAACACCCGATTTGCTACACGCCTAGACGTGCAGAGGCTTCCCGACACCCAATCTGCTATGCGCTTGGATGTGCAGAGGGCTGATAGCTCCACTGTCCTACACGCCCAACCATTCAATCCTGACCTGACATCCCATGCAGACTCAACCGTGCTATGTGCTGGGCCATTCAGGACTACCCAGGAGAGACCGACACCTCATGCAGCTCTGCCCTGCACTATGCTCCTGCGCTGCGCATTCAACCAGGAGGTTTTTTAAAGCTTGTGCGAGCTTCAAATTTACTCAAAATTCCTCACAACTTCTTCCCGGCGCCTCCTAAGGGCTTCATAAGAAGTATTCAGGTCCTTGCCTCCCTCTCAAACTGTTTTGAAAGGTAAAAATTAAAGAAAATGTGAAAAACCCTAAGGAAGGAGAAAACATCGAATCTCATGCTAACAAATCTCTTGTTCAAAGAACACCTATTCATCTGCATACTGAAAGAATAATGAGGCCCGAATTAGTTTTCTTCACTCATCCTTCCCCTTTCACTTGCAAATCACTGCCTGTCTCATTATCATCTCACTTTCCCTCTCCACATCATTTCACATATAGATCAGGGATTTGATTTCAAAAGAAAGAGTAAAAGATAAAATGCCTAAAGAAGGCATTGTTGATAGTGGCAAAGGAGGCCAAAGGCCTAGAGAATAACAGAGAAAGGGTGGGAGAGTGAATAGGTTTGAGCCTGTAAACACTAAAGAATTGAAACCCTCCCCTACCACAGTTGCATATTTCCAAGAGGTAGGATGTCTTGATTTTTGTGAAAAAGTACAAAGAGTCAAAAGTCACCCTGAGATGACTAGAATTTTCATCTTCAACCTCCATGAACAACAAGTGCATCTAGCTGGAGTGAATTTTGAGCTGTCCACCAATACAATTTCCATGGCCATTGGGATACTTTGTATGGGAGAAAAATGGTTCAAACATGTGAGTTTAGACTTAAGCCATTACTAGACTTTTTTGAAACCAAGATACCAAGCTGATTGCAAGACCATTTTTCCCTTCACACATCTGTTGGAGAGGTATGCCCATTTAATGAAAACCATCATGAAATATTTTACCTGTGAGGGTAGGTTTTCCAGACTCTATTCCTACCATATAATACTGCTCATGCATTTCACTAGGGCCAAGCTACTGCATTTGCCTTATTACCTTTATATAAGTATTGATAAGATGTCATTTATTGTGAAAAACAGGCCTCCTTCACAACAAATGCAGAGTCTTTTCCACCATTCTCTCATCAAGATTATTGTGTTGCATCAATTAGAGCAACAGGGTATCCCATGGGAAGTGTTCATCGCCCATGATGTTTTCACAAATCCAAAATCTCTTCCTCTGCAAATTTTGCCCTCATCATCTCATCCACCTTCCTCAATTCCTCCCTCAACCCCCACTGACCATGATTCCTCATCCACACATGAATCCTCTCCCCAAGAAAACTTCCCTCCTTCACCTCCTCCTGAAGCATCAGAAGAAGAAGAAAGTGATGAAGAGCAAGAGGAAAATAGTGGAAAAGAAGATAATGATAGTCAAGAGGAAGAAACAAATGATGAGGAAGAGAAAAATGTAAATGATGAAAGTGATAGTGAGGAAGAAGAAACAAATGGTGAAGCAGAAAGTGACAGTTATCAGGAAACAGACCATGACAGTCATAATGAAGACATAGATAATGAAGATGATGATGAGGAAAAAGGAGATGAGAAGAACAGTGAAAAAGAAGAAGAAGGCAGTGAGCCAAATGAGGATGAAGAAGAAGATGACATGGCAGAAGATGTAGAAGATAATGACAGTGATCAAGATACAAGCAATGAAGAAGAAACAAGTGAAGAGGTAGATTATGAAGACAAGGTCAGTGATAGAGAGGACAATACAGAGGCTAAAAATAATGAAGATACAGATATAGAGACAGAGTGTCTGCTCAACTGAGTGTTCCTAAATTGATGTCATAAATTGTCAACCAGGGCTAGTAAAACGTTGAAGTGAAGTGCACTATATGTGCCTAGGTATCTTCTTCCTACTTCGTTTTATTTAGTGTTTTCTAGTGTTTTTGGTTTTGTGTTTTTGTGCTAAGAGGAAAAGAACTAAATTGTTGGCAAAGAGAAATTATTGGTCACACTAAAACAGAGCAAAATCTACTCTAAACTATGTATGGCACCTAAGAACAGAAAATGCTAATTCACCAATTGCAAAGCTTGACAAGGAAAGTAACTCATAAAATTAACTCAGTCCAATTCATTTCATTAGAGGTATGTTGGAACAACTTGAGAAAAGGATAAGTTTGATGCAATGCAGTTCTTCTAAGTAAACAACAACTTACAATATCACAGAGAAAATATCATCCATGGTTAGAAATTTGTTGGAACACGTTGAGAAAAGATTATCTACAACATAGTAAGGAACCCTATGCTAATTTAACTTATGACACTAAAATCAACCCATTCTGCAACTCAAAATGTTACTATTAAGCCTCATTCAAGGGTTAGAGATCTCTTGGAATAGATTTGGAAAAAGGTTGTTTGTAAAATTATGAGAAATTTCAAAATAGTCAAGACCTCAAAATGATATTACTAATTCTTTTCCATATGATAATAATGTGTTAGAAGAGACTAAGAACAAGAGCAGTTTGTAAATAATGAAGGCCTTTAATTCGAATTTAACA
Organism: Pinus albicaulis; assembly: GCA_034641835.2. Taxonomy (NCBI): domain Eukaryota; kingdom Viridiplantae; phylum Streptophyta; class Pinopsida; order Pinales; family Pinaceae; genus Pinus; species Pinus albicaulis. The sequence goes on from CM076574.1 coordinate 1,130,232,219, forward strand.
GAACTAGAATACAACTAGCTAATAAAACTTGAAATGCAATGAACAGAACTGAAATAATACGCAATTAACCTTCAAAATACTACAGCTCTATCTCATTCAATGTTAGTGATATTTTGGAACAATTCATGAGAACAGGATTGACTACACTATTCGATGTAAGTAAGCATAAAACATGAAGTTCAGAAAACTGCCTAAATTAAGAACGAAACAGAGCTAAAGTTACTTATCTAAAAAAATATGCACAAATCCTTTCGGACGGTAAGGGCCCTCTACCATCAGATTGGCACACGAATCTCCTCAAGATTGCTTCAGATCATGCATTAAATTTTTACTTCTTTCATTAAAGGAAAACGCTTCAAAAACAGAGTATTATAGTCTTGGACAACTTAACAACAAAACATCAACTAGCTAACTGTCTCTCGGTTCACCGAGTTATTTTTATAAGAAAAATACATAACTGTCATTGAGAAGAAATAGGGATAGGTGTCTTTTTCAATCAAAATCGAATTACAACTCCTGTTGAGGCCTCGTATTTTTCTGAAGACATCTATAGAGTCCTTGTCCTGGTAGAAGTCTACTTCTTAGTTTTGGTTTCCTCCACGTGCATAACCACTTGTAGATTTTTGCTCAGACTTCGTAGAGGGCAAGGAATGATGTAGGTGAGTTCTGGAATTCAAGCATATGCGTTTTTCCTTTAAGTGACACCTGTAACCTGTGTGAACATAAAGATAGCTGCGGAATATGCGACTAGCTACAGAATGGCTGCATTTTGTAGCTAAGTCTAGTAAAAAATCAGTACGACAACAAAACCATAAAAGTATAGCAATTCAGTCATTGTATGCATTCTTAAAGTGACTTTAATCAATCCTATTGATATTTTAAGCCTATAATTGATAAAGGAAAAAGAAAATGAAGTGAAATTTGGTGAAAGAAAATGACATCTTTGGGACTCAACATACCCCCACTGCAAAGCTTTTGCATGTCCTCATGCAATTAATCCATGTATTCTGAAACTTCTGCTAGGACATCTAACTTCCTTTTTCTGCTTTGCTTGATGTTTAGCGACATCCTAGGCTTCCTTATGACTAATTTGAACCTCAAGTTTATAAGTGCCCTGCTCAACTTTTTATTTTTCTTCTTCAGCTTCTCACTAGCCTTGTACAATTTTTCCATTTGCAGAGAGAGAGTTGTGTTCATGTTACTTTTCAGCTTGACTTGTTCCCTTAAGATTTCATTTTCATTTTTTATGTGCCTATTAAGTACTTCCAGTTCATATTTATCCCTTCTCAGCACTTCAATGGAAGACTCTTGTGGGCTAGGAGTTCTTCCTTTGTTTTCTGAGGCTCTCTTTTCCAATGACTCAACATAATTATAGATTTGTTGTTGTGTTGGATCTACCTCCAGAGTTCCTCTATCAAGATCCTCTTCATATTGGTACTTAAGAGATATATCAGTTGGTGTCTCTTCATCCTCAATATCTATGATTCTCGTTTGTTTAACCCATGTTTTCTTTAATATGCCTCTAAGCCTATGGCTTCGTCTTAATTTAGATGGTCCCTCACCTTTCTCCTCGGCATACTTTCTTATTATCTTCTCCTTTTTAAGATGTTTCTTAATTTCAGCTAATTTTTCGGAGATAATCTCCTCACTATCTTCTTGTATGGATTTACCAGTTTTAATTTCAACAGATTTGGAAAATTTTCCTCTCCTGCTTCTTCTTGCAAGTTTTCCTTCAAATGGAGTTTCTTTAGGTTCTTCAAAGTGATTCCTCAAGAGGAACTCATCCCAATTGTCTCCCACCTTTCTCAAATGATGCTCAATTAGGATTTTAACTAGGTCATGGTGATAAAAGGTGGTTTCTAAGAATTGAACCCTATTTTTTACATTAGAAGCCATCCTCTTTAGGCTATGGAGTAAGAAAAATGGTAAATTGATTTCTTCATCTAGGAAATGCATCATAAGCCGAATATGATAAACATATAGGGTGCCAAACCTTCCTTCAAAAGTTATAAACTTTTGCATAATTAACAACATATTTCGCCACTTATTCTTTAAGGCTGAACTAGGAATGCCTTTCTTGAAAACTGAGATATCCATACCTGGTGTTTTGAGCATCTGCCTCCATGCCTCATTGTGAAATTCCTTGTTTTTGAACCATCGTTCACCTTGCCTTGGTAATTCTGCTGCTTCTGCAATAAAGGATTCTATGATAGTGAACTTGACATCACCTATTTCAACTTCTGACCCGTTGAAGGACCAGGAAAATGTCTTGGTAACCTCCTTATGGAATCCATTAAACTTTTCCAAAAACTGTAGCCACCCCACCTGCTGTAACATTTCTCTAATCTGTGGGTAGCCCTCTAGGTATTTTTTTTCGACTGGTTTGGATCTTACAATGAGTCCCATGGTTTCTTTTCTCAATCTTAAATTTACTGCTCCGTAACTGCTCTCCTATTCACGGTAAAAATGGCTGTAGAAGGTTGTTTTCACCCCAAAGATGACTTCTCTATTTTGCAGAAAGGAATTGGCTACGGAAAATTGACATGAAGTGGTTATGGAACGAGTGAAATACGGTGAGGGTAAATTACACGAAAAATGAGTTTGAGAGCTGTCATGGAGTGAAAGACCGCGGAAAAATCTCACGAGAATTTCAAAATCATCACTGAATACTTCGGGTTAGTGACGTGACCTAATAGGTCACTTCAAGTACTAACCATTAATTTCTTAATAAATGATGATTTGATATAGCGGAATGGAAGGGATTTGTCCATGATTTTTATGATAGGCTTGATAGGTTCGATCAATATGAATAATCAAAATAACTTTATGAAACATGCATATAACCTAACCATACTATAACTTTCATAATCTGTTATCATAATAATTTCACAAGTTACCTTAGCCCTTCTTTTGATTTTTGTGGTTTTTAATATGCTTTGTCTTCCTTTGAAAATCATTGATCTTTTAGTCTTCATAATCCCTTTAATTTTTCTTGTTGACATAGGTGTGCAGGATCAATTTGCTGCTGAACAAGTGGTTGCTGGATAGTTGCATGTTGGATATCTGGCTGCAGAATGTCTGGCTGCAGAATATACCTGTAGAAGCTTTGAAACATGGAATCAAATGATTTGAAACATGGATGGAATGTAGTATGGAATGAAATAAAATGGATCATGAAATATGGTGGAATGAAGCATGAGTGAAGTGAAATATAATGGAATGAAATGGATCATAAATGTAAAGTGGAATGAAATATGAAAAGTGGCCTGCAACTTATGATTTGTAATACTCAATTGCAGAAAGAGACCAGATTTAAAAATCTGAAATGAAAATGAGGTGGACCATGGAATGGAGTGAATGAAGTATGGATGAATGGAGTGAATGAAATATGAATGAAGTGAGACATGATGGAGTGAAATGGATCATAAGTGGAATATGATATATAAAATGGGCCTGCACTTATGATTTTGTGATAGCTGCTTGCAGGAAAAGAACAAATTTGAAAAGCTAAAGTGTCAGAAGGATTCTGATTTTCAATTTATCTTTTCTGTATAAACATGCTAATCAGTGATTAGTTTTCATGTTTATACTTTTTTTTTCATGCATCTGAATTCAGAAAATTCAATTAAGTTGATGAAGAAGAAGGATTCTTCTTCATTAACTTCACATCACTGTTCTCCTGGAATCTCTTGACAAATTCTTCTCTTGAAAGTGGCTTATGATACAACTTCAATCTATGACCATTTACAAGAAAAGTGACCTTCTCTTCATCTATTGTCCTGATTTTTATTGCTCCATTGTCAAAAAAATTCACAATTTCATATGGCCCAAGCCAATGTGTTTGGAATTTACCTTGAAAATCTTTGAACTTTGAATCAAACAAGAGGGCCCAGTCACCTTCTTTGAATTTCTTTTCCTTAATGTACTTATCATGCCATTTAGTCCTTTGTTGTTGGACTATATTTTTTTTCTGGACTGCATCCTGTCTGATCTCATCCAATTCATTAATCTGCTCCAATCTGTGCTTTTGTGCTTCTGTTAGATCAAGTCCTAGCTGGACCGCCATTTTAAAAGTTTGAATCTGAAACTCTATGGGAAACAAGACTTGTTTTCCATAAACAAGTTCATAAGGGGTATGACCTGTTGTGCTTCTCCATGTAGTTCTATAGGCCCACAAGGCTTCAGGAAGCCTGTCTGCCCAATCTCTTCTATGTAAATGAATAGTCTTTGTTAGGATCCCTTCAATGACCTTATTAGTAGATTCCACTTGACCATTTGCTTGTGGATGATAGGGAGTATATTTTTTGTGTCTGATTTTGTACCTCTCCATCATTTGTTCCACTAGCCTTGATGTGAATTAAGCTCCTTGATCTATAAAAATTTCCCTTGGGACACCAAAACGAGTAAAATATCCTCAAAAAGAAAATTAACTAGAGATGCTTCAGTAGCAGAAAGTAATGGCTTGGCCTCTACCCATTTGGTAACATAATCAGTGCAAACTAATATATATTTATTTTGTCTTGATGGAGGACTAATAGGTCCTACAAAATCTAAAGCCCATTTCTTAAAAGGTTCAATATGTACCTGAGGCTGCAATGGCATCTCACATGAAGGAGAAGGTTTCCCTACCCTTTGGCAGCTGTCACACCTTTTGACATACTCTTTAGCATCTTTAAAAATGGATGGCCAATAGTATCCTAAATGAAGGACCTTATAAGCTATCCTTTTATCAGCAAAGTGTCCACCACAAGGTTCATCATGACATGCCTTGAGGATCTCAGGCATCTCATCTTCTCGAACACATCTCCTAATGATAAAATATGGACCTATTTTGTATAACTCATTAGCAACCCATGAATATTTTGCTTTGTCATAAATGATATTTCTTTTGTCTCTTGCATTCATTATTGAAGGAAATTTCCCTGAAACTAAATAATTAGCAATGTCAGCAAACCAAGGAGTTTGAGTAGAAATTGCAAAAATATATTCATCAGGGAATTGATCTTCAACTGGAGTATTATCTTTGATGTTTTGGAGTCTAGATAGGAAATCAGCTACTTTATTTTGTTTCCCAAGCCTATCTAGAATGGTAATGTTTAATTACTGTAAAAACAATAACCATCTTATGACTCTGCCATTAGTAATTGATTTGTTCATTAGATATTTAATTGCAGAGTGATCTGTGTGAACAAAAGTTTCATAGCCTGTTATATAGTGTCTGAATTTATTTATGGCATGAACAACAACTAAGAACTCTTTTTCAGTTACAGTATAATTTAACTCTGAAGGAGTTAAATTTTTACTTGTATAGTAGATGGCATAAGGAATCAGGTCTTTTTGTCCCAATACTGCTCCTAGAGCTGTATCTGAGGCATCTGTTGAAATATGAAAAGGTAATTTCTAGTTAGGTCCCCTTAAAATAGCTGCTTTAGAGATTTTTTTTTTTAGGGTCTCAAAGACTAACAGGCAATCAGGATTCCACTTGAATTCACAGTCCTTGGTAAGTAGTTTGAAAAGTGGAGATGCTATCTTGGTGAAGTTTTCTATAAACCTTCGATAATATCCTGTAAATCCTAGAAAACTACAAACATCCTTTTGACAACTTGGAATATATAAGTTAGAGATGACTTCAAATTTTGACTCATCAACTCTAATCCCATCCCCTGAAATGTGATGCCCCAAAACAATTCCTTCAGTAAACATCATAAAACACTTCTCATGACTTAGTGAAAGATTTTCTTCTTTACATATTTTTAAAACTTTTTCCAAGTTTGCTAAGGTTTCTTCAAATTTGTTTCCATAGACTGTGAAATCATCCATATATACCTCTACACAATCATGTATTAGATCTGAAAAGATTCCTAGTACTGCCCTTTGAAATGTTGTAGGTGCATTGCATAGTCCAAATGGAAATACTTGGTAAGCATAGGTACCCCAAGGACAGGTAAATGTGGTTTTGTCTTGATCTTCAAGTGCTACTTGAATTTGGTTATAACCACTAAACCCATCTAAAAATTAGAAGTACTTTTTGCCAGCTAATGTATCTAACACCTGATCTATGAAAGGTAGGGGAAAATGATCTTTAAGAGTAGCTTTGTTTAATTCCCAGTAGTCAATACATACCCTCCATTTACCATTTTTCTTTGACACAATTACCAAAGGAGAAACCCACTGACTATCTGAAATGGGATAGATAAAGTTGACATTTAACAATTTCTGCAATTCTTCTTTAACAATCTCCCTAAGATTTGGATTTATTTGTCTCTGAGGTTGTTTGATTGGTTTACAATTTTCCTCTATGTAGATGTGATGAGTGCAAGTCTTAGGGCTTATCCCTTTCATATCAGTGTACTCCCATGCATGTGCAGAAGAATGTCTCTGTAATATCTTAACTAGCTTTTCTTGTTGAGATTTCTCTAGGTTCTTGTTTATGTTTAAAGTTTTACCTGGAAATATCTAAATTGTAGAGCTGCCAAATTTATCCATGGAATAAAGAGACATCTGTCTTGATGATAAAAACTCAATGTTGGATTCTTCTTGAAATTGTTCATGTTTTTATTCTGAAGAGGATTCAAAATTTTATAAGGTATTCAGAATCTGGCTATCTTCACTAATTTCTGAAATTGTGAAAAGAGGTTGCATGTCTTCTTCATCCTCAATCCATTGAGTATCATCTAATTCTGTAATTGTTTTTGTTGGAGGATACAAGGTAAATTTCTTGGTTGAACTACCATCAGAGATGTACATATCACCATATCTACAGCTAATGAAGGCATCAGCTGTAGCTAACCAAGGTCTTCCTAATATAATAGGATGTCCTCCTAGATTATTCTTAGGAGTTAGGATCATAAAATCCATAGGATACTCCCAAGAATCTAGGGACACTGGAATGTCTTCTATTACCCCATCAGGTTTGATCACAGATCTGTCTGCTAATTGTAACAATGTGGGTATAAAAAGAAGATTATGAAGTTTTAGTTTATCCATGATTTGTCTACTCATGATATTGATTGCTGCTCCTAAATCAATAAGTGTGTTTTGGATCTCAGTTCCATTGATGTGTATCTTAACAACTGGATTTCTTGGGTCTAGATACTTTGGAATGGAAATCTTATCCATCATGATGTCTGCTATTTTTCCTGCCAGTTGAATTTTCTTTGTCTCTTTGATTCTTTTTCCTGTTTTTTTCATGCTCAACTCCTTTATTGTTTTTGCTAAAATTGGAATTTCCTTGATAGCTTGTAATAATGGGATCTTAATACAAACATTTCTCAGCTCATCTAGGAAATCATAATTAGGCACCATAATTTGTTTTTCTACACCCCTATCAATTTGTAATCTTTCTAGAAAGGGAGGTGTAGAGGTGGATGTTGATGGCTGCTCTAATATAGGAGTTGAAATTATTGGTTCTTTTTGTTTTGATTTTTCAATGTTTGGGGCTTGAAAAGATGTGTTCTCTTCAAGACTTTTATTTACCCGTAGATAATATTCCTCAGAGTTGTTTTGTTCTTGTATGATTACATAAGGTTTCTTCTTTTCAAGTATTCTTCTAGACCTAAGTTGAACATCATTAAGGTCTAAAGGAGTAATCAAAACGGTTGGAAACTGTTGGCCTTCTATCATGTATGTGTTCTGAGGATTTTTATTGTTGGGGTTTGGTATGGGTTGGGCAGGTAACTAATTTTTTTTATGAGGAAATGGTAATGGAAGTGGTGGATTTTGATGTTGTGGATTTTGAGGATTGTGTTGAGGATTTTGTTGAAGATTTTGTTGAGGAGGGAAATTTGGATATGGTGGATAGGATGGTGGATATTGATAGCACTGAGAGTATCTTCCATAGGGATTTTGTGCTCCTTGTGCTCAAGTTTGAGATTGATTTTGGAATTGGAGCCAAGGTTGCTGCCAAGAATTCCAATTTGCTGGGGGTTGATTATACAACTGATCATGGAATCCTTGTGTTTGAGGTCCTTGCCAAGGCCTTCTAGAGACAAAATTGAGAGATTCTATGGAATTTGTAGGGGTTTCTTCTTGAAATACAGCTTTAAGACTAGGAAGTGAAGGACAACTCTTGGTCTCATTTTTTTCTGAACAAATTACACAAGTCTCTACTAATTTTGCATCCAAAGGGCACTCTCTCAAGGCATGCTTCTTTCTACATTTGGGAGAAAATATTGCTAAGGAATCAGATTCAGCTTTTTGCTTGTTTTGTAACTTGAGGGTGTCTATTCGCTCACTAAGACTCCCTAAAATGTCAAATTTGAATTCATCAAGCATATGTCCTATTTCTACCCTACTTACTGTCCGAGAAGCAGACTTACTTACCATTGCAAGAGCAGGTTCTCTTGGTCCTTTTACAGTTTTAGATTTCCCTCTTGAAAGGTTGATACATAATTCAGCTATTTCAGGTAATGTGAGCTGAGATATATCCCCTTTTCCCATCATATTAAGGATATCTAACCATTCATCCCTAATTTTCTTCAACAAGGGAGCTTTCAAAGTATCTTGGTCTAAGTTTTCCATTTTTGCCCTCTTGATGTTATAGTTAAACCTCTCCAACAAATCTTCCAGATTTTCATCCTCTTTTTGTAGCATTTTAAACACTTCCTCATTATGGTTGACTGGCATACAATAATCCAAATACCTCTCTATAAATTCATGTTTAATGTCTTCCCATGTCCTAATAGAACTGTTGATCAAACTCATAAACCATTTTAATGCTGCTCCTTTCAATGTTGAAGGGAATAGTTTAAGTTTTTGGGCATCTTGTAAGTAATCATAGGTTTTACATAGGACTTCAAATTCAAATAGGAAGGTTTCAGGATCTTCACTTTTGAGTCCATAAAATTTTGGAAGGACATAGGGTGAAATGTCTTTCATAGTTGCATTGGTTTCTTCATCTACTATAGGAAACCCAAAAGAGCTTCCCATTTCCCTTCTACCTCTTCCTATGCCTCCTTCTTCACCTCTAACTCCTTCTCCTTCTCCACCTCTACCTCTACCTCTACCCCCTCCAAATATTGTATGTTCTCCATTAAAGACTCCTCCTCCCCCTTCTTCTGCCATGGTTGATTCTCCTGTGGTAGTGGAAAATTTTATGTCTCTAGCAGGGATTCTTGAATCTTCTTCTAGGACAGATTCAATGGATGAAGTGGAAGGTCTTTCTGAAGGAATATCTGATCTTAAGTCTTTTGGAAGTCTATGGTCAGTAAATTATGGGATGTGGGTTTGAGTTGGAGGTGTGCTGCCTCTTGGTCTTGGTGGAACAAGTGGTGTTCTAGGAATCAAGCTTCTACTTCTTATGAATCTACCCCTTGAGTCTCTTTCTCTACACATATCATTCTTTTTGGGAGGTAAGAAACAAGGCTACCTAGTTACACTTCCCCGGCAACGACGCCAAAATATCTTCTTAACTTAGTGTTCCTAAATTGATGTCATAAATTGTCAACCAGGGCTAGTAAACTATTGAAGTGAAGTGCACTATATGTGCCTAGGTATATTCTTCCTACTTCGTTGTGTTTAGTGTTTTTCTAGTGTTTTTGGTTTTGTGTTTTTGTGCTAAGAGGAAAAGAACTAAATTGTTGGCAAAGAGAAGTTATTGGTCACACTAAAACATAGCAAAATCTACTCTAAACTATGTGTGGCACCTAAGAACAGAAAATGCCAATTCACCAATTGTAAAGCTTGAAAAGGAAATTAACTCATAACATTAACTCAGTCCAATTCATTTCATTAGAGGTATGTTGGAACAACTTGAGAAAAGGATAATTTTGATGCAATGAGGTTCTTCTAAGTAAACAACAACTTACAATATCACAGAGAAAATCTCATTCATGGTTAGAAATTTGTTGTTGTAACACGTTGAGAAAAGATTATCTGCAACATAGTAATGAACCCTATGCTAATTTAATTTATGACACTAAAATCAACCCATTCTGCAACTCAAAATGTTACTATTAAGCCTCATTCAAGGGTTAGAGATCTCTTGGAATAGCTTTGGAAAAAGGTTGTTTGTAAAATTATGAGAAATTGCAAAATAGTCAAGACCTCAAAATGATATTACTAATTCTTTTCCATATGATAATAATGTGTTAGAAGAGACTAAGAGCAAGAGCAGTTTGTAAATAATGAAGGCCTTTAAGTCGAATTTAACAGAACTAGAATACAACTAGCTAATAAAACTTGAAATGTAATGAACAGAACTGAACTAATACACAATTAACCTTCGAAATACTACAGCTCTATCTCATTCAGTGTTAGTGATATTTTGGAACAATTCATGAGAACAAGATTGACTGCACTATTTGATGTAAGAAAGCATAAAACATGAAGTTCAGAAAACTGCCTAAATTAAGAACAAAACAGAGCTAAAGTTACTTATCTAAAAAAATATGCACAAAGCCTTTCGGACAGTAGGGGCCCTCTACCATCGGATTGGCACACGAATCTCCTCAAGATTGCTTCAAATCATGCATTAAATTTGTACTTCTTTCATTAAATGAAAACGCTTCAAAAACATAGTATTACAGTCTTGGACAACTTAACAACAAAACATCAACTAGCTAACTATCTCTCGGTTCACCGAGTTATTTTTATCAGAAAAATACATAACTGTCATTGAGAAGAAATAAGGATAGGTGTATTTTTCAATCAAAATCGAATTAGAACTCCTGTTGAGGCCTCGTACTTTGCTGAAGACATCTGCAGAGTCCTTGTCCTGGTAGAAGTCTACTTCTTAGTTTTGGTTTCCTCCATGTGCATAACCACTTGCAGATTTTTTCTCAGACTTCGTAGAGGGAAAGGAATGATGTAGGTGAGTTATGGAATTCAACCATATGCATTTTTCCTTTAAGTGACACCTGTAACCTGTGTGAACATAAAGATAGCTACGAAATATGCGACTAGCTACATAATGGCTGCATTCTGTAGCTAAGTCTAGTAAAAAATCACTACGACAACAAAACCATAAAAGTATAGCAAGTCAGTCATTGTATGCATTCTTAAAGTGAATTTAATCAATCCTAATTATATTTTAAGCCTATAATTGATAAAGGACAAAGGAAATGAAGTGAAATTTGGTGAAAGAAAAGGACATCTTTGGGGCTCAACACACAGTTTGAAGAAAATGGTAGTGGGAAAAACTGTGAAGATAGTGGGTAAAACAATGTGGAAGAAGAAACAAATGATACAGAGGATAATGATGAAGATAAAGAGATAGAGGCAGAAGATGAATACAATGGAAGTGGGAAAAACAATGACTCTGATGAAGAGGACAGTTTAGAACAATATGATGCTAAAGAAGATATGGAAGAGGATGACAATGATAAAGACCATGATAGTGATGATAGCATGGGGGAAAATGAAAGTGTCTCTCAAGAAGGAAATCAAGAACAAAATGAAGAGGACACAAATACAGGGATTATTGATGAAAAGAAAAGCAGTCTGAAGGTCAGTCATGAAGAAGATATTCAAATGAAACTTATCAAACCTCTTCCTCTCACATATAAAAGAGGATCAAGGAAAGTGTTTTCTACCTCCAAAAGTCAAGGGAACTTTCCATATACATTAGTTCAAAGGCTTGAAAAGGGAAAAGAGAATATGAAAAAGTATAAGAAAAGTAAGGGAGGCAAGCAAACTACTCGAAAGCCACAATTCATTGACCTAGATAGTGATAATGAAGATGAGGAGGTGGCTACTAGACTACTACTCCAACGAAAATATGCAAAAATCAGGGAGTGGGAGAGGGATTTTTAGATGGCACACCGTATCATTCAGTACTATAAGAATGAACACAAGTATTTCAAGAAGATAAAGAGGGACCTTGCTGTCCAGAAAAATATGACCAAACAGTATGCCATGAAAAACAAACTTGTTAGTGCTAAACTGAAGGAAGCCCTCATGAAAATTCAAGCACTAAAAGAAGAAAAAGGCAAATATAGGCTTGGAATCTTGGCACAAGCCTCTCTACAGGTCTCCCAAAACCCATGAGGCACTCATCTACCAAATTTGGGAGAATTTTGAAAAGTTTTTGTTATTTGCTAATTTTGAGGCCAAGGGGGTAGCACACTTGATGCTACGCTCTTTTTCAGAGCATCTTTAGGAGGAAATGTTTACATTTTTTGGATCCTCATCACTAATATAGGATGATCACAAAATTTTGAAACAATTGGAGTTGTTTTGCTCCTCCAAAGGGGTAAAAAACACCCAAATTTTCACCATTCTGCCTGCTTTTCAGGACATGTGTTGCACCTTTACTAGCCTTGTAATTTTTTATTTTTGAATAGGTTACAGATGTCATATCAAAGAACCAAGGGTATATCTGGAAATTATACTTCAAGGGATTTCCAAGGCGCCATCATGGAGCCTTTTTCGATGTCGAGAAGGCCTTCAAAACATTGTTGCAAGATGACACATTTTTCCTGCTCCTGTGCTATGCCCTTGGCATGGAATTTCCTCCTAAAACACAGTGTTGCTCCCTTAGCAAATGGAAAGTCAACAATGTACAGTTAGCAAGTTTTATGAGACTTGTAAGACCTCAAATATCTATTTTATTTGCTAAAAATGTCCAAAAAGATATTTTTTTAGATATTTTGTGCCTTGGGCCTTGCAAGGTCTCAAGGACAAATAATAATTGTTCTAATTAGCCAATAGGCTTCTCGATACTCTATGGGAACAATACATGGTTCTTTGAGGTTAAAGAGAATTTTGGTGTTGTGGAGCTTGTGGATGATTTGCCTTGATTGATGGTGATGAAGGCTTACTTGCAGTATCCTTGAGTTTGGTTAATGGTGATGTGTCTCTAATTTTTTCATGTTTTCTTGTTTATCATATGTCCATCTTTCTATGTTGCAATAGCTCAGAAAAGTATAGGTTGAGAAATGTTCTTTGAGGCACCTCAATCCTCCTATTTGCTATTGTCTTTATGTTTTCCTCTGCTAGGTTAGTTTAAGGAATTATTAGTTGATCCTTAGGCTCACCTAGGAATTAATGGATTAATATGCTAGTTTCCAAATATGTTTTATGGTAAGACCTGCTTATTTGATGCTATCTACACTCTGTCTTGGAACCTCTCTTAGTTGTATTGATTGTTAGGTTAAGCCAAAGAGGTTTTGTTTCGATCTTGCCCTTTCTCCATGCCTATCAGTTTGCCTCAAAGTTCTTTATAGTTTGATAGATGATGTTTAGGAGTTCCCTCTTCATTTATTAAATTTATTTTTCTTCTTATATGTTTTCAAATCTTGAAAGTAGAATCATTGAAGTTTGATAAGTTTTCTTGCTTTCTTTGTTCCATTGGATTGTTCATCTTGAAAGTTTATTTGTTTAAAGTATTGTCTTTGAGTAAATGGTGTGCCCTATCTCATGATTATTATATTTTTGCTTATAATTATTTAAGACCTTCTTGTTCATAGGTATTTTACAAAGGATTCTTAACTGCCCTTTTCCCTACCTTGTTTCCCCAACTTAATGTCCATCTCACTTCGCACATAACCTTAAAGATCCATTGACTACACTAGATTTTCCTTGTGATGTACCCCAATTCATTATTGAGATATAGATTACTTTCATAGACTCCATAGCCCCATTGATTTAATGACCTCTCACTCTACCTATCCTACTTTATCATCTTACCCAACCAAACAAACAACAAACCCTGCACTTAATAACTAGCCTAAAATCAACTATCTAAAGCGAACAAGTTTACATCCTTCGCACACAATAGAGAGAGCCCTCTTTGAGTCTAGGAAGGCTAGGTCCTAGGACTCCAAATATTGGTCTGATGTTACCCTATGCATTTGGTCTACCAATCCGCTAAATCATGAGACTCCACCACAGTGGAACAAACTAATATGTTGGCTCTGTGGCCAACTAGGACATACATCAAATAGTTTCCCTATTGTAGATGAATCTAAGAAAAACAGAGGAAATAAGTCCCAAGAAATAACAAAGAAGAAAAGAACAGTAAAAATAGAAGGGTCAATCATGTGCTATAAATGTGGTTCCAAAAACCATAATTCAGAAAATTGCCCCAACTTCACAATTAGAGAACAAGTCCAACAACAACAACTTTGTTCTAGCTCATCATCCTCTGAGAGCTCTTCTTCAGAATCTCCTGAAGAAGAATTAAATATGCATATGAATTAATGCAAATGTACTGGTTCAAGTGATTTCCATTGTCATTCAGATACTGAATCAGAAAGTTATTATGATGAAGAAGACTTTGTTTCTGAAAAGAAACAAAAAGAAAAAGTTATCATGGCACAAATTATAGATGATTCAGAGACAAAACTAATCGCCCAAATCAAAGCATTGGGAGAGGGAGAAATGAAAGAAAAATTGTTGGAAACTTTTCAAAATACCATTCACAAAGACCATGGAAGAAGTAGTAGAACTGTTCCAAAAACAAAAACCAAGGCATTGTTTATTGATGCCTCATTTGAGAAAAATACAAGAGGTTTCCAAAGAAGCCAACAGCAATCAAAAGCCAAGTCTTTAACATTGGGAAAAGTTAGCCAAGTGATTCACAATCTTAAAAAGGAAACCTCTTCCCTAAAAGCAAAGGTTTATGAATTAGAAAAAGGAAAGACACTTGATGAAGAAGAATATTTTTCTAACCCAAATGTAGAGATTTTTGAAGGAAAACATGATGAATCTATGGGCTTTAGAGATATGAGAGAGTCATGACCAAACAATACCAAAAATATCACTTCATGTTGGATAAATGTTTTCTCTAAGGACACTTATTGACACAGGTTCATATGTCAATGTTCTAAATTCAAAACTGATACCAGCTAAATATTGGGTAAAATCCTTCAGACAAGTGGTTGGGTTGGGAAGTAAAAATTTATTGTATGAGGTCCCCCAGGCTTCTATATGTTTCAAAGAACATTGTATCAAGCTAAAATTTGTTGTTACTGACATCCCAATTGACTGCATTTTAGGAAATGTACTTTTGGTTGCTATAGAGCCACATGGTTCAACTAGATTAAAAGGCAACAAGCCTGGCTATTTTATAACTGTACCAAGATCATATGGTAAGCTACAAACAATAAAATTTCCCTTTGTCTCTATTCCTAGAGTTTCTACCATGGTACAAGCCATGCAACAGATTGAAAAGCCAGCAATAAATTGATTGAGCTGAAGGACCTGAAAACCACCATAAAAATAAGAGATTATCTTCGGACTCCTATCATCAAACAAAGGATCTCCAGTTTAATATCACAAATTGAAAAATAATGTTGTGCTAAAGAACCAAATTCCTTCAGGCATAGAAAACAACATTGTGTGGAATTGGCATACAAAGATTATTATGAAGGGAAACCTTGAAAAAGTAGGGAAATGACCATGAACAAATAATACAGGGATCTATGTCAAAATTAAATGGCAAGTTTATTGGATAGAGGATTGATCAGAGAATATACTATTCCGTGGAACTTCTACGGTTTTTACGTCAATAAAAATTTAGAATAGTTAAGAGGGATTCCAAGATTAGTCATAAACTATAGACCTCTAAACACTGTCTTATCTGATGATACTTACCCTATTCCCCACAAAGGGAACCTCTTAGCCAGAATAGCAGGAGCTAAAGTATTTTCTAGGTTTGATATGAAATCGGGATTTTGGCAAGTTGCAATCAGAAAATCTGATAAATTCAAAATAGATTTTAGTGTCCCAACAAGACACTATGAATGGAACGTAATGCCTTTTGGACTCAAACATGCACCGTTCGAATTTTGAAAGGTTATGGATACAATTTTCAAACCATATTTTGATTGGTTATTAGTATATATTGATGATGTGCTCATATTCTCCAAAAATGTCCATGAACATTTCAAACATGTTCAAAAATTTTCCCAACTGATTAAGAATAATGGGTTGGTACTCAGCAAGAAAAATATTGAACTCTTCCAGACAAGTATCAAATTTTTAGGACATACAATCAAGGATGGACAGATTTCTCTGCAAAAGCATGCTCTAGAATTAACTGATAAATTCCCAAATTTCATCATTGACAAAACCCAATTGTAGAGGTTTTTAGGCTTCTTAAATTATGTAAGCAGTTTTTATAAAGATTGTGCCAAAGACAAAACATTACTCAACAAGAGATTGCAAAAGTACCCACGGCCATGGACAACAACACACATAGAAGCCGTCAAAATAATTAGAAGTAAGGTAAAAAATCTCGCAGTCCTTTATATTGCTGATGAAGATTCGTTTAAAATTTTTGAAACAGATACCAGTGATATTGGTGGGGAGTAATTCTAAAGCAAAGAAAGGAAGGAGAAGATAAAATTGTACAGTTCGTCTCAGGAACCTAGAGCCCTTCTGAAAAGAATTACTCCACAATAGAAAAATAAGTCAAAGCAGAATGGAACTGCATTAACAATTTGATATCCACCTTATCCATAAAAGGTTTCTCTTAAGAACTGATGCCTCTTCTCTAAAAAATGTTCTTAGCAAAGATATAAAGAAGTCAGGAGAAGAAAATCTTGAAATATGGCAAGCTCTATTTTCTAATTTCGACTTTGATGTCAAACACATTAAGGGTGAGAAAAATTGATTACCTAACTTTTGAGCAAAGAATACTTAAGTCAGGTTGACACTATCATGGTAATAGTAAGAGAGTGGGACCCTTCCCAGCATACAGAGACCTTAAGGAGTATTCCATAAGCACAAAAATTGGGAGAATGTTGTTCAAAATGGAAACCCACATAGCAGTTGAGAAACACAAAGATACTAGATGCAAACCTCCAGTCTCACATAGATATATAACATCTGGTACCAGAAAGAAATGTCTACCCTAAAGGTAGCAAATGGATACACGACATGGTATATGAGAAAATTATCCTTTCTACACACTTGGCTAAAGAATATTTAAGCCCAAATTTCCATGATATAAGTGTCATCTGGACAGAAGGAAGCAACCAAAGGAGATTCTACCATAAGTATTTCACGATAAACCATACCAGGGTTCCAACTTGGCGTGATATGCATGAAATGTGGCCGCAAGGAAACCCATCTATTTTCTTTCTAGACACCATATATAATTTTACTGATTACAAAAAATTATGGTGGGACATTATGAATGTTGAAGGGAAAAATGAAACTCATTATACTAAAGTCAAGTTTGGACCTACATGGACTACACAGAGAAACAGGCAGGGTGAATGGCTTCAAAATTGGTGGAATGATTACGGCCTCAACAAAACAGCCATGGACCCACTATATTTTGAAAATGATTTTCAATATGATTGTAATATTTGTGGGTTCATGACGGAATGTGTTCATTCTCCATTTAAAATTGTTGGGGATTTAAATAATTACCCAAACAGTGATATTCTTGAACAATTTATGAAAAGACATCATGAATGGTTAGTAATGACTAAAATAAAACATCAAATAGTCCTGAGAAATCCTATGATTTTACGAAGAATATACACCAAAGCAGGGGATGCTTCTAGATACATTCGATTCAGATTTCAAGGGACCACACCTCTTGGAGATTAATAATTATGGTTCTAGTGGGATTATCCATAAAACATCCACTATGTAATGATGTCTAGTCATGGACTGAGTGTGACCAATTTTTCTCATGGGATTTTCTGGTAAAAAGTATCCACAATGTAAATATAAGTAAATCATCTACAGTATAGTTTTGAACAAGTATTCCTTACAGTCACGAGACTTGGAGCACTTCTCCAAATTTTGGTGGGATTTGACCCACATCTCTATGACTAACAGAAAAAGGTACAAAATTTGTCTGTCCAATGGTTGGATGTTTGTCCCCTCATTTTCTTATATAAGGAAAGGAGTTAGGCTCATTCGACAAATTCGGAGTTGGAGTTTTAGAGTCTAAGTTTTAGAGTTTTGAGTTCCAGATTGAAGTCTGATATTATCTTCCTGCTCTGCATCTGCAAACATCTGTTCGATCTGCTTGCATCACGAAGAAGTTCTTGCTTATAACTTTTAGAGTTTGAATCTGAGAAGTCTGTGCATTAGAGTGAGAGCTCTGGTGAGAACCTAAAGTGGCTAGATTCTTAGGATTTGAGTCTGTCAAGTGTGTTTTAATAAAAGTTCTAAGACCGAGTTTGTGAAAGGCCAGGAAGTCTTCAGATAGCTTCTTGTTTATCAAGTCGCAACATATGATAAATGCCTTAACAATATATCTCTATAAAAGAACTATATCTTTGTAAAAGTTTTATCTTCATGAATAAAATGAATATCCATTTCTGAAAAATATTTCCACCAGTGTTAAATGATCTGTTGAGGTAGTATCTGTGAGATAATAAGTTCACTTGAGGTTCTCCAGAGGTTCACTGAGGTCTAAGGAACACTAGTCCACAAAAGGCAGGAGGCCGCGTAAAGGACGCTAGAGTGTGAAAGTCAGAGGTTCGTGTATGGGTTCGTCTAAAAGTTTGTGTATTGATCACATAGAAGAGACTCAGCAAGGCTGAAGCACAAAGTGAAAGCTTCCTCTGAAGCCCCTGCAGCTCATATATTCTTTGGATCCAATCCCTATGAAAGTCTTCATACTGGTACATTTTATAGCATTATAACCAGAGTCCTTGTAGGACTATGTACAAGTATGAAAGTAAACAAATAACTGCAAAAATTATCCAGACTGCCATATAGCAAATCTATCTGTAGAAAATATGGCCTATCCATAGATGACCCCATAGTGAAAATAATAAAAGCTAAAAGGAAGGCCAATAAAGCAAAAAGGTAAGTATAGAGAGAATATCCACAAAGGAAAAATAAATGGACTAGGAAAGGGTACTACAAGTATGTCCCAAAGACACATTATTATCAACCTAAGGACATTCATCTAGAAACACAAAAAAGAGATCAGTGGAACAAAATAACATGTTGGATCTGTGGCCAACTAGGAAATACATCAAATCATTACCCTATTGCAGATGAATCTAAGAAAAACAGAGGAAAGAAGTCCCAAGAAATAGAAAAGAAGAAAAGAACAGTAAAAATAGAAGGGTCAATCATGTGCTATAAATGTTACCAGCACATTTGCCCCAAATTCCGACGGCAAAAATTTCGCTCTTGTGACACATAGGCGGCCCAAGAGTGATGTTTTTCTGTGTGCCAAAGCATGGTTTCTCTTCATGTCGGACTTCTGACACTTGAATTAAATGTCGGTATAGCGAAGATAATTCCGACGTTTTATATTTCTGTTGCACTTTCGACGTTCAATGGATCATCACAATTCCGACGGTCATAAGCGTTGCTAGTCCGACACCTTAACTAAGTGTCGGAAGTACGACGTGAGGAGAAACCATGATTTTGTGCACCGAAAAATATCGCTCTTGATTTCATCGCTAGTTCGATGCCTCGAAATGTCGCTATAATGACAGTACTAGAAGGTCGGCAAACCGACGAAATTTTTAAAACATTGGTAGGACATCAGAATACCTATGAAAAGAAATTTTAAAAATAAAATGGTAAACGTTGTAATGCCGACACAACAAAACCTTTTTAAAAGAAATTAAGTGTCGGTAGAGTGACATTACAAAATATTTTTTAAAAGAACTAGCCATCAGAATACCGATGGCACAAAATATTTTTTTTTAAAATTAGCCGTCGAAATACTGATGGAAACAAAAAATTATTTAAAAAAAAATTCTCGACCATTCTATTTCGATGGAATATTGACTTGAATCTGCTGGCAGTGATGATCTTCGGGGTTCATCTAATCTTTGTGCCTCTTAAAAAATAGCATAACATTACTGTAGGGTAGACTAAAACACTCTTAACAGCGCATTTCATGAGAGAAATAGACAAAACTCTGAATATAGAAAAGATGGAGTTCAAAAAAAGCATGATTAATGAACTGATAAAAACATCCAGATGTCATCACCCCTAAAAAAAGGCAGCAAGGGTTCTAGACATCACTGAGAAGACCACTTGATTATGTTTATAAACACCCTCATTAGTCCTCGTGATCCTCCAAGTATACCAACGTATGAAGGTGCCTGTCATAGGAAGACTGAGAGTTGTGCTAATAAATGTGGCATATAAGATGAGCATAACTCTTAGATCTGATAATCATTCATGTCCTAATCTCTGTAATTTTGGAGGACAAAATATTAGCACTTGGTTGGAAAAGTCTTGTTTGATTCCAAGTGCAGTGGCCTAACCATATAGCATGGATCTACTAAACGCAAAATTATTATCCTTATCCAACATTTATGACACATATCCATATATTTTCTTGAGTAGACAATCTTGATGAGCTTTTACAGTTCTTCATTAACTTAAAGGACTGATCTGAAACATTTTCAAGGCACTTGTATACACTAATATATGACTTATGTGTAGAAGGTTTGGTTCTATGTTAGGGAAAATACCTCTGGTACATCAATTACAGACCTATTTAATGCATACCTGAGGAATAATTCATGGCATCCATTAAACCTCTCTAGCAAGATTCTCCATCACTTTTGAATAATTTCTTGATCTTTCAAGACCTCCTCAAGAAGCCTCATTTCCACACTACATTGAGCTTTTTCAGTCTACTTGGGCTAGTAACAACCAATATTTGTTGGGGAAATTTCATACATATATTGACAAGTATTTTTTGACGTAATTGAAGGGTTCACAAGACTATTTCAAAATATTATTTCTACCTAGAAATGGAAGCATTCATCTATGTATAGAGGGTCTCTTGCACAAGTTGATATCACTATCTTTTGTGCCCTTTTCTTATGCATATACATTAAAAATAATATATGTGACATGGGAAGTTACTTCCTGTGGTAAAATAAGTTGAATCAGATGTAAGAGGAAGTTGTTGGGTTAATTTTCTTGTGATATGTATTGTCATCATAATCCTTGAATATTCAAGAATGATGATCTAAGAATTTTTATGTTTATCTTCAAAAGTCAAGTCATTTCAGTGGAATTGCACTATATGTAAGGGTGGATCAGATTAGTGATTGACATCTACAATAGAACTACATCTTCATGCCATTAACAACTCAATTGGCATCCACACAACCTTGACATCTCAAAGGCATCTTCAGATGGGAAGCATCATTAGAAGATATGAGGTACAACAATGTTTGAAGAAGTATTTTGTGGTATATATGGAAGTCTGGATGTGTTAGTTTACTACTACTATCTATTGAGACATAACTCAAATCCTAGAAGTAAAGTAGATCTACAAAGAGCGGGTTCTATAGGCATATTAGTGATCCTTTGTCTTCAAGACAACATCATCATCAATGGGTAGCATAGAGTTGTTTCTAGAGGGAAAATTATCTGTAAAATACAGGATAATGTTTCCATGACTCCAATATACAGTTAAATAAAATCAAATTATCCTAGCAATGATTGTCTTCTAGACAACAACTTCAGCCAAAATATGGCCTGCAACATGCCAAAATCTTCTACAAAAAATACGGCAAGAAAATAGCATTTAGCCAATAACACACACATTAATAAGTTACATACCAATGATTAGTCAGAATTCACACTTGTAATGTTTCTCTACTTCTCCAAAATGAAAAAAGATGTTGTGTACATTATCAGTGCCAGTATATGAACACAGTTTCACTTGAATGTTTAACTGATGGGTTCCTACTTATAGGAACAATCACCTAGTCTATCAGGCTATGTCATAGTGGCAACTTGGACCAGTTGTTGTGACAACGACCCAATTCAAAATCCTTGCATGCATGATCTTCCCTTGCATTGAGTTTTCCCAATGTGGCTATTGATCTCAGGCCTTGTGTTAATTAATGATTGTAACTTGGTGATGTAACCTTCAGGCAGACCAATGGTATGCCATTGGCAAGGTACTAGCAACCACATGTGTGGGTTGTTCTTATTTCCAGGTTTATCATCCAAAAAAAGATATTCCCATTTTTTAAATATAGGAAAAATCATCATCAGGATGTTTGCCTCTCGTGTTGTTACCTCTATTCTCTATCCCAACAATGGCGTGGTGTTTTTCATTAGCTTTCTTGGTTTTCCTCTATTTATGACAAGGCAGAAACAAGGACTGCATTTATTAGCTTCCATATTTTACAATTAAATTTCCACAAAAGAAGATGAAAACATTAAAAAAACACTAAATATAGCATGCAAATATCAAAACTTCATATCAACAGGAGAATTTTTGAATCTTTTATAATGGAGAGAATATGTAAATTCATTAGAAACTTCGAAATACTTGTGCAAAGTCCTGCCAAATCCTAGAAATCATGATTCGAAATACAATGTAAAATTTAGGTACTAAATTATCCTGATTCCCAAGAGACTGTAGCATGATGTCTATGATGGATAGGTGTAGACAATCTATTGCACACCTAAACAGAGCATAACATTACTGTAGGATAGATTGAAACATTCTTAATAATGGATTTCATGAGGGCAATAGACAAAATTCTGAATATAGAAAAGATGGAGTTCAAAAAAAGTGTGATTAATGAACTGATAAAAAAATCCAGATGTCATCACCCTTAAAAAAAGCAGCAAGGGTTCTAGACATCACTGAGAAGAACACTTGATTATGTTTATAAACACCCTCATCAGTCCTCGTGATCCTCCGAGTATACCAACGTAGGAAGGTGCCTGTCATAGGAAGATTGAGAGTTGTGCTAATAAATGTGGCATATAAGATGAGCATAACTCTTAGATCTAATAATCATTCATGTCCTAATCTCTGTAATTTTGGAGGACAAAATATTAGCACTCGGTTGGGAAAAGTCTTGTTTGATTCCAAGTGTAGTGGCCTAACCATATAGCGTGGATCTACTAAACGCAAAATTATTATCCTTATCCAAAATTTATGACACATCCATATAGTTTCTTAAGTATACAATCCTGATGAGATTTTACAGTCCTTCATTAACTTAAAGGACTGATCTGAAAAATTTTCTAGACACATATATACACTAATTTATGACTTCTGTGTAGAAGGTTTGGCTCTATGCTAGAGAAAATATATCTGGTACATCAATTACAGACCTCTTTAATGCATATGTGAGGAATAATTCATGGCATCCATTAAACCTCTCTAGCAATATTCTCCATCACTTCTAAATAATTTCTTGATCTTTCAAGCCCTTCTCAAGAAGCCTCATTTCCACACTACACTGAGCTTTTTCTGTCTACTTGGGCTAGTAGCAGCCAATATTGGTTGGGGAAATTTCATACATATATTGACAAGTATTTTTTGATGTATTTGAAGGGTTCACAAGACTATTTCGAAATACGATTTCTACCTAGAAATGGAAGCATTCATCTATGTATAGAGGGTCTCTTACACAAGTTGAGATCACTATCTTTTGTGCCCTTTTCTTATGCATATACATTATAAATAATATATATGACATGGGAAGTTCCTTCCTGTGGTAAAATAAGTTGAATCAGACGTGAGAGGAAGTTGTTGGGTTAATTATCTAGTGATATGTATTGTCATCATAATCCTTGAATATTCAAGATAGATGATCTAAGAATTTTGATGGTTGTCTTCAAAATTCAAGTCATTTCAGTGGAATTTCACTATATGTAAGGGTGGATTAGATCAGTGATTGAAATCTACAATATAACTACATCTTCATGCCATTAACAAATCAATTGGCATCGACATAACCTTGACATCTCAAAGGAATCTTCAGATAGGAAGCATCATTAGAAGATATGAGGTACAACAATTTTTGAATAAGTATTTTGTGGTATATATGGAAGTCCAAATGAGTCAGTTTACTACTACTATCTGTTGAGGCATGACTCAAATCATAGCAGTAAAGTAGATCTACAAAGAGCGGGTTATACAGGCATATTAGCGATCCTTTGTCTTCAATACAACATCATCATCAATGGGTAGCATAGAGTTGTTTCTAGAGGGAAAATTATCTTGTTAAGGTTTATTCTTTCATACAAATTCTGCAATATAGCCCAAATTGTGTTTTTTGAGACTAATCTCCTTATTTGAGGTATAATGGGATCCATAATCAAACAATACAGAATATATCTTGTAACTCTAGCCTTCCATTTTTTCCATTTTGAACCTTTAGTGTTATTTAATCACCCTCAACCAACTAGACTAGTGTTTGATGCATTGGCAGATTTAGGATTTTAAACTTCATAATCCTATAGTTCTTTCCATCTAATTTTATTTTACAAAGGGGCTTTCTCATCCTTGTGGATAGTGCTGGTGCAACACAAAATGATGCTCCAATAAATATCTTTACTTGTTACTCCCTATCCAAGCTATTGTGCTTTAATAAGTTTTTCAAATCTCCAGAACAGATCCACTTTATTCTACCCCAACTTCAACTTATAAGATCAACAACTCTAAAACCTATTGCCCCTATTGATGTGTAGGATCAAAAAATTTGGATGACTATGTTCCACATGTTGAAAATATTTGGGTTACTAGTGCAGCAGAAAAATTTTCTTTACTTTATTACAATCCAGCTCAAAACATCAAGCATAGAACCAATCATCACTCTACACCATGCTGATCAGCACCACAAATATGCACCAGGAGACCATTGCGCTACACGTAATCATGCCAAATAGCTATGATACCACTGCTATAATGAACAACATAGCAATACTTATGACTAGTTAACATACATCAAGAAAACACAGCAATGTGGGGTTACCGAAGGCATATCCTGATAAGGAGAGATGAAAAGCAAGAAGCTAAACTAGCAAAAGAACAAATAGAAAAATAAAAAAACAGAGTGGTCTCTCAAGTAGATAAAACCTATACATTGAACTAGAGGACAATATTGTGTCAGAGGAACCGAAGAATAAAAAATCTTGTGACAGAAAGTTGACCATACCACAAACAGAGAGAAAAATTAAATCCCAAATTGCATAATAATTAGAGAAGACTACAGCACTATCAAAACACCAACATTGAGCTTTATGAGGATACAAATTGTTTGTTCCAACATGTTTTAATCTTGGATATCGGTCGTAATGAATGTTATATGAATGTGTCTCGAGTAAATTAGTCTTGCTTGCACTATCTGTTGTGTTTTTGTTATTCTTTATTTACTCGGAATTCTTCTTCATTCAGTGATGAAATTACCCCACTGTGATTAGGATAGTCAGTAGAATGACTCTATCTCAAGATCAAAGAACATAATTTATAGGTGACTTATAAATAAAATAACCAATTTAGGTAAGAGTAGCAAATTTGTTCACCACACTGGCACAAGAGAAATAACTAGCATTCAGATTAAGTGTTATGTGCCCTAAGTATCAGAATCAAGAAATAGGAAATGACAGGAAATAGATTTCCTGAAATGGGAACTAGAAGGATCTAGTAAGGAAATACAACTTGGCATGGACTTGTTAAGAAACCACCACAGAAAATAGGAAATTATAGGAAGTAAATTCAAAATAAATCTATCATTTGTTTATCAATTTTATCATTTCAATCAAATATAAAACAATAAAAGGAAAAACAATGAAGGGCCTAAGAGAAAGAAAGTGGAAAGATGGGTTTTATATGTTTTCTTTGCACATATATTAAATATTGGCATATGCCTATAATATGTATGCTTACCTCTTGCCAATTATTGTCTACATTTGACCCCTGATTCTAGGTATGGCCTCAGGATATTCTGGCATAGGCATCTAGCTTAAAATGAATGTTCTAGGAGAACAAGGATTTCAAATATTTCCATGTTTAGATATTTAAAAGAGCTAGGCAGTTGTTGGTACAATCTTAGATGATTTTTCTCATTCTCTTGATTGTGATAGAAAATATCAAAGAACTAGCATTTGGGTATAAAGTTTGATGCCTATAACTTCTTATTGTGATTAAATACATCTCAGATTATCTAAAGGATCATACTTGATAGATGCCAAGTATTCATGAATCATTTCCACATAAAATATTTTGAAGGTATTGGTTCTTTTGTCATAGAACCTAATCAATTCACCCAACGAATATCTACAAGCATAGTGGGACTAGAGTTTTTGTTTTTGTTTTTGAACTAAAAAAGGAAAATCATTGTTGAATACCAATTATATCCATAGGTTTCAAAAAATTGTCAAGAAATAGTGTCAACTGTTCTGGAAAATGGTGGAAAACCACTGATGTTGTTTTGGGAAAACACAAAAATCCCTGATGTATTTTTGATGTCTAAAGGTATTCTATAAATTGAAAATGAATTTTGGACATACAGGATATTGTTTCTAGAATTCTTAGAGAGAGTTTTGGGCAACAATTTTTGTTTCAAGCTCAAATATTGGTTTATTTGTGTTGATGACTCCATCATCCGGCCTTATGGTTAAACCTCCCTTAATTTTACCACCTTAACAACATATCTCCCCTGCATATATTCACCATGGAAATCCAAAAGGACAATTCAATCCCATTCTTGGACGTTCTATTCACTCATTGACTAGATGGCTCCCTATCCCACTATGTTTATTGAAAAAATACAAATAAATATTCTCATGCCCAATCACCACACCATGAAAATACAAAAATATTTTCACACCACCTCTGCCTCAAAAATTTACTGTACGTGAAACTCTTGTAACCAGAGCCATTTGTATTTCTGCTCCTCACCTCTTAGACAAAGAATGATCCACCTCACTGGCACTCTCCTATACAAAGAAGATTCAATAAATCCCCTGTATTGAAGCTTGTTATCCATCACTTATCATAAGAATGAATGCATTGGAATCAATTAATGACAAAAGAAACTAGGAATGCATTCTTACTCATGCACCAGGAATTTGTCGTTGTCATATTGCAAATGTGTGAGACATATTGAAAATACCTTAGAACTTATCCACTCCATCAACATTTACTTTCACAAAACTGTCCCACTAACCATCCACAAAAAATCAACCCTCCATCTCTTTTTCACCCATCACGATCAAAGAAAGACTCCCCAGCCACCACCAGAAATATCACCATGAATTATCATAACTTTTGAAGGTCACACTTAGATAAAATTATGAACTTGAGGAGCTTATGTGGTTTCTATAGTAAAAATATAGTCATGTATCATCCCACATAAGTCCTACAAGCTCGAATTTGCAACACCAGTCCAAGAAGATTGAAGACCACAAAACTTCAAGAGGCTCAGAAAATAGGCTTGAGAAGTTATATGATTTCTCATAGGCTACTACAATATTTCCTATAGGATGCTATAGGATCCTTAATAATAAATATTCAACAACACTAGGTCATCTATAACAATAATTCTCTTACAACCTAAACCAGAGAAATTTCCATCAACAATAAAATCTATAAAACACCTCCAATATAAATGAAGGGGATATTGAAGCTTGTAGATTACATCGTCAAAAAATTCAGGACCATCAAGAGGAGTTTCATTAGTCACATCAACAACTTCATCACCACCTGCAAAATCACACGTAGGGTAAGGCTCAAGTATGCAAATGATGTAAAACCTATCTTACAAACTCATCTTAGCTTAAAAATTATTATAGGTGTATGGAGGAAGAGGTTTTATGCACAAAGTTCAATAGATTAATCTCAACTACCTTTAGCAGTAAAATTCATTCATCTCATACATCAACCAAACATGCTGAGGAAAATGGGAACGAGGAGATGATAACTTAAGGAAGTGGGCAGCATGCCTAATCATCACAAAGTATGGTGTGCAGAGGTGGTACATGGTGTCCAACTAACATAGCACGTTGAGCCCATCAACTCTACCACTAAACACATAAGTCAAACCCCCAAACCTCATTTTGCATGAAAAAACATATTTTAAAGCAAAGGGCTTCCCACCACTGCTACAGGAAGATGACATAGGCGATATATCTGTTTCATATACTGCTACATGAATATACTAGATCTACAGTACCTGAATGTCACAGGATGCTACAGGAAGCTTTAATATTGACATAATTTCCATCAAACTGTAAGGAATAAAGGAGAATCATCATGAAAGGGGTAAGTACAAATATGCCTCACCAAAACCTTATTTAATAGCCTGAAAGACGAATTTCAATTCTTAGCAAAACACCGTGTAATTTCCATAACTTTGCGTTTATTAAGGAAGAAAGATGATTTTTTTTGTATTCATGTGATGATCATAATAGGATGAAGGAATAAAGTGTCTTGAGCTACATTTTGAACTTTTCTCTCTCCTCAGTGTTATAACACAGATAATCCATTTTTATTCTGTCTCAATAAGCTATGTTGCATAGAAAATTCAGAGTCTTATAGAAGAGAAGAGAAATTCCTTTTCCCACTCAATTTATTTTTTTATAAAAACCATGGGGGGAGAATCCATTAGCACCTTGATGTCAAGAATATTTTTACAAATCAACATGGGTTATTTTTTTTTCAAAAAACACAGGGGCATTGAATATGAAATTAACCCAAATTTTTCCTTGAAACTCCAACAACCAGAGGGACATGATTACATCACTATAGTTAGAGGCCTCATCATTTACTCAAATGAAGAAGTTATCAGTAGGGTCCCCACACTTCCCATGGGCATAAGATGGAGAAAAGAGGAAAGAAATAAGGCCATTACAACAAATAAAAACTTATTTCTTGAATATGAACCCATAGAAGATAAAAACGAAGAAGGGAGAGTTTGAATTATCCTTGGGATGAAGTATCCTAAAAATATATCTCATGTGAAGGGAGACTTAGTATTGTGTATGGATACCAATTGAGGTTTCTCTATAAACTAAAATTCTAAATGAAATTTCTTATGCATGAAAGGATAAGCATCCCTCATTTCCGTCTTCAGTAAATAAAGGAAATTAGCCTAAGGGTAAAATGAGGAAGGGACCAGTACCTAGCACACCATGGGCCGATAAAATTAATAGTCATGGATACTTTAGAGTTTATCCAAAACCTTATTCCTTGGGTTGATTTTATAGATATGGATAGATAGGCCTTCTTAGAGATTCAAGCCTAAGCTCAACTAGAACTAGAAGGAGCAGCAACAAAAGGGGAGTCTAAAGCAGAGGAAGTTAAAATTGAAGAAGAAGAATCAAAAGGAAACAGAAGAAGTGGAGAAGGAAGAAGAAAATACAAAGACACAAATTTAGGTAGAAATAATGAAAAAGTTCCTAAATAGGAGCTAGCAAATATTGAGTGACAAAAATAGGACAAAATATCCAAGAGGCCACATGAACATCATCCAGGCCACCAAAGAAAAGGACAATGGAGGAGAAAGAAAGCACTATGGAGGGGAAAATAGAGGAAGAAATTGTTTCTATGCTAGTAGGCTTAAGTACCCCAACCAAACCTCAAGGAAGGAAATAAAATAAATCCCTCACATACTTTAAGACCATAAATAGTAACAAGATCAGATAAGGGAAGCCTCAACCTCCTTCTCCAACACCCATCACTATTGAGGAATAGTCAGTTGTCAAAAGGAGGAATATAAGAAAGAAAATAGATAATAAGTGCAAATAACCTCCAATAAAATCAAGTGAAAACAACCAAATATATAAAAAAGAAGGCTACGTATCAAGGAAACCAATATTTCAAGAAAATCCATTAAGCTATAGGAAGGACCTATAGAGCCAGAGAAAAAAACTGTGTAGCTAAAGGAAGAGACAAAACACCTACAAAATGGGACTGTGGGGATACAGGAATAGGATCCCAAATTATAGGAGCTAGACCACTAGCCATATCATGGATATTACTATGCCTATATTGAGGCACGAAAGATACTCCCTACTTACTTTTTAGTCCAACTATTCTTTGAATTAGAAAAGGAAAGGGTTAGGACTCATAGATGGATTCAAATTTCCAAATAAAAAAGGGTTAAAGATGTGGGTATTATAGAGGAGAAAATGAAGGAGATGGGGTAAGAGATGGTTTCTAGGGTGCATTCCTAATCTTGTAGGGTTGGCACGAACTTGTGAGGTGAAGTGTAAAAGGCAAGAGTTTAGCTAGATATTTTTGAATATGCTTGTCATTGTCATATTACAAATGTGTGAGACATCTCTTCACCCACTTCTATGTCAACTGGTTACCATTTTTCTTGCAGGTCTTTAAAGCAGCAAGCTTAGTTATCGTTGATGCAAGTATAATAAAAGATAAACAATTCCAATTAATCAGGTATAGAATCATGTTTTTCTATGTTAATGACAAATGTGCAATACTGATTTCATTATTTGGTAAATGGCTTCTAAGAAAATAGTCAAGAAAGCAACAAGCACATTTTCAAATTGATGATATTAAATCTTGTCTCCTTTGCAGTGTCATGGCTGAGAAGTGGATTCCAATACAAGAAGTACCTGAATTGAACCTTAAAGAATACTTAAAGGTAAAGAAGAGGAAAGGGTACATATTTTTGGGATTGGAGCAGACGACAAACAGTATACCACTTAATAAGTTATGCAAAATATTCTTTGGCACTAAGACCTAAATCAGTACAGAATAATAAATCACATCATTTTGATTTAACATTGAAGGCCTAACCTCATTGGAAAATAAGTTATTCCATGGTCCACAAAGGTTATTATATCTCTTTTTCCACGATTCTTTTTATTTATTCTGCCATGGTCTCTTCACGGGTCATCCAGGAGGCTAAATAAATAAATTTCACATCACCTAGCTGAGATTTGGGGTCCCACACATTCATAGAAAGTAGTATTAAATTATCCATATAGAATTCTTCCATATTATCCCTATCTTGAATGTTACACCTAAGGAAAAAATCAATGAAAGTTTTGATGTTTTGGAAAGGAGGGGATCCTTGTTGGGCTAATACTCTAGTCTAAAATTGGCACCATTAGTATTTGACAAATAGAGAGTATGTTTTTAATGGATGTCTAGAGTGTGTGGCTTCCATGGAAAAACTAGCCATATTGGAAAGTTTTTCCTCCGTTTGAATGTGGTCCATTATATTGGTTTCCTTGAACATAAGTTCAACGGTATTATAGTTACCCCTTTGATTTGGAGCTATAATACATGTGCCAATATGGGGCCAATGAAAATTCACACAAAAGGAAATATTTGGTGAAAATATGGCAGCTTGTGACTATATAGACAAAATTGTGAAATTTCTGCTTATAAAAGTGCTAATATCAACTGCTTAGATTCTAAATAGCCTTCCTAAGGTAGTTTTCATTTTTTTTCCTTTTACAATTGAAAATTTCTTATGACTATCTTACAAAATCAGTCATAAGAATATTCCTTAAAATGTCTAGGCAGAGAACTGTATCTTGTAAAATGACTCTCCATACCATAATGTACTTTCTTATGAATAACGACCTCCTTTGAGCAGAGAATAAACAAGCTAAAACAAAATATTCAAATCAATGGAGGATCCCACTTAACATACCTTTCTGGAATAGATGCTATTGGGGTATCCAAATATTTCTGTTCAGTCCATCTATTCCAATTTTCTAATCAATAATGCTCTAGGTCAATAATGGAAACAAAACATGGGTTTACTAATTGCCATTGTCCATTACATGTTGTGTGCAGGCTACACAAGAATAGAGGCCTTGCATCCAAGATAAGAATAAAAGCCAAGATCCTTGTGCAAGGTAGAGGGAAACGACCTAGTAGCCTCTCTGAAGGTAGCCCTCTCTGTACAAGACCAAGAGTGAGATCATAAACATACTTTAGTACAATATCCATGTTGGTGAAGTAAGTGGACTGTAAGACCCTCATTTACTGTAAGACCCTCATTTACTGATCACCCTAACCAATCCCCTCGAAACATGGCTGATTAAGTCGAAATTGATCACCCAATTCAATTCCAAATAAGTGGAAAACCCATGAAATTAGACCCTTAATGCATTGATCAGTTAGTTGAAAGACCCTCACAAAACCCAATTTATTTTCCAATCAGTTATTGAACCAAGAAAAATACACCTTATTCAATCAAAATTGAGGCTCTTGGTTCTGGTGTATGGACACATGCGAGGGGGCTAGCTCTAACCAGGAATTTTCAACACAAAATCATGGTCAACAAATTTAACTAGTGCTAATCATGCTAAAACAACATACCGAATGTTCCTGCAATGCCCTTTTCATCGAGGGTAAGTCTAGTTATGCGTATTCACGCTCTTCAATATAAATTTTTTTGGTAAAGTTAAAACCATAGGAATCAATAGAGATTAGTATTAATAGCTAAATAGAGCTAATGCTGTTAAAACATACTAGGCCAACCAACCCTAATAATATATGAATGGAACTGAGACAAAATTGTCGCATTTTTTGCAAAATTGACAGTAGAACCGATTATCCATGCACCATTCAGAAACATATTCATTGATACCTAAAGTAGAACAAACAAAAGCGCAATGAATTGTGTGAAAGTTATAGAAAAGAGACTTGATATGCCTCAAACTTACTATAATAGGTTCCCAACATTTTGTTAGTGCTAGTTTACGCAAACCTTTGGGCATCACGGAAGTAAAAAACCCTGAGAAAAACATAATAAATGCCAGAAGCTGGATTTACTTCCATTCTGTACAAAAATCAAGATGCAAATGATAACAACCAAATGCAAAAATCATGCCAATCATTGTTTCTCCTCTAATTGAGATCTACTCATACCTCATTGGTATTTCAGAAGACTAATTGGTAATTTTCAAGCAAAGCATCTCTTTAATACAACAATATTCACATCAAATACAAGGTGGCTAACCAGAAATGTATATTCAACGACTACTTGCGAGTGATAACTGTATTCAATTAAGGGATCTTATGGACCAATGCACGTCTCCAGAAAGCTAAAAATTGCAAAGATAAAGAAGATTAATGACAGTACCTACAGAAGATCCAACCAAAAGTGTTCTTTCAGTGGGTATGTATTGAGAAGCCCATCTGTAGATAGCGACAACATCATGTACCTCTGATTAATCCTGGTTAGATCACCTATGTGGATAACTCCAGTCCATCAATTGCGATTCATAATAGAAGGTACACCGAATTCTATCCCAAACCTGGCAAGGAGAATAGCGGGGGAAAATAAATTTTAATAGGTCGATTTAGATTTTAGAGTAGCTAGCAATTTCATATCTCCTAAAATGTCAGAATTCTGATGGTTTATTTCAAAAATTTCATCTCCCCAAACATCGGAATTCCGATGGTTTATTTCATCTCTTTGATGGGGGTCGGGGTCTCTCCGTAAACCATCGCAATACCGATGGTTTTCCCCAATAACATCGCACTAACGACACGTATC
Source organism: Pinus albicaulis (assembly GCA_034641835.2). Taxonomy (NCBI): domain Eukaryota; kingdom Viridiplantae; phylum Streptophyta; class Pinopsida; order Pinales; family Pinaceae; genus Pinus; species Pinus albicaulis. The sequence goes on from CM076574.1 coordinate 1,130,265,353, forward strand.
TCTACACGTCACAATAGCGACACTTGTCTCCAAATGTCGCAATATCGACTCTTGTCTTCGAAACATCGCAGTTCCAATGTTGTGTCCTAAAATTTTGGTATGCTGACAGTGTTCCTAAACATCGCAATATTGACGATGTCCCTACACGACGCTATAGTGATGCTTGTTGGCGGGATTTAAAAAATTGAGAAAAATTGGGGAAATTTCTGACAATACGACAGAAGTGTCGGAATTTTGACCAAATGTACTAGTGTGTGGTTCCAAAAACCATAAGTCTGAAAATTGCCCCAACTTCAAAATTAGAGAACAAGTCAAACAAAAACGACTTTGTTCTAGCTCATGATCCTCTAAGAGCTCTTCTTTAGAATCTTCTGAAGAAGAATTACATATGCATATGAATGAATGCAACTGTACTGATTTAGATGATTGCCACTGTAATTCAGATACCATATCAAAAAGTTCTTATGATGAAGAAGACTTTGTTTCTGAAAAGAAACAAAAATAAAAAGCTCTCATGGCACAAAATATAGATGATTTAGAGACAAAATTACTTGCCCAAATCAAAGCATTGGGAGAGGGAGAAATGAAAGAAAAATTGTTGGAAACTTTTCTAAATACCATGCACAAAGACCAGGGAAGAAGTAGTAGAACTGTTCCAAAAAAAGAAACCAAGGCATTGTTCATTGATGCCTCATTTGAGAAAAATACAAGAGCTTTCCTAAGAAGCCAACAAAAATCAAAATCTAGGTATTTAACATTGGGAGAATTTAGCCAAGAGATTCACAATATTAAAAAGGAAATCTCTTCCCTAAAAACAAAGGTTTCTGAATTGGAAAAAGGAAAGACACTTGATGAAGAAGAATATTTTTCTAACCCAAATGTAGAGATTATTGAAGGAAAACATGATGAATCTATGGGTTTTAGAGATATGAGATTCATGACCATATAATACCAACAACATCACGTCATGTTGGATATCTGTATACAACAAGAAATGTTTTCTCTAAGGACACTTATTGACACAGGTGCAGATGTCAATGTACAAAATTCAAAACTGATACAAGGTAAATATTGGGTAAAATCCTTCAGACAAGTGGTTGGGTTGGGAAGTAAAAATTTATTGTATGAGGTCCCCCAGGCTTCGATATGTTTCAAAGAACATTGTTTCAAGCTAAAATTGTTGTTGCTGACATCCCTACATACTACATTTTAGGAAATGCATTTTTGGCTGCTGTAGAACCACATGGTTCAACCAGATTAAAAGGAAACAAGGCTGACTATTTTATAATTTTACCAAGCTCAGATGGTAAGCTACAAACAATCAAACTACCATTTGTCTCTACTCCCAGAGTATCTACCATGGTACAAGCCATGCATCCGATTGAAAAAGGCAGCAATAAATTAATTGAGCTCAAGGACCTGAAAACCACCATAAAAATAGGAGATTATCTTCAGACTCCTATCATCAAACAAAGGATCTCTAGTTTGAGATCACAAATTGAAAAATAATGTTGTGCTGAAGAACCAAATGCCTTCTGGCATAGAAAACAAAATTATGTGGAATTTCCATACAAAGATTATTATGAAGGGAAACCTTGCAAAAGAAGGGAAATTCCCATGAACAAAGAATACAGGGATCTATGTCAAAATGAAATAGAAATTTTATTGAATAGAGGATTGATCAGAGAATCTAGTATTCTATGGAAATACTATGGTTTTTATGTCGATAAACATTTAGAACAATTAAGAGGGATTCCAAGATTAGTCATAAAATATAGACCTCTAAACATTGTCTTATCTGATGACATTTACCCTATTCCCCATAAATGGAACCTCTTAGCCAGAATAGTAGGAGATAAAGTATTTTCTAACTTTGATATGAAATCAGGCTGTCAACAAGTTTCAATTAGAGAATTTGATAAATTCAAAACAACTTTTAGTGTCCCAGCAGGACACTATGAATGGAATGTAATGCCTTTTAGACTCAAACATGCACCGTCCAAATTTCAAAAGGGTATGGATACAATTTTCAAACCATATTTTGATTGGTTATTAGTGTATATTGATGATGTGCTCATATTGTCCAAAAATGTCCATGAACATTTCAAACATGTTCAAAAATTTTCCCAACTGGTTAAGAATAATGGGTTGGTACTCAACAAGAAAAAGATTGAACTCTTCCAGAAAAGTATCAAATTTTTAGGGCATACAATCAAGGATGGACAGATTTCTCTGAAAAAACATGCTCTAGAATTCCCTGATAAATTCCTAGATGTCATCACTGACAAAACCCAATTGTAGAGGTTTTTAGGCTGCTTAAATTATGTAAGAAATTTTTATAAATATTGTGCCAAAGATAGAACATTACTCAACAAGAGATTGCAAAATCACCCACAAACATGGACAATAGCACACACAGAAGCCTTCAAAAGAATTAAAAGAAAGGTAAAAACTGTCCCAGTCCTTTATGTTAGTATGAATCTTAAGCGCAAGTGTATGAAAAAATCTCACTTTAGCTGTGCATAAAAAACAACCCTAACAACAAAGATGGTTGCCAATATCTTTAGATCTACAATTAGTTAACCAAGATAAATGTTGCAAAAATCTAGATCTATGCATTAAAAGACATTAAGTGGTAAATAAAAACAAGAGTTGATCCATCCATCCAATAGACAAGACAAGAATATGTTGAATTAATTTTGTATTAATGGCACCTGGGAGGAAAACATAGAAGGATGTTACCATTTCTCCTCAATGGGATGGGTTCTTGTAAGTCCTTAGCACTTTAGATCTAAAATTCCTCTCTCTTGATGGTGTAGAAAACCCAGAAAAAAATGGAACTCAAAGGGAGCTCACAAGCAAAAAGATAGAAAAATATGACAATGATGGTGGATCAAAGTCAAACCAAAAGTATAGATCCAGAGTGATCTTTAGACAAAAAAAGGTAGTGAGTGAATGGGAAAACCCTTCTATTTATAACAAAATATTGAGTTAGTCTAGATATTGGTGCATAATTAAAATATTATTAACCAAATCAAGATCCAACTTTTATGGAATATTTTATTATATTTGTTGGAGGGAAAAAGAATTTGACTTGGTTCAAATCCATTTATTAGTAAATAATAAATAAATAAATGATTTATTTATTATTTTAAGGATGTGGTTGAGTAATAATCAAATAAATAATGATTTTTAAAATTATTTATGAGTGATTTAGTCAAATTTAACAAGGAATATTATTTAAATAAGGTTTAAATAATTATTCCTAGAAAATAATAAGATAAATAATAATTTATCTAATTAATTTTCCTGTTTTGCGTTAAATATGACCAAGAATATTAATTAAACTGTTGTTTAACTAATTCTTCCTTGAGGAAAATCAAACAAATGTAGATTTATTTAATATTTCCTCATGGGGTTTCCTGTTTAGACCATAAACAACTTAATAAAGGTGGTTTACTAAGTTATATTTCATAGTGAAAGCAATTTTACTTAGGGTAAAATTGGTCTTACATGGTGTACTTAGGTCCATCTAATAGTAACAGGTTAGATGACCAAAAAATGGTGTAACAGATTTCCCTCCAGCGTGCAAGCGTTAGGAGCTAATCGTATGACTGAAGTATGTTGTAAGAACTCAATCACTAGACACCGAAGGGGAAGTCAAAGAGAGAGAAATATGAGGTATACCAAAGCACTAAAGGACTAGACCCTGAGGAGGCGAGACTGACAAGTGCGACAAGTCTCTTTTATGAGTGAGTACCTGTGCTATAGGCGACAGGGGAGGCATACCTATGCCCACCGAGACAAAGTACAAATAATAATGCGTCCAGTAAGCAAGGGACTGAATAATATGGTACATGCTGGCATAAACACGAGCCAGGTAAAAACATGATAATGAATCCCACATACATACTGTGCCTGGGATAACATCCAAGAATTATATAATAATATCTGAGTACATGAGATACAAATACAACCGAAATGCCCCTGTAAACAGGAAAGGGCTTTGAAAATTTGACCGATACATGAAAAAAAAAAGGCACTACAAGCGGCTAAGGCCGACATCATTAAATATATGGAGCTGCATCAAAGGCTGTAATGAAGAGGTCATCCGGGCATGTGGGGGGATACCTGTAGGGCCACCCCCTCATGAGGGTTGAAACATCTCACACACACCCGGGAATCGCTGGTATCATCTGCAGCATCACCGAACCATCAAGTATATGGATCTCTATCATGTTGAAAGGAGCAGGAGCTGAGAAAAAATTAAGTCAAAAGGCAATAAGGAGTCCCTTTTCCTAATCCGAGGCACTGAACAAGAGTGGAAGCTGGAACCAAGGTACACCGCCCTTTAGGCTTGTCTTCTGGAATGAATGATCTGATGTCAACAGAAGGAGGTCTGCCATAGGTGAGGCAATAAGGGATCATCAAATAATGAACGAGAGAAAATAATATAGTGACTAATAGACTGACACCAGGGATGATGAAAAAATGGGGGGTACTGAGTAGCGGACGTACGACTTCCCTTGTTAGAGCATAAAGGGCATGGATGACTTGGTAGCAACTGACACAATATCAAAAGGGGATAGGGGACAGTAGGACTGAAGGCCATAATATGTGACATGAGAGAGGAACCAAGCAATGAAGGATGGAGGACTATAGTGGGATACAAAGGGACTCGGGATAGACTCCATGAATGCGATGATGACTCAACTCGGATGCTATAAAAAAGGGTGACTCGATGATGCTGCCACACAGAAAAGGTCCAATGGGGACCATAAAAACATGAGTACAAGATGGCTAATCACGACTAAAATTGACACAAGCATGTAAAAGTATGGAGGAAAATTGGTGCCCCAAGTACAAGTGTTGCAAGTGAATAAATTTGATTTTGAGGAGTGGTAAAGTGACCCTTCTTGGACCAAATTTGTCCTGGTGAAGTATCAAATCATGAAAAACTAATAGATTCCCATTTGAGGGCTTGGTGAGAGCTTTTCAATGGTACAGACGATTTGTCAAACTGAGCTACGGTTTGGCCGCAACAGGCGAAAGAAAAAACAGGGGTTTCTCTTTTAATAAGGCATTTTCCCTCCAAATTCACTCATTTGCAAGTGGAGCTGTGGTGAATGTAGAGAGGAGAGAAGGCCCTAAATATTGCGGTGATCGTACTAGACAAACCAACCATTGGAATCAAGATCTGTACTCAGAGCTCATGAACAGGCTAGGTCACACTTTTTGGAGTCTGTTCTGCGACCTGGGTAGTAGGTACTGGGAAGACAACTGCGACCTGTCCTAGGAAATGACATGAAAATTGTAACCTGTCAGAGAAAGGGGGTTTCAATGTTGTTTTTTCACTAAGATCTAGGATTTTTATGGTTGAGGGGCATAGGTGCCCCCAAGCATGTGATGGTCATGCCAAAATGTATTTAGAAAAAGGGGAATCTAAACACATTTTTATGATGCAGTGTGCCATTTGTTTCATTATGGTTATGCAGTTCAAGAAGGGGAATGGAGGATTACCAATCTATTTTGGTACTGCATATATGAAGCAAATGGACAAATTTTCTGGGTTGACATACATGGTGTCACTATCCCAAAGAGTGGATTTGGAGATAATGAACTGGTGCTCTCCTAGAAAACCCACAGGTTGGTCAAAAAAAATGTCTAGGGGACTGGGTTGCTGATGTAAGATGAAGGAATGATGAGGGGTATCATCCCTAGAGTGATCTGAAGTGATATGGGACTCTAGAGGTTCTTCTAAATGGGGAAGAATTATGGTACTAGAGTCGACACAACCAGATGCACTAGGAGAGTTGTGGAGAATTTCTTCTTATGGCCTCTCAAATATGGGTGCACCCTTACCCAAACATCGGGTGTCAATGTAATTTCCACAAGGTGTATGTGGTTTTAATGCATGGGTTCGATGTAAGGGGAGATAGATGAAATCAGGGGTGGTGACTACTTCCATAATGTCGCCATCGTAATAGAAGATGGGGTGATTGGTGGAAGAAATACCACCTGATGCGGCGAAGCTACCTGACTCATAATCATGAGAAAATAGGTTCACATGCGCATCATCACAAGGGGTGACAAAAAAAAAAGTAGATGAAGGATCCACAGATGTTGAGCCCAAGGTGATCGTTGAAGGGAGGTCAGGTAAAACATAAGGGGAAGGCCCAGGGGGGTCTTCCACCGAGGATCTCATAGATGATGACAGGTAGTGGACAGTGGCCGAAGCCTCTATCATTTCGACATCTAGATGGGGAATGTCTATGGGATTGGATATGTCATCTGGTTCTACTGAAGCAAAACACGCAAATAAGAGAGCGGTGGACTCATTGCGCTTTGCCTCAAATTTGCGAACTACTGCTAGAGAGGTGCAGAAGTCCTCGAGGCGGGGACAGAGGTGGTTATAATGGAAATGGAGATCACACAAAGCACAGGGGTGGTTGGTGTGAATATTCTTGGGGTTCTTGGCTGCAGTCAAGGAAGGAACAGAGGATTCTAGGACCATCAACTTAGGGAACGCGACATTAACCATGGGCTTGAGACGAGGCAATTCAGGATAATTATGGGTGGCATGATCGACAACATCACACAAATCACACGGAGGTGTATGCTTTGGAGGCTAAAGAGGAGCATGGTTTGTCGAGGAAGCCTTGTCTTTAGATGCCTACTTGCGAGCTTTGCCCTTATTACCCGAAGTGGTCGCAACAAAAGAAGGTTCCTGTTGGGGTGGTTGAGGCACTGTAGCAGCAGAGAAGTCATGGGGACCGGTTGAACCGGGGTCAAAGAAAGATAAGGTTTAGGTTGACTAGGCGAGATAGCGACTGGGGGATAAATTTACCAGACAGGAATCCCCAAGTTCAAGTTAGGAAGAGATAGGGTAGCCATGACAGGTACCGAGAACACTCCAGGAGGGGGAGCTAGGAACGATATCTGACCAGAGGGGTAATGGCCAGGCGGGATGGCTCCAAGATGGTTAAGGCCTGGAGGAACCATTCCAAGAGGGTATAGAGGCTCATGGATACCAGTTGTAGGTGAAGGGCCAGGAGGAGGAGGTCCAGAAGGCAAAATCGAAGGGCTAGGAGTAGGCTGCGGAGGGCGAGGCTAATGACTAGTTGAAGCGGGTCGCTTAAGGGAAGCCCGAGAGGATTGCATCATGAAAACATTCGATGAGCTGGGATCAGAGACAAGAGGAGGAATACCAGGGAATGTACCAAGCAAAGAGAATTCTTTGTATACTCTGGGTGAGACATTGGTCAAAGGATCAATGGTTTGGTTATTGGCACCGAAGAGATGATGGACTCAGGGGAGGTCTGAGATTTCAGTTCATAATATGTTAACTGGTCAATGGTGACTATATTTACGTTATGAGGGAAGGACATCTTGCAGTGAACCGTAGATGGGACAGTAGACATCGCATATGTGTAGCTACAACCCAATATAATGTTGTAATATAAGGGGGTATCTATGACTTCTATGTCAACGAAAATAGTCTTGCCTGCAAGAGTAATAGGACAATTGCGGAATAAGCCAATGGGATAGGAGGCATGGTGTTAGGTCCCTATATTACTAGTATAGTCCCTTATTTTTATTAGTGTAACCCCCTTATTGTTATTATTGTACTCTTGTAACCCCCATTTTGTTATTATTGTGCCCTTAAATTATTATTGTTAGGTCGGCTAGGATTACATTGTGGCCCACTAGGATAACATTATGGCCACATGGACTCCTATATATAGAAAGGAGGTTTTTTAAATTGTATCATCCAAGAATTGTTCATTTATGTAATGTATTGGAGGTTTCCCCCTCGAAGTGGCTTATTTATAAGGCATTTATATCTCTTTTCTTCTATTTTTGGAGCTGGTTACACAACATTTGGTATCAGAGGTTTGGATTCTAGGGTTTCGCTGCTCCAAACAGGTCATCATGGAATTTTCACTATAAATTTTTTTCTACAAAGTTTCAGAAGCTAAAATTTTTAGGGTGCGAAGCTGAAATCATGAGGAAGATTGTCTAAATATTTTAGAGCTTGGTTCGCAATATTTTCTGAGATATGATCTGTGGAAGTTAGGTATTTTTTCAGGCTCCTAAACAGGTCATTGTGGCATTTGCGCTATAATTTTTTTTCTACAAAGGTTCAGAATCTGAAATTTGTATGGTGAGAATTTGAAATCCTGAGGAAATTCTTCAAAACATTTCAGAGCTTGGTTCGCAATATTCTTTGAGATATGATCTCTGGAAGGTAGTGATTTTTCAGGCTCCTTAACTTCATCTCAAAGAGGTGATCGTGGGAAAAGTACAATAACTCTCTCTCTGGGCATCAGATTGGAGTGACGTAAAAATTGGTCTCAAGTAAACAGATTGTAGTTTCTTGGCTACCAATTTCATAGATAAAGGACGAAACAGTGACACGTGGCAAGTCATACAAGTTCGCTCTACTGAACCAGTCCATAATTAGGTCATTGTGGGAGATTGGACACAACTTTGTCTTGGAGAATCCAAATCAGGTCAGACCTATGGCATTCGAAAGATAATTTAGAGGGCTACGTCGGTACCAAAATTCAGATATTGAAGTGCTGCAATCACAGAGATAATCCAATTTCAATATCGAGCTCCTCAAAAGCAAGAAAAAGGTGTGTATTTTTTTTCCGAATTGCATAAGTCTTGTTTGAAGAATCAATTGAATGATTCCAAGGGCATATTGTAGAATATATATCAGTATTGGGTTCTAAAAGATGCCCCGTAAAAATAATTCAACACCCATTAAGCCTTCGTAAGGCTCTACTATGACTCATGAAGATGAAGAATTGCAACATGATCTATCAAAATTACAAGAGCAAGTGCAACAAATTTCACTTTCAAAGAGCAACAAAAATGAAATGGAAGTTTTGAAGAAAGGCGTGGCCAAGATGGATGGCATGGAATCTAATATGGATGGCATGGAAGCTAAGATGGATGGCATGGAAGCTGGCATGGAATCTAAGATGGATGACATGGAAGCTAATATGGAAAACATGAAGAATGATCTAAAAATAGACATGGAAGGTTTAACAAAGTTGATACAAGAAATGTTTCCTAATGGTGAAAAGATAGCAGAGGAAACTCATGACGAGAACAAAATAAATGTTAATCGTGATTTCATAAACTCTAATGTTGGAGTGAAGAACCACCATATTCCAAAATGGATATGAGGAAGTTTGATGGAAAGACACTTCAAGGTAAAAACTGATCATGATAGTCTTAAACAATTTTTGGAACAAAGACTATCTTCGGAAGTGTAACAAAAGTGGCTCACAAAGATGTTGGGTTATGACTTTGAAATCATCTACAAAAAGGGAAGCTAAATGTTGTTTCAGATGCACTCTCAAGAAAGTATGAAGAGGTGGAAGCATTGCTTTGTGCCATGTCTATTATCCAACCAGATTGGATAATCGAAGCAAGGGATGAATGGAAGAAGGACGAAGAAGTTTGGACACTCATTCAAAAGTTGCAGCAAAATCCTAGTACATCTGATACATTATTTGGAAAAATGATTCCTTATGGTACAAATATTGCTTATATCTTTGTAATAATTCCCAACTAAAACAAAAGATTCTTCTAGAATTGGACACTTCTCCTTTAGGATGACACTCAGGATTTTTAAAAACTTACCACAGGGTGAAGAAAGAATTTTTTTGGGATGGCCTCAAATCTGATATTCAAAATTTTGTGGCGGAATTTTTGGTTTGCCAACAGAATAAAGTGGAGACAATTAAGACCCTGGGACTTCTACAACCTTTATCCATTCCAAGTCAACGTTGGGAGGAGATTTCAATAGATTTTATCACAGGTTTACCTAAGTCCGAAGGAAAGAGTGTCATCATGGTGGTAGTTGATAGACTTACCAAGTATGAACACTTTTGTGCATTATCTCATCCATTTAAAGCAAGTACAGTTGCTACTACATTTATGGACAGAATTCAAAAGTTACATGGAAGCCCAAGGGTTATTTTGAGTGACAGAGATCCCATTTTTACTGGAAATTTTTGGACGGAGTTATTTGCTTGTTTGGGTACTCAACTAGCTCATTGCTCATCTTATCATCCTCAATCCAATGGTCAAACTGAGATAGTGAACAAATGTTTGGATGGATATCTTCGTTGTTTGTATCTGATAAAAAAATGCAATGGGTCAAGTGGTTACCTCTGGCTGAATGGTGGTATAACACTTCCTTCCATACTGCAGCAAAAAAGACCCCATTTATGGCACTTTATGGATATCATCCACTGTCCATCACATGATCTTTAAGAGAAAATTCTAAGGTGCAAGGAGTAGAAGATCACATCGAGCATCGGCAACAAGTTCTCCAACTCTTAAAGGATAACCTTAATTTGGCACAAAATCGAATGAAACAACGGGCAGATCAACATCGTAGAGAGAGAAGTTTTGATGTAGGAGATTGGGTATTTTTACGGCTACAACCATACAAACAAATGTCCCTCAAGCAAGCAAAGAAGGATAATAAATTATCACCAAAGTACTATGGTCCTTACAAGGTGTTGCCAAAGATTGGTACTATGGCATACAAATTGGAGCTTCTGCTTCTTCACGAGTGCATCCAATTTTCCATGTTTCATGCTTAAAGAACGTTATAGGTGAAAATCTTCCAGTTCAAACAATATTTCCCGAACTTGATGAGGAAGGGAAAATCATATTGGAACCTGAAGTGGTCATGGAAGCAAGAACTCGACAGCTATGAAATCGATCAATTTCAGAGTATCTCATCAAGTGGAAGAACTTACCCACTAAACATTCTACATGGGAGGATGAGAATTTTATACAGAAGCGCCTAGAGCTACTTAAGCATTGAGGACAACACTTTTTGAAGGAGAGGGGCATGTTAGGTCCCTATATTGCTAGTATAGTCCCTTATTGTTGTTAGTGTAATCCCCTTATTATTATTATTGTATCCTTGTAACCCCCATTTTGTTATTATTGTGCCCTTAAATTATTATTGTTTGGTCGGCTAGGATTACATTGTGGCCCACTAGGATTACGTTATGGCCCCATGGACTCCTATATATAGAAAGGAGGTTTGTAAATTGTATCATCCAAAAATTGTTCATTTATGTAATGTATTGGAGGTTGCCCCCTCGAAGTGGCTCATTTCTAAGTCGTTGATATCTCTTTTATTTTATTTTTGGAGTTGATTACACAACATGTGGCCATCCCATGCTCGAAGGGTGATAGTGGAAGGGGCCAACTCAGGAGTTCTGAATTGCTTCAAAACCGAAGCGGACATTACACAGGTGGATGCCCTTTCGTCAATGATACAACGGGAGATGTTGGCATTTCAGACCTTGACAGGGACTTGGAAGGCGACGGAAGCAAGAAGGGGGGATGTTCTGACTGGTCAACATCGAAGATGATCAAACGATCATCTGAAGGATCCACAACACCCATGGAATTTAGTAGAGCTTTTCATTGTGATGGGCACGACTGGAGGAGTTCCAGCATTGAGATGGCAACAATAGATTGTGCCAAATCATATACTATACTATATGAATGGGAATATTTACCAGAAGTAGAGTTTCGGTGTAATGGTCCCTTGGGGATCTTGGTATGAACCTCTAACTTAGGCTAAGGGATCTGTAAAGGACCATTGGGTGTTGAAGAAGGCTCTGTGGGACTTGAATAAGGGGGCTCGGGGGCAGACATAGCAGGAGGCTTGTTGTACTAACGGGACAGTCGAGGTTGGAGTCTGATTTATGGGTTGTTCAAGGATTCATCATGAGAATCGTGTGGAGGTGCCGGATGGAAGAGGTTAGTGGCTTTGACCGTGGTGGATGCAGGTATCCTACATCTTGTCGGGAAAGGTTAGTAAGCCTGACGGTGACTTCAAAGCGCAACACTAGGAGGGATGGAAGGGGAGGCTCGCTGTCCTCGCAATGTTGCTTGATACTCCCACATCTCCTTCATCTGTGGCAAAAGAGGACAATCATGTGTGTAATGACCATAAACACCACAAAAAGAGCAAGGATTTTTCGTGCAAATAGGCCTATCCTACTTGGGCTAAGTGCCCTATTGCTGGTTAGCAGTGTTAGGGATTCTTTTCTTATTATTTTACGAGATTAAGGGCCATATTATTCTTAGGAGGAAAATTGATTTTGAGTGCCTTTCCTCTTATTTTTTGAGGGAGGAGGATTAGTCATACCCTGTTGTGCATACACCTACCCCTGAGGGGGTGGTGGCTACTGTTGCGGGGGTTGAGAAGGCAAGGGAGGGGGAGGTGCTAATGCTGGAGGAGCTAGAGAACCAGGCTGCAGATACAGATAATAAGGAGGTTGGATAACATTGTGGTAAAAATGAGGTTGGGAAAAAGGAGGAGGCATGCCATATCCTAGATACATGCTACCTAGAGGAGAAGAGTACGGGAGGTGCTTAGCCCCGAGGAAAAGCATAGGCCATGGGAGGCTAAGTGTATGGATGAGACAGAGCTCCAACGATACCGTCCACGGCATGAGATGCCCTCGGTGTGTTAGCACCACCGGGTCTAGGAAGATCAGGTAGAACGGTATAAACATAACCTGATTGAGTGTAGATCAGGTCATATTTTAATGCAATTTGGAGAGCAGCTTCTTCGGTTTGAGGGAAATGCGAAGTGACATCCTTGACGATAGCATGCAAGAGAGATCTAAGGAACCAGTCCATGTAGACACGGTCTTCGAAGGTAGGGGCTTGACATAGGCTCTTTCTTCTCCGCCACTCCTAGACATGATCGGATAGGCGGGTCGCAGATGATTAAGGGAAAGAGGTCAAAAGTTTGGTACTAGTGTCATAACGAAGGGGAAGTTGGAAATAAGACAGAAAATCCCGAGCAAGAGTCGCAAAGGTGGTATGAGAGGATAAGGCATGATCAACATACCACTTGGAATTTTCGCTAGTAAGCGTATGTTGGAACAACCGAAGATAGACAGAGTCATCGGTAATGGAGTTTGATGAACACCACATGTGGAAATATTGAACATGATTTTGTAGGATCTTCTCCAGCAAGGCCTTCAAACTTGGGGATGTCGGAAGGGAGCTTGGTCGGCATAGTAGACCAACTAGCATCATGGTGTATAGGGTCATTGATCAACTGGTTAAAATCGGAAGACTAAGGCCTGCCATATAGGGGAGCAAGGGAGAAGCTGGGGTAGTTCCTATTGCGATCCCACTAGTAGTATCCCCAGCATTAGGACCGGGGCTACCACTAGCGTTAGGTCCTGAACCATACATGGTGAAGGTGACAGGGGGAGAACCGGGGGTGAAAGCCAAAGGGGAACCCAATGAACCAGAAGAGGAGTTGGAGTGCAGACTCGGTGGAGGACTAAATCGAATCCTACGTAGAGGAGTAAGTCTTCCTACCGGAAACTGAGGATGAAGGCCAAGAAGTCTCTAGGATAAATGCCTTGGTGGCACAATGATGACGACACAAACACGACACAAAGGGAAGAGAGACCAACGAGGGAGGAGAGGTGCAGGATCAATTGATTACAATGTCGAAACAAGGGTAGAGAGGTGCAGGATCAATTGATTTCAATTTTTTAAAGTCTTTCCTTGGTGGTGTTTGTGATAAGTGTGTAGATTTTAATTTTTAAACCTAGACATTTGTAGAGAAAAAGAAAAAGTGTGATGTATAACTATAAATAAACCTATAGATAACAGTGTATGAAACTGAAATAACAGAAAATAAATAACTAATAATGAAATAATCTAAACCCAAGGAGGCGGGCCTCTCAACAAGTAGTCTGTAGGTGGGCAAAAAACTAGTCAAAACACACCAAAAATAGCCAATAGATCTAAGGTTGAGAGGGACAGGAATCTAAAGGTCAGATCTGCTAGAAATAGGTGTAGACAAACAACAAAAAATCATAGGAAAAATTACTATAAATGAGGTGGCGAAAGGCTATAACTTGGAGGGAAACGGAGGGGACCCTAGAGGAAAACCCAAACAAAAATAAAACAAGGTGTTTTGGATGGATAAATAGCCAATCTGAAGTGAATCTGAAGGTAAGGTATCAGATCTGAAAAATTGCTAAACACTGAAAATTTCAGACAACCTACATCAGTCAAAACTCTTCCACAAAATGTGGAGGGTATTGAAGCCCTAGAGGGATAGGTTACCACTTAGATGAATAAAACAGAACAAGTATAGGTCCAAAAAAGGTGGAGACGGAGGTTAGACAACCTTGAACAGAGACCTAGACAAACCTAGAAAACTTTCAGAAAAACTCCCGCAAAAATTCTAGGTCGCAGTTTTTTGACCTGATTTCTACAGAGGTCGCAAGTTTAGGCCCGTTTTCTACACCCTGGAGGTTCAGGTTGTAGGTTTTGGCCCAAAAGGTGCGACCTGCAATTCCGGCACTCTCGGGAGCAGGTTTCAGCAGAATGTGTCGTCTCAGCTGCGACTGATGTTTATCACCTACGCAATAGGTCCGAAAACAAACAGAAGTTAGAATTTTTAATGTTTAGGGTTTTATAGGTTAAAAACAACATCAAGAAAAGAAAAATAAGAAGCCGAAGAGAAATCCTAGGGTTTTAAGCAGCTGGATATGCAGGGATCTGAAAAACAACAGCGGTCGTAATTGTAAACCTGTGTGGAGTCGTCAGTTGTTAGTATGAATCTTAATCGCAAGAGTACGAAAAAGGCTCACTTTAGTTGTGCATAAAAAACAACCCTAACAACAAAGATGGCTGCAAATATCTTTAGATTTTCAATTAGTTGACCAAGATAAATGCTGCAAAAATCTAGATCTATGCATTAAAAGACATTAAGAAGTAAATAAAAACAATGTTTTCTCCATGCATCAAATAGACAAGAAAAGAATATGTTGAATGAATTTGGTATTAATGGCACCTAGGAGGAAATCATAGAAGGATGCTACCAGTTCTCCTCAATGGAATGGGTTCCTATAAATCCTCAGCACTTTAGATCTAAATTTCCTCTCTCTTGATGGTGTAGAAAACCCAGACAAAAATGGAACTCAAATGGAGCTCACAAGAAAAAAGATAGAAAAATATGACAATGATGGTGGTTCAAAGTCAGACCAAAAGTATAGATTCAGAGTGATCTTTAGGCAACAAAAGGTAGTGAGTGAATGGAAAAACCCTTCTATTTATAACAAAATATTGAGTTAGTCTAGATATTGGTGCATAGTTAAAATATTATTAACCAAATCAAGATCCAAATTTTATGGAATATTTTATTATATTTGTTGAAGGAAAAAAGAATTTGACTTGGGTCAAATCCCTTTATTTGTAAATAATAAATAAATAAATGATTTATTTATTATTTTAAGGATGTGGTTGAGTAATAATAAAATAAATAATGATTTATTTAATTATTTATGAGTGATTTAGTCAAATTTAACAAGGAATATTATTTAAAAAAAGTTTAAATAATTATTCCTAGAAAATAATAAGATAAATAATAATTTGTCTAATTAATTTTCTTGTTTTGGGTTAAATATGACTAGGAATATTAATTAAAATGTTGTTTAACTAATTAATCCTTGAGGAAAATCAAACAAATGTAGATTTATTTAATATTTCCTCATGGAGTTTCCTGTTTAGACCCTAAACAACTTAATAAAGGTGGTTTACTAAGTTATTTTTCATAGTGAGAAATTTTACTTAGGGTAAAATTGGTCTTACATGGTGTACTTAGGTCCATATAATAGTAACAGGTTAGATGACCAAAAAATGGTGTAACACTTTATATTGCTGATGAAGATTCGTTTAAAATTGTTGAAATATATGCCAGTGATATTGTGTGGGGAGGAATTCTAAAGCAAAGAAAGGAATGAGAAGTGCAAATTTTACAGTTCGTCTCAGGAACCTGGAGCGCTTCTGAAAATAATTACTCCACAATATAAAAAGAAGTCAAAGCAGGATGGAACTGTATTGACAAATTTGATATCCACCTTATCCATAAAAGGTTTCTCTTAAGAACTAATGCCTCTGCTCTAAAAAAGCTTCTTAGAAAAGATATAAAGAAGCCAGGAGAAGCAAAGTTTGCAAGATGGCAATCTCTATTTGCTAATTTTGACTTTGATGTCGAACACATTAAGGGTGAGAAAAATTGTTTACCTGACTTTTTGAGCAGAGAACACTTAAGTCAGGTCGACACTATCATGGTAATAGTAACAGAGTGGGACCCTTCCAAGCATACAGAGACCCTAAGGAGTATTCTAGAAGCACAAAAATGGGGAGAATACTGTTCAAAATGGAAACCCACATGGCAGTTGAGAAACACAAAGATACTAGATGGAAACCTCCAGTCTCACACAAATATACAACATCTGGTACCAGAAAGAAAATTCTACCCTAAAGGTAGCAAATGGATACATGACATGGTATATGAGGGAAGTATGCTTTCTGCACACTTGGATGAAGAAGCTTTAAGCCAAAATTTCCATGATATAAGTGTCATTTGGACAGAATGAAGCAACCAAAGGAGAGTCTACCAGAAGTATTTTTCCATAAACTTTACCAAGGTTCCAAGTTTGGCGTGATATGGCTGAAATGTGGCCACAAGGAAACCCATCTATTATCTTTCCAGACACCAGATATAATTTTACCAATTACAAAAAATTATGGTGTGACATTATGAATGTTGATGGGAAAAATGAAACTCATTATACTAAAGTCAAGTTTGGACCTACATGGACTACACAGAGAAACAAGCAGGGTGAATGGCTTCAAAATTGGTGGAATGATTATGGCCTCAACAAAATAGCTATGGACCCACTATATTTTGAAAATGGTTTTCAATCTAACTATAATATTTGTGGGTTCATGACATAATGTTTTTTTTCTCCATGTAAAATTGTTGGGGATTTAAATAATTACATAGACAGTGATATTCTTGAACAATTTATGAAAAGACAACATGAATGGCTGGTAATGACTAAAATAAAACATAAAATAGTCCTGAGAAAGCATATGATTGTATGAAGAATATACACAAAGCATGGGATGCTTCTAGATACTTTCGATTCAGATTTCCAGGGACCATACCTCTTTGAGATTAATAATTATGGTTCTAGTGGGCTTATCCATAAAGCGTCCACTGTGTAATGATGTCTAGTCATGGACTGAATGTGACCAGTTTTTCTCGTGGGATTTTTTGGTAAAAATTATCCACAATGTAAATATAAGTAAATCATCTACAGTATAGTTTTGGACAAAGATTTCTTTCAGTCACGAGACTCAGAGCACTTCTCCGACTTTTGGTGGGATTTGACCCACATCTCTATGACTGATGGAAAATGGTCAATATTTGTCTGTCCGATGGTCAGATGTTTGTCCCCTCATTTTCTTATATAAGGAAAGGATTTAGGCTCATTCGTTACATTCAGAGTTGGAGTCTAAGTTTTAGAGTTTTTAGTTCCAGATTGAAGTATGAGATTATCTTCCTGCTCTGCATCTGCGAACATTTGTTCGATCTGCTTGCATCAGGAAGAAGTTCTTGCTTCTATATTTTAGAGTTTGAATCTGAGAAGCCTGCGCATCAGAGTGAGAGCTCTGGTGAGAACCTAAAGTGGCCATATTCTTAGGATTTGAGTTTGTCAAGTGTGTTTTATTAAAATTTCTAAGACGGAGTTTGTGAAAGGCCGGGAAGCCTTCAAATAGCTTCTTGTTTATCAAGTTGCAACATCAGATAAATGCCTTAACAATCTATCTCTGTAAAAGAACTATATCTATGTAAAAGTTTTATCTTCATGAATAAAATGAGAATCCATTTCTAAAAAATATTTATGCTCGTGTTAAATGATCTGTTGAGGTAGTATCTGTGAGACAATAAGTTCACTTGAGGTTCGTCGAGGTCTGAGGAACACCAGTCCGCAAAAGATAGGAGGCTGCATAAAGGACACCAGAGTGTGAAATTCCAGAGGTTTGTGTATGGGTTCGTGTAAAGGTTCATGTATTGATCACATAGAAGAGACTCAACAAGGCTGAAGCACAAAGTGCAAGCTTCCTCTGAAGCCTCTACAGAAAATTCTAGAAGATCATTTTGAGGTAGTATCTGTGAGACAAGAAATTCACTTGAGGTTCGCTAGAGGTTCATCGAGGTCTAAGGAACACTAGTCTGCAAAAGGCAGTAGGCCATGTAAAGGATGCTAGAGTGTGAAAGTCCTGAGGTTCATGTACGGGTTCATGTATTTATCACAAGAAGAGACTCAACAAGGCTGACATTAGGGGAATTTTGAGGTTTAAAATGGGCCTCCTAAGGAAAATGTACAATCAAAATTCACTTTATGAGAACTAATCACATTTTAGGGGATGACATCATCCCTAATGGTTGAGGTGGCATTGCTTGAGTTAAAGGCACTTATTTGTCACATTTTCAATCGTGGATAAAAACACATGGTTAACCATGGTAGTGCTCTATGTACTTTTAAAGTCAAAGTAAAGTACTAATAATAAATTTCATTTCACACTTCTTGAATAAAAATATATTATTGTCATTTCATATTTCTTGAAATAAATAATGCATATCCCTATACATTTATTATATTATATTATATTATTTTTATACAATATATTAATTACATGTTATTCTACAATTTAAATAATATAAATTTTAATTAATAGCATATAATATAATTAAGAAATTATAAATTGATATTTATATTTTATTTTAAGTTATTTAAGTACAAAGGACAAATGCATTAGTTGTTTAATGATAATGATTTTTTCTTGAAAAGCTCAATCTTATTTATAGTCACATCAGTACAATTTTTTTATTAATTTTATTTTTGTAGAAATTTTGAATTGAATTTAACTATGGCTACATGGATTGTGGTGCAAAAAGTCAATTGAAAATTCATAAATATTATTTTATTGGTTTAACTATTATTTTATTATTTCCTTAGGAGGCCCATTTTAGACCTCAAAATTCCCCTAATGAGAGCAAAGTGCAAGCTTTCTCTGAAGCCCCTACAACAAATTAGTATCGGAGCCAGTAACGTCTGGTTCATTGCGGTTAGTACTCATAATCTATAATCTAATAGAAATGGAAAATTCTAGAAGATCAGTTTCATTCAGAGAACTTGAAGATAGAGAACATATAGAATAAAATCCTTTAAGAGACAAGTTCTCCTCTTCATCAAAAAAGGTTATGAACTCAGTATAACTTGAGTATTTAGAAAGTCAGCCAGCACTTAGATGGTGTTTGCCTAGCATAAATTATTCAGAAGCTTATGCAGATTTATCTGTGTTTCATCTAAAAGAAGTAAATAGAATCTCTATTAAGGAAAGTATCAATCAGATCCAAGAAAATTCTGATGATGTACAAACAATTCCTTTGTTAGACCCTAAGCAACTCCAAAAAGAAGCTAGAAGGATAGGGACTAAATATCTTCATCTGGGGTGTATAAGGATAGGGTTAAATGCCTTAACACACAGAGGCCTGAATACATTTGTTCTTGCCATAGTCAGAGACATGACACATAATAAGTATTCAGATTCATTACTAGGTGGGATGGTTGCTCCATTATCATATGGACTTGTATACTTTGATTCCTATCCAATTTTTTCTGTCTATACCTTTGACAACCACATCAAAGATATTCTGCAACTTCATATCTAGACAACTAGATTTGATATGAAAAAGAAGAGAAACAACATCGCCATCCAGACACGTGGTTGTTTTAGACATACCAACACCCTTTATCTCGCAGTTCTCCATGCCCCCAAAATAGAATCTAAATCCAGTGTGGTTGTTCTAACCGATGCCCAAAATCAGAAGATAGAACACCAGATTATTAAATGGGAAATTTTGAGTTTCCTAGAACATTGGGTTGTAGATAACCCATAGCCTCCAACATTTCAAAACATTAATTATGCCAATAATGAGGAAAGCCCCTCATCTGTTGTTGTATCCTTCCCCAGAAGATCTACCATAGATCGTAGAATAATTGACCAAGCTTGTAAAACTTCATCTATGTATATAGATCCACAAGAAATTGATACCGCTAGCTCACATCTATCATCTGTAAATTGCACCCATGTTGATTTATTTGAATTTTCTCAACTTGGAAAATTTTCCTCTCTACAAGTGATATGCCCAAATTGTATACAAAAAATAAATCTTAGTAGTCTTGCAGAACTAGTGATGCACCAAAATCATCATCCCAGGACAGGAGAATCTCCTCCTACAACTTCTATCACTCCTTGTCCAAATCCAAAATGTTCAGATATTCCATTTCCGCATGATCATGATAATGTAATGATGATCCATGAACTTCCATATCTTGAAAATGAAGATCCTCGCCTCAAATAAATGATGAGTAAAATGCGCCCAATGGGTATGGCAAAATATGGTCTTGGATATCTTGAGTAGCTAGATGAGCTAATTCCATAGTCTAGATTCAGTAATTTTGTTCCTGAAGACTGTAAAAGACCCTCCAAGCCTGAAATGCACAAATTATTTTCCATCATGGAAGGATGAAAAATGCATACTGTTTATACCCAATGGATTAAGAATATGCTAAATTTGGATCTATACACTCATCCAGAGTCTAATGCTTTTGATCTTAGTATCCCAAATGAAGAAAAAGTCAGACTGTCACAAGAATGGAAGGCATATATGACAAGAACAAAGACTTGGTTATCATTTTATGAATGGAAAAATAAAAATGAACCTTTAGATATAAACATGGCAGATGCATAATCATCTTCAACAAAACACTCGTGGACTAATATTGATGGCAGTAAAGTTGAAACACCTACCACTTTTCCTTCCTATAAAGGAATTCTCCTGGGAGAAGCACAAAATAATGAAAAAGTTATTCCCTTGGTATTAAAGGATGATAATGCCCTTGGCATTGATGGGAGAATACAAAAGGCCAGTGAGCAGATAAATTGGACCAACACAGCAGTTAAAGGATTGGAAATGAATTGTGTTAAAACTGCTGAAATCAAAGAAAATTTTGATAGTTTACAAGTCTCTGTGAGTGGAATTAACATGACTTTGAATGATGTAAATTATTCCAGTACAATATTAAAAGGTTTTGTTAGAGAATCTCTGTCAAAAATTGAAGATGTTGAAAAGAAGATAGATATAGCGATGAATTATACTCAATGGCTTATTGAAGAATTTTCTAAAAGATTTGATAAAATGCACATAGCTCCAAAAGATAAGCCCATTCCCGTTTCTTATCTCTTCAAAATATCTATAAATATCCAACATCCTGTCAAACCTGTTGATAAATTTCCCTTCCTTTTTCCTAAAGAAACAACAGAAGAAAAATCTGAGCCCATAACCCTTTCTTCTCTGTTCAAAGAACCAAAAATACCAGAAAGCTCAGAACCACATCTGTTCCCCATCTATGAGCCTCTCCAAAGCTAATACACTAGGTATCCTACACCCGATCTTAGTGGGAAAGGTAAACTTCCATAAACACATAACTTCCATCCTGAATCTCATAGAGAATGGAATATAGACAACCTGAGTGTTGGCCAAATAAGGAAAATGATAGATTTAATGTTCACAAAATATAAAATTATGTGCCTCAAAAGAAAAAATGAAGTTGAAGCCTGTAAATCTATCATTCATTGTTTTAATGGAACATTATTAAGGTGGTGGGAAACAGAGACATTACCAACATTAGTGACAAAAATGGAAAATGAAATTTTGAAGGATGAAGGGGGAGATATTATTCATAATCCGGATGGAAGTCCACAAAATAATATGATTGGAGCATTGAATTCATTTATTTTAGAACATTGGTGCAAAGGAGAAATTGAACTTGCAAATAAGCATGAGATGATTCTCATGAACTTTAAATGCTATAAATGTCCCAGTATGAAGACTTTCATAGGGATTGGATCCAAAGAATATATGAAGTCAAGGATAGCAAAAATATCTTATGGAAACAGGTCTATTTGGCAGCCTTGCCTTCAAAAAATTTTGATTACCTTAGACAAAAAGAGGCCTTCCAAATGCCTTTTGAATCTTGTACTTGTGGTGAAATTTATAGAATTATAACCAGAGTCCTTGTAGGACTATGTAAAAGTATGAAAGTAAACAAATCACTGCAAAAATTATCCAGACTGCCAGATAGCAAATCTATCTGTAGCAAATATGGCCTATCCACAGATGACCCCATAGTGAAAAGAAGAAAAGCTAAAAATAGGGCCAAGAAAGCAAAAAGGCAAGGATACAAAGAATATCCAAAAAGGAAAAAGAAAGGTAGCAGGAAAGGGTAGTACAAGTATGTCCCCAAGAGACATTATTATCATCCTAAGGAAATTCATCTAGAAACACAAAAAAGAGATCAGTGGAACAAACTAACATGTTGGCGCTATGGCCAACCAGGACATACATCAAATCATTTCCCTATTGTAGATGAATCTAAGAAAAACAGAGGAAAGAAGTCCCAAGAAATAGCAAAGAAGAAAAGAACAGTAAAAATAGAAGGGTCAATCATGTGCTATAAATGTGGTTCCAAAAACCATAAGTCTGAAAATTGCCCCAACTTCACAATCAGAGAACAAGTCCAACAACAACAAATTTGTTCTGGCTCATCATCCTCTGAGAGCTCTTCTTCAGAATCTTCTGAAGAAGAATTAAATATGCATATGAATGAATGCAACTATATTGATTTAGATGATTGCCATTGTGATTCAGATACTGAATCAGAAAGTTCTTATGACGAAGAAAACTTTGTTTCTTTAAAGAAACAAAAATAAAAAGTTCTCATGGCACAAACTACAGATGATTCAAAGACAAAATTACTCACCCAAATCAAAGCATTTGGAGAGGGATAAATGAGAGAAAAATTGTTGGAAACTTTTCTAAATATCGTGCACGAAGACCAGGGAAGCAGTAGTAGAACTGTTCCAAAAATAGAAACCAAGGCATTGTTCATTGATGCCTCATTTGAGAAAAATACAAGAGCTTTCCAAAGAAGCCAACAATAATCAAAATCCAGGTCTTTAACATTGGGAGAAGTTAGCCAAGAGATTCACAAATTTAAAAAGGAAATCTCTTCCCTAAAAACAAAGGTTTTTGAATTAGAAAAAGGAAAGAAACTTGATGAAGAAGAATATTTTTCTAACCCAAATGTAGAGATTTTTGAAGGAAAACATGATGACTCTATGGGTTTTAGAGATATGAGAGTCATGACCATACAATACCAACAACATCATGTCATGTTGGATATCTGTATACAAGGAGAAATGTTTTCTCTAAGGACACTTATTGACATAGTCGCAGATGTCAATGTTATAAATTCAAAACTAATACCAGTTAAATATTGGGTAAAATCCTTCAGACAAGTGGTTGGGTTGGGAAGTAAAAATTTATTTTATGAGGTCCCCCAGGCTTCTATATGTTTCAAAGAAAATTGTATTAAGATAAAATTTACTGTTGCTGACATCCCTATTGACTGCATTTTAGCAAATGTATTTTTGGCTGATGTAGAGCCACATGGTTCAACTATATTAAAAGGCAACAAGGATGGCTATTTTATAATTGTACCAAGCTCATATGGTAAGCAACAAACAATCAAACTACCCTTTTTCTCTACTCCTAGAGTATCTACCATGGTACAAGCCATGCAAAATATTGAAACAGCCAGCGATAAATTGATTGAGATAAAGGACTTGAAAACCACCATAAAAATAGGAGATTATCTTCAGACTCCTATCATAAAACAAAGGATCTCCAGTTTGATATCACAAATTGAAAAAGAATGTTGTGCTGAAGAACCAAATGCCTTCTGGCATAGAAAACAACATTGTGTGGAATTTCCATACAAATATGATTATGAAGGGAAACCTTGCAAAAGCAGGACAATTCCCATGAACAAAGAATACGGGGATCTATGTAAAAATGAAATAGCAAGTTTATTGAATAGAGGATTGATCAGAGAATCTAGTAGTCCATGGAACTGCTACGGTTTTTACGTCAATAAACATTCAAAACAATTAAGAGGGATTCCGAGATTAGTCATAAACTATATACCTCTAAACACTGTCTTATCTAACGATACTTACCCTATTCCCCACAAAGGGAACCTCTTAGCCAGAATAGTAGGAGCTAAATTATTTTTTAAGTTTGATATGAAATCAGGCTTTTGGCAATTTGCAATTAGAGAATTTGATAAATTCAAAACATCTTTTAATATCTCAACAAGACACTATGAATGGAACATAATTCCTTTTGGACTCAAACATGCACCATCCAAATTTCAAAAGGTTATGGATACAATTTTCAAACCATATTTTGATTGGTTATTAGTATATATTGATGATGTGCTCATATTCTCCAAAAATGTCCATGAACATTTCAAACATGTTCAAAAAGTTTCCCAACTGGTTAAGAATAATGGGTTGGTACTCAGCAAGAAAAAGATTGAACTCTTCCAGACAAGTATCAAATTTTTAGGACACACAATCAAGGATGGACAGATTTCTCTGCAAAAGCATGCTCTAGAATTCGTTGATAAATTCTGACATGTCATCATTGACAAAACCAAATTGCAGAGGTTTTAGGCTGCTTAAATTATGTAAGAAATTTTTATAAAGATAGTGCCAAAGATAGAGCATTAATCAACAAGAGATTTCAAAAGCACCCACAACCATCGACAAAAACACACATAGAAGCTGTCAAAAGAATTAAAATCAAGGTAAAAACTCTCCCAGTCCTTTATATTGTTGATGAAGATTCATTTAAAATTATTGAAACAAATGCTAATGATATTGGGTGGGGAGGAATTCTAAAGCAAAGAAAGGAAGGAGAAGAGAAAATTGTACAGTTTGTCTCAGGAACCTGGAGCCCTTCTGAAAATAATTGCTCCACAATAGAAAAAGAAGTAGCATGGAACTTTGAAAAATTTGATATCCACCTTATCCATAAAAGGTTTCTCTTAAGAATTGATGCCTCTGCTCTAAAAAAGGTTCTTAGCAAAGATATAAAGAATCCAGGAGAAGCAAAGTATGCAAGATGGCAAGCTCTATTTGCTAATTTCGACTTTGATATCAAGCACATTAAGGGTGAGAAAAATTGTTTACTTGACTTTTTGAGCAGAGAATACTTAATTCAAGCCAACATTATCATGGTAATAGTAACAGAGTGGGACCCTTCCCAGCATACAGAGACCATAAGGAGTATTCCAAAAGCACAAAAATGGGGAGAATACTGTTCAAAATGGAAACCCGCATGGTAGTTGAGAAACACAAAGATATTAGATGCAAACCTCCAGTATCACACAGATATACAACATTTGGTACCAGAAAGAAAAGTCTACCCTAAAGGTAGCAAATGGATACATGACGTGGCATATGAGAGAAGTATGCTTTCTGCACACTTGGCTGAAGAAGATTTAAGCCAAAATTTCCATGATATAAGTGTCATTTGGACCGAAGGAAGCAACCAAAGGAGAGTCTACCATAAGTATTTCTCCATAAACCGTACCAGGGTTCCAACTTGGCATGATATGCCTGAAATGTGGCCACAAGGAAACCCATCTATTATCTTTCCAGACACCATATATAATTTTACTGATTACAATAAATTATGGTGAAACATTATGAATGTTTATGGGAAAAATGAAACTCATTATACTAAAGTCAAGTTTGGACCTACATGGACTACATAGAGAAACAGGTAGGGTGAATGGCTTCAAAATTGGTGGAATGGTTACGACCTCAACAAAACAACTATGGACCCACTATATTTTGAAAATGGTTTTCAATCTGACTTTAATATTTGTGGGTTCATGACAGAATGTTTTCATTCTCCATGTAAAATTGTTGGGGATTTAAATAATTACCCAGACAGTGATATTATTGAACAATTTATGAAAAGACATCATGAATGGATAGTAATGACTAAAATCAAGCATCAAATAGTCCTAAGAAAGCCTATGATTGTACGAAGAATATAAACCAAAAAATGGTGAAGAAATCAAAATGGTCACGAGGAAAAAATAGTTAAATTATGAATTTGAAGATTTATTTTATTTTGGCACACTTAGATTAGAAGAATACTCCCAGGATGAAATAAAATAAATTGAAATGGAGGCAAATGAGACTGTGAAATGTTGAAAAATGTTTATGAAAAAAGAGATTCCACACATCATAGGGTCTTTGAAAATTTAGAATGTTTCAGCTTGTATCTTTGCAAGGGAAAAAATAGAAATTTTGATAGATGCACTGGAATCTTATAAACTTAAGATTTTAGAGAAGGATTTACAACTATCTAAGGTACATCACAGCAGATTAGAAGATAGTGAAGAGGGAGATTTAGACAAATGTCTAAGAATGTTGAGGATACACATGGATAATAGGATAAAAAATGTTGTAGCAATATTGAAAAGAACTCATGGACAAGAGCCCATGAACAAATTCTTTATTTCTTGGGAGTCTTATCCAGGGATATCATTTCAATTTGTATTTTCCTAAGTTTGTAGTAGTTCATCTTGAAACACATAAAAAAATGCATGTAAACAAAGATACACAAAAAAAAAAAATAGGATGTACTTCTCAATCCATGGATACATAGCATTTATGATAATAATTGCAAAATTACACCAATCCTCTATATTTCTTATTTTTTAGATTGTTCAAATGAGTCAATGAACTTTGCAACTACAACCCCACTTCCTCATAAGAAATTTTATAGAGTGAACTTCCCATAGTCTATTCTATAATTGAGTAGATATATTATTAAATTCTCGAGGTGGATTTCTCTTTCATCACATTTAAAGATGTAAAGGATTATGATTAGTAGAACTTCGATCTATATCACAACACTTGACAGGCGAAATGTAGCAAAGAAAAATGAAAGAAAGTCAACAAAAGCTTATTGTTCTCTAACGATAGGACCCAAGATACAATTTATGGCAGTAGAGGAAAATGTGTAGCAATGAGAGATTTCCAATTCTAAATTATCATGACTATTCAACGACCACCTCAAGTGTTAGAAATCTCACATAGCATATAGACATCTTGTTAGTGGTTTAACATAAATAGTTGCAGAGTAGTTGATATATCCTATACTAATATCAAGATTTTATATATGTCTTATGTTTAATAAAACTAGTAATATGACAATTTTATGTTTTAAAATGGAAATTTTAGATTTTAAAATGTAAAATTATATATATATATATATATATATATATATATCCTAAAAAAAAAAAAATTATGTTTTTAAGCTAGCAAAGAAAAATCAAAGAAACTGAACAAAAGCTTATCATTCTTTAATATTAGGGCCCAAGATAGGGCCCAAGATAGCACAGTTTATGGTGGTAGAGGAATATGTGTAGCCATGGGAGATTTCCAACTCCAAATTATCATGACTATTCAAGGACCATCTCAAAGTGTTAGAACTCTCACATAGCATATAGACATATGGTTAGTGGTTTAACATAAATGGATGTATAGCAAGTTGACATATCTTATACCAACATCAAAATTCTATATATTATTTCTTATATAAATATAAAAGATTTAAAATTTTAATAAAAACCAAACACCAAAATGTTTAATAGGAATGTGAGAGTTTTGTGTTTTAAAATAGTAATTTAAAATAAATAAATAAAAGTCAACTTAATAATGATCTAAAAAACAAATCTGGTTAAATATATTAAATGATATAATACTAATAAATTATCTTGACTCATAATAAATTTTTTTGAAAACATTATTTCTTCAAATAGGAATTAGTTTCTATTTTTTAGAGTTTGGTTCTAACCTCTCTACATCTATATCTGCTATATAATAATTGAATTGTATTGAGAATGTAAAGTACTCAGCAATTTTATTTTAATAAATTCAATTTATCATATTTTATTGCTTTAAATAAATATACTATAAGAAGTAATTTCAAAAACATTAAACATTATTTATGATAAATTTTGAATAGATATATTAAATGAGAATTTATTTGAAATTATACCAGCCTAGATCCGTCTTAACTCCGGATCTATCAAGCGCCGAGAGGGATCAAATCTCTCGAGGTGAAAACCTCTTTTTTGAGTGCAAAACTTGAGGAAAGGTTTTCACCTCGAGAGATTTGATCCCTCTTGGCGCTTGATAGATCCGGAGTTAAGATGGATCTAGGCTGGTTTCAGTCGTGTGCGACCAAGGAAAATCTATCGATAATATGAGGAACATATGCTTAATTTTATCAATAATATGTAAATACATCTAATATTAACATAACCATTTTAAATATGTTAAATATTTCTGAGATTCATTGAGTCATTTTAATTTTAAATTTGATTAGTTACCTCAGTTTGTTGAGATGATAAATATTGTAAGATAACTTTAATGATGAAATAAAATTTTGAACACAAAGTGA
Source organism: Pinus albicaulis (assembly GCA_034641835.2). Lineage (NCBI taxonomy): Eukaryota > Viridiplantae > Streptophyta > Pinopsida > Pinales > Pinaceae > Pinus > Pinus albicaulis. Next base: position 1,130,293,698 of record CM076574.1, read on the forward strand.
CAATGTAATAATATTGAATGATAGAAACTGTGAATAATAAGAATGTAGTCAATTATGAAGTCTTCATTGTGATCGATTTCAAACTATTTTCTTCTACCATTCTTATTTTCGCCCATGTTAGTTTTGTCATATTTTCATATTGATTATTTGAAAAGGACAGTTGGAATCGTAAACCATTTAAATATTTAGATTGAGCTATTGTAGTAAACATCATACCTTGTCTCTCTTGCTCTCTAATATTAATAGGTTGAATTACTATAGCGCAAAAATCAATGTACATTGTCAATAATTTTTTGTGCTTACACTGAAATCATTGCACACACACTATTAATCCAATGACTTTAAAATTAATGTACCATCATACATAAAATTAGAGATCTACATATACACTGAAATCAATGCAACTAATGCAAGAAATCAAATAATAATATAAAACAACATCTACACTAAAATCAATGCATATAATGCAAGTAATGAAGTATGATATGAAATCAACATCTACACTCAAATAAATGAGTCTAGTGCAAGTAGGAAAATAGGATTTAAAGCCAACATCTACACTGAAATCAATGCATCTAGTGCATGCAATCAAACAGGATTAGAAATCACCATCTACAGTGAAATAAATGCATTTAGTGCAAGGAATCGAATAGGATTATAAATCATCTACATTTAAATCAATGCATTCAGTGCAAGCAATCAAATATAATTATAAATGAACATCTAAATTGAAATTAATGCATCTAGTGCAAGCAATCAAATAAGATCAGAAATCACCATCTACACTGAAATCAAGGCATTTAGTGAAAGCAATCAAATAGGATTAGAAATCACCATCTACATTGAAATCAATGCATCTGCTGCAAGAAACCTTCTTCCCTATCTCCCCCATATATATCTATATATCCATCCATATCTCCTTATTTTTCTCTTTATCTCACCCCACCATACACGCACTCTCTCTCACTCCATATCTATCAATTTCCTTATCCCTCACTCCTTCTCTCCATCTATAATTTTTTCTCTTCACCTTACATATATATCTATATCTCACTCTATCTCTCTATATCAACTCCAAAACATAAACTCTCTTTCTCCAATCTATCTATCTATCTATCACTCCCTCCTCCTCCTCCTCCTCTCTCTCCCCCTCTCTCTCTCTCTCGCTTCTATCTCTATTCCTTCCTGCTACGCTTTCTCCCTCTCTCTCCATATTCTGTATCACTCCCTCTCTCTCTCTCTCTCCACCTTTCACCCTCTATGTCATTATTCTTACCTCCCCCTCTCTCCCTCTCCATCTTCATATATCTTTCCCTACCTCCCCCCCCTCTCTCTCTCTCTCTCCCCCCCCTCTCTCTCTCTCTCTTTATCTTCACCTTCCAACTTTGTTACCATATGCCTCTCTCTCTCCTTCTCTCCCCCATTCTCTCCATATATCCTTATTTGTCTCTTTATCTCACCCCAAAACATACACACTCCCTCTTCATCTCTCCCTTTTCACTCCCCCTCTCTCTCCACTACACACTCTCTACGTATTTATTCTTCCCTCCCTCTCTCCTCATCCAGATCCATCTCTCAATCCCTCCCTCTCTCCCCCTCCGAATCCATATTTCTATCCCTCCCTCTCTCCTCCTCTCTTTCAAGTCCCCTCTCCTTTCCTTCTTCTCTCTCCCTTTCTCTCCTACCTCCCTTTCTCTTATCCCATCTCTCTCTCTCTCCATCTCTCAATCCCTCCCTCTCTCCCCCTCCAAATCCATATTTCTATCCCTCCCTCTCTCCTCCCCTCTCTCCTCCTCTCTTTCAAGTCCCCTCTCTTTTCCTTCCTCTCTCTCCCTTTATCTCCTACCTCCCTTTATATTCCCCCATATCTACCTCTCTCTCTCTCTCTCCTACAATCCTCTCTTCCCCCATCACTCTCTTCCTCTCTCTCATCATTCCTCTCTTGCCTCCTTCTATTTGACCCCCCATTTATCTTTCTTTCTCTCTCTCTCTGTCCTCCAATCCTCTCTCTTCCCCCATCACTTTATCTCACTCTCCAAATATCTTACTATTTCCATCCCTTTATCCTTCTCTCCCCCCTTGTCTCCATCATGCTTTATTTCTCCTTCTCTCCCCCCTTGTCTCCATCACTCCTATGTATATTTATCCCACCCATAAGCATACACACTCTCTCTTTATCTCACCCCAAAACATACACACTCCCTCTTCATCTCTCCCTTGTCACTCCCCCTCTCTCTCCATTACTCACTCTCTATATATTTATTCTTCCCTCCCTCTCTCCTCATCCAGCTCCATCTCTCAATCCCTCCCTCTCTCCCCCTCCAAATCCATATTTCTATCCCTCCCTCTCTCCTCCCTTCTCTCCTCCTCTCTTTCAAGTCCCCTCTCCTTTCCTTCCTCTCTCTCCCTTTCTCTCCTACCTCCCTTTCTCTTTCCCCATCTCTCTCTCTCCATCTCTCAATCCCTCCCTCTCTCCCCCTCCAAATCCATATTTCTATCCCTCCATCTCTCCTCCTCTCTTTCAAGTCCCCTCTCTTTTCCTTCCTCTCTCTCCCTTTATCTTCCCCCATCTCTACCTCTCTCTCTCTCTCTCTCTCTCTGACAATCCTCTCTTCCCCCATCACTCTCTTCCTCTCTCTCACCATTCCTCTCTCGCCTCCTTCTATTTCACCCCCCAGCTATCTTTCTTTCTCTCTATGTGTGTCCTCCAATCCTCTCTCTTCCCTTATCACTTTATCTCACTCTCCAACTATCTTACTATTTCTATCCATTTATCCTTCTCTCCCCCCTTGTCTTCATCACTCCTATGTATCTTTATCCCACCCATAAGCATACACACTCTCTCTCCATATCTCCCTTGTCACTCCCTCTCTATGTATTTCTTCTTCCTTTCCTCACTCCGCCTCCAGCTCCATCTCTCTATCCCTCCTTCTCTCCTCCTCCTCTCATCCTTTCTCTCTCTCCCTTTCTCTCCTACCTCCCTCTCCCTTCCCCCTTCTCTCTCTCTCTCTCACTCTTTACCCTCCAATCCTCTCTCCTTCTCCCTCTCTCTCTCCTTATCTCTCTCCCACTTCCATCTTTATGTCTCCCTCTCCCTCTCTTCCCCTTCTCACTCTCTCTCTCTTCATTCCTCTTCTCCCTTCTCCTTCAATTTATCTCCATATCTCCCTTGTCACTCCCCCTATTTCTCCACCTCTATCATATATCATGATATATTAATATATATTACAATATAATAAATTTAATATTGCATTAATCTAAACATATTAAATTTAATAATATTAATATTTTAATATTAATGTTAGGGTTAATAATGTTTTGTTTGGCATGGTATTAATAATAATTTGGTCCATGGTATTTGACCCTTATTCTTCATATATAATTAGATCTTGATTTCTAATCATATTTGATATATTTTTATTTATTTACCTTACCTCTTTATACCTCTTTTATATTTACTTATTTACCATACCTATTTTATAAATATATTATTTGGCCCATGGTATTTGCACGTGGTATTATTAATAATTTGTCCCATGGTATTTGGCCCATGGCATTAATAATAATTTGTCCCATAGGCTTCACCTAAATAAAACCTGTTTTTGATTTTTTGTAAATATAAAGTGGTTTATTGAGTAAATATAAAAATTGGTTTTATTTATTTACCATACCTCTAGTTTATTTGAATTTATATTTATTTACCATACCTCCTGAGTAATATAAAAATAGGTTTTATTTATTTACCATATCTATGGTTTATTTATATTTTTACGTATTTACCATATATTATTTATTTATCATATCTCTTTGAGTGTTAGTAAAATCTTCATATTTTAAGTTTATATCGTTTAAATTTATTTTTAATAAATTTTTAATTTTTAATTTATATGTTTATGTAAGTTATTGTTCAAGCCGACATTTTTTTTGGCTTCCGACATACTTACACATCGGGGTCATACTGGGCTGGCTTCCGACATACTTACACATCGGGGTCATACTGGGCTGGCTTCCGACATACTTACACATCGGGGTCATACTGGGCTGTAGAATGCGCCTCTCGGCGCAATAATCAGTTATTAAATGGATCAATAACAATTTTTTCTGAAAACATTATTTCCAAATATAGCTGACTTTGAAAGAAACAAAGTCAGCGATCAACCTTGAATGGATATATTAAAAGGGATTTTTTTGAAAACCTAAGACCTTTGAATAGATATTATTAATAGAATGAAAATACGCGATTGAAAACCTAAGACCTTTGAATAGATATTATGAAAAGAATGAAAATAAGCGATTGACAAAGGGGTTCAGAATCAACGCGAGAAATGGAGACGTGGAGATGCGGGGAATCGAACCCCGTGCCTCTCGCATGCGAAGCGAGCGCTCTACCATATGAGCTACATCCCCTGAATAAAACAGTTGTTGCACACATATTTAAGTAAGATCTGTTATTGGGGCAAACAGGTTATCTTACAACGGCCAAGCTGCGCCTTGCTGATGCACAGTCAAATAATCTTTTGAGTTGAATAAAATCATGACAGTAAAAATAATTTGGCATTCATCAATTAATTAAAATACTTGTTCCTCCGTGTAACAAAACCATGTTCTCAGCCAAGGAATTTTAATCCCAGACCTCAGACTTACGGATACCAAATGGTTTCAATGAGCTACTTTTATTAGAGCAATCAAAATATTAAATATAATTTTATCAATTTTATAATTAAAAACACAATTTCACTTAAATTTGCTTAAGCCAATTGTGGAATTATTAGCTCGCTCTTCATCTTATTAGTTTAATTGTTTAACCCTAAGTTCAATTCCTAGTTTTTATTAAACAACATGGTCTTGAAGGTTGCTCTATAACCATGAATTGCTTTAAAGGAGAAGTGAGGCCACTAAACACCCTTATTTATACAATTTTTTACTCTCTAAATAGATTTTTTTTTTAAATTACTATTATTATAGACGGGTATAAGTTGACCTTCTGAGAACATGCATCACAGGGTAACTCTCTGAAGGTTATCAGTTTGGATACATATATGTAATCCCGATAACAGTTAAATTGTATATGTAAGAAGGTGTGTACAAGCTATTGTAAACAATAATTTTGAGGACAAGTGAGCATGCTTAAGAAAACTTTTATGGAAGGGATTGGCTACTTGGGCTAATACTCTGGAGTGAATGCTTTCTGCAAGGTGATAGGGACCAACATACATCCTTTGATGTGCTCCAAAAACATGGAACACGTCCTGATTTATATGGTTGCTTTAGGTCCCCATAGTTTCGTGTCCGAGTATGCTTAGTTACCTTTCTCATTATACTTAGTTTACCAAGATATTAGTTATGCTTCTCATGTAACAAATTTGTAAATTGTCCTCATAAATTTTCATGGCAACAAATATTTACGGTGCTATTGACCCATTGATGCAAGGGGGTTGTATATGCCTACAGTTGGATAATGTACTTGCTTAAATCCAATGATGGGCGTATACAACCCTGCTCATTAATTGGTGCCTGCATCTGTACAATCTCACAACGTTGATATGGTTACTTTCTTGAAAAGACAACGTTATCTACCTTTCTTCTCTCAATTCCCATCCCCTTGAGGAGTACTTGGAATTAGAGGATCGTGGCCAGGTTCACTCTTAAGGGGTGGGTTTTTAGTTCTTTGGATTCCAGTTGTATTTATTTTCACCGTAAATGTACATGTCAATTTTTCTTCAACCCGAGTAGTTCTTGACATCTTTTATCTAGAATATCATCTTCATGAAAGATTTGTAACCATATCAAAGCTTATGTGAATAATAAATCTATAAGATTCAGGTAATATTTTGACTGAACCATATGTTTCTGTGGGATGTATCCATTGTTTGTTGAAGTTTCAAGTATTTTCAAATGGGACAGTAGCAGTTGTAGCTAAATATTCCGCAGCCATGTGGTCATATGAGCCATTGCAATTGTTCACAATTCAACCTTAAAGATTGTGTAGGAGAAAAAGAAAAGTGAGTAAAGGATGTTGTTGCTGCTCAGGGTTTTAAGATTGGTGACCGCATTTTGATTTGATATTGGAAACTTGGAAGAGTGATGCACCGACTCTCAATTGGCAGTGGACTAGTTACAGAAGGAGATTTGATTGGGCGACCATTCAATGTGGACGATGAATGATAGATTTTGTACTTTGGTACATCGTTGATATTCGTCCCAAAGAAATGGAAAAGAAAAGGATTTTTAAATAGGTAGACCTAGGACAAACAATAAAAAGCTTGGAAGAATTTGAAAGATATGTCAAAGGAGTTTGGTCAATTCTACTCATATCAATTTGCAATTAAGGAGCTTCAAGAGTTAATCTCAGAATATGAGTTGTATAAGCTTAAACTGCATACCCCAAAAGTTTCATTTCAGGAGCTTCAAATAGTTGATCTCAGAAGATGAGTTGCATAAGCTTAAATTGCATACCCCAAAAGTTGCATTTTAGGACCTTCAAAGAGTTCATCTCAGTTGCATAAACTTAAACTGCTTACTCCAAGAGCCTTCCTGCGAGTTTGGTCATGAAAATAAGGTAACTTGAGAGTGGATATTTACACAGTTATTCATATTGTTAGAATCTTTTGGATAGGGAAATTTTCTACACGATTCACATCCTAAAGATTCTAACAATAATAAGGTAACTTACCAGTACTTCATTTTTTAATTTTTTATGTAGGAGAAACTAAATTTTCCTTGGCATTTGTCACATGTAAAGGACAAATCGGTGAAACACCGACTTTCACATTTAGATTTAATACATGTTTGTGTGTACCAAGATGTTTACTATGTATCATTTTAGATTTATAAAATAGGAAGAGAAATCAATCTCTTGATATATAAATTTTTATTATTTAATACAAATAGACTAATACATAACATGAAATTACTTGATATAAAAATTACATATCAAAAAATTCATCAACGTAATTTAATCTAATTTAATCTTTTAAAAACATACTTTAGATGCAAGTTTTAATTAAAGACAATGAACCACCTGTTTTGGAGCCACAAGGTTAATCAAGATTGTTGCAAGGTTGCTCAGGGATGTGGGAGTATGCATGAATACCAAGGCCATCTATATTCTCAATAAAGTTCGTTGAAAAGTTGCATTATTGGGAAAATGATGAATAACTTTTTACCATATCAATTTTAGAGAATTTTGAAATGTATAATGCATTGCAACTTTTATGAAAGCCCCATGTGATACTACCTTCACTAATTATATTTTCTCCTTTGTTGCTTTCAAAAAAGAAGAAAAGAGCTTGATAACTCTAGTCTTAAATTAAAGTATTTTCTTTCACCATGATTATTTGTTGTCGAGAGACATATATGTTCACATTTAGTCTTCTCACTTTGTTATTTTCTTTACCATTTTGTATTGATGAAGTTGAAGATTCAGACTTTCTCCTTTGTTGCTTTCAAAAAAGAAGAAAAGAGATTGATAACTCTAGTCTTAAATTAAATTATTTTCTTGCACCATGATTATTTGCTATCAAGAGACATATATGTTCACATTTAGTCTTCTCACTTTGTTATTTTGTTAATAATTTTGTATTGATGAAGTTGAAGATTCAGACATGATTCCATAGCAAACTAACCATATGTAGAAGCATCATGAATTTAAGCTACATGAACACATAAGTATACTAAAATATGTAGAAGCATCATAGGTTGCAATTGCATAAGCATACATGTGTCCCTAGAATGAGATTGAAAATCCCATAGAGTCACTCATTATTAGCATTTTAGAAATGTAATTTGTTAATTACCTTCTTTTGTGCTAAGATCAAGAGCTATATGATACTCCCTTTTCTCTTAATGTGATTGATCATATACTTCATTCTTCTCAATATTCACCTAACACACTGTGATTTATCGTATATATCATTCTTCTCAATATACACCAACATAGTAACATCATTCAGTTGGAATGCAAAATTTGGATAGTGAGGCATGTCTCATCTAACGAGGCATATCTACAAGGTCAATGTGAACAGGCATATCCGCAGGGTCAATGTGAACTTGAGAAAATAGGTACTATGAACAATGTGAACTTGAGGAAATAGGTACCATGAACAAAGGGTAGGGACACAAGTGGCCTTGGCCCAGGTGGCCAACTTTCTAAACTAGTTCTTCTCTTTTCCTTTTTAATGGTGTGTGGACAAGTTGGTCTTGAGTTTTCCACACATAAAATTAATTTTCATTATAACTAAACTTAACTCATCTTCAATTTCAGAAATATTCCAACATCAAATAAATAAGAACAAAAACAATTCGAAGTATTCTCAGATTCAACGATCAAGATAAAGGTAAATCTCCATTTTTAATACTTTTTATGAGTTCAATGCATATTTTTCTTAGAACAATTTACCAATAACTTCATTTCCCTCTCCTTTTAAAAGTTTATGAAACACAAAAGTACCCTTTCTCGTAAGAGCAATGATTTCATTCGTCCGTGACACAAACTCAGAAGACGAATCTTGAGAAACGAAAAGACATGGTAGTCTTCAAACTCAGAGGTGCCATAGAATCTGAGATGAAGCCCCCTCGCCTTTTTCCCTTCATAAAAGCGTCCTCTACTCCGTCGTCGTAAGGTCCTCATGGTAACAAACACACACATTAAAAAGAATCCGCTATAAAACATAGGTAATCATTAAAAATCAAATATAAAAGAATGTGTAGCTGGCACCCTGATGGAATGTCACCATCAATCATTATGTCTCCACCGTATTTCAATTTTCAATTTGCTTATTGTTCTTCTCCAATGAGATCCTTCAATGACATCGATTCATATTCTTCTTTAGATGGCTTATTTGATGGAACATTAAGAGTCCATTGTTCGAATTTATTATCGTTGATTTTAATGGACTAATAAGAGTTCATTATTTGAATATTATATTTAAAGTATTATTATTAGGTAGAGCATGGTTTATGTCAGAGTTTAGACCTTCATTATTTCAATATTAAATTTAACCTATTAGGTAGAGCATGGTTTATTTCAATATTAAATCTAACCTATTAGGGAGAGCTTGGTTTAGGTTATACTTTAAACAATTATTTTTAAGGTATATTTACACTTCAAATGTCAATGTTTTTTTATACTAAATTTTGTATTCAAAATTATAATTTAAACAATGAAAAAAATCAAAAGAGAATGTTTAGATAAATGATTTTTTATACTAAAATGAAACACCATTTTTTTATGGAGTTGTCTTTAGTGCGACTTATTGAAATTTCAGGTGCCGGAATTCGGTGAAAATTTTTGAGGTAAAATCTTGGTTTTTGTTATTCAAACTGGTTTTTTGATTCTATAAATGGATTCAACACCCTCAAAAACATTTAGGGCACTTCGATTGTGCAAAGTTAGCAATCAAACTTCTCTTTTCAATAAATTCCTGCCGGAATTTAGAGAAATTACACCGTAAAAAGTCACCGTAAAAGCCTTCAAAAAGTCGCACTAAAGACTACTCGTTTTTTTATGGTTGCTCCATTAATATATGGCATGATATATTGGAGTTTATATATTACCACAAACTCATTTTTCTAATGAATGTGGAATCACAAGTCTTTGCATAGAAAGAAGTAGGTGTTTTTTATAATCCAAAATAGACGAGTTTTATAATGTAACTAAATGATGATGTGAGGCAGAAAAAACTAAATAAAATTATATATATATATGGGTTGGCAAGTGTTGATTTTCTAATACAATCACTTTATTTATGAAACTTGATAATTAACTCCAATGATGTAGGTGATTATTTTCTCTTTTAATGTATCACTAAGCAATTATACATTCATAAATTCAACCATAGAAATATTAGAGCAATAGATATCACAATGCACAAAGAGACAAGAATATTTTACCTTGGGAAAACCCACAATAGGAGAAAAACCAAACCAACCTTTTCATTAGAGAATCAATGCAATAAGAGATACATCAAAGTCAACTAACCAATATGATGAGCATCCACTAAGGGCCAAAAAAACCCTCCACAATATCCAAGACAAATGTCCACAATTTCGTCCACAAAAGCTCTACAACAAGGTCTCCAAGAGAGTTGAAATCATCCTGCAACTCTGCTTCAAACTTCACACTATGCCACAAAATATACCACATAAATAAGGTCTCCAAGAGAGCCCAAATTTGTCTTGCAATTCTGCCTCAGAATTCACACTATGCTATAGAAATATACCACATAAACAAGGCCTGTAAGAGTGTTGAAGTTTTTCCTACAACTTTTCCACATAATTCAGATTATACCACTGAAATTTACACAAAAATTAACCTTCCTTTGTCACTTGAGTGAGGTATATAAGATGATCTTTCTTCTTCTAATTTCGGCCTTCAAATACTCATTGTCTTCTTCGTTTGAACATAGATAGATGTGTGATCTGAAGTATGCCTTGGGAGGAGGTCAAGTAGGCTACTTACAACCTTCCAATCATGCGAATGGGTGTCTCTTATGGGAAGGCTGGCATGAATCTTGGAGGGTCGACTTGGCCACTTGTGGAGGCAAATAAAAATTTCAATTTTTCAAGAACATGCGTTATAAAATTTCTTTTGAATAAAAATAAACAAATATTTTTCTTTTCTTGCAAGCATGAAAAAAATGTTTCAAATGCTTTTATTTTACGAATATAACTTATATTTTCATCACTACAAGTACAAATGATACATTATGAGGACTGACCATATCTACAAAATTCAACACTCCCTCTTAGCTAGGGAGGTATTCATAATGACTATCCAAATGTTCATCGTATACACGATCTCTCTAAGGAAAGGTAAAACTTATTGATAGCATCATCATCTAGGTCAACACCCTTTACCTATATCAACATCATCAATAGGTACCACAATCCAGGTTAGCACTCCTAACCAATGGTATTCACTCAACTAGTCACCATGATCTAGAGGGTGCCTCACCTCATGGTACTCTATCTAGTTCAGGGTTTCCATCACTCATGGTAAAAATCTAGGGAAACCCATGTCTCAAATCCAAAGGTCTCACTCTAGGCCATGATGTTGAAGAGGCACCCACTCCATGAGTGTTTGGTCCTTAGAGGCCATTCTCTCTAGAATGTCTGTCCCTCATGCTATCTCATCAATAATCCTGAATATGCTCTTGTTGTCACTAACAATCTGAGCCATTCCCCTGTTGTCCACCCATCAACATTCTGGGCCATGCTCTTGTTGTCACCAATAGTTTGAGCCATGCCCCTATTGATGTCACATCAATACTCCCTCTCACTAATAGAGGGGTTGTCAGTGAAAGGCACCCACTCTTTTGAGTGACTTGGCCTTGAGGACCATTCTTCCTGATACGAGTCAACACAGTTGACCTAGGAAGAATGATTATCCTCTACTATATAACCATCACTCCCTCTCACTAAGAGATATCAATAAGTCCCATATTGTATTTGAAGTACACAAAATTCACTTGGGAGAAAGGCTTCGAAAAAATATCAACTATCTGCTCATTAGTAGGAATATATTGGAGCTTCACTCCTCCCTTTTTCACTATGTAACAAATGTAGTGGTACTTGATCTTGATGTGCTTTGACCTGTTATGAAAACACAAGGTTATTAGAAAGATTCACACAACTTTTATTGTCACAATATCTCATGGTCGACTCCAACGCATGATCAAACAATCCCTCGAGTAGCTTCTAAAGCCACACTGCTTCACTACTCACCTTCCAAGATGCAATATACTCGGTCATGGAGCACAATATATGATTTATTCTTACCCATTCAAAAGATCATAATGGAGCCCAAAATTAAGCAATATAAAAACTCTCCTTGTCTTCAACACTCCTTACCCAATGTGAATTCTTGCAGTTGCATTCTCTATTTGAGGCATCCTTTAAACCATAACTGACTATGTCATGACCAAATTTTCCTTCACTTGATCCATAATCTTGATTCCATTACCCTAACTGGGTATTATTTTTTATACAAATCCTTTCATGTTAATCTTGATTTTCTCTCTCTTCTACTGATGTTATTAGCTATCTAATCAAGATATTTCATCTTAAAATACGAGGTTAACTCCCTCGAACATATCAAATCTTCTACTTTCATCAGAAAACAAATGATATAGGATCAACCTTGATCCATCAATAAAATAGGCTTATGTACAAAGCTTTCCTTCTGCTTACAAGCATAGTATTTCTTCATATAATTCACAATCTTGAGGTATCTCTTACATACACTTATTATTTCATAAAGGAATATAATCTCTACATCCATCTGATGTAGTAAAAAAAAACATAAAGATAATTATTTTTTAACAGAAGTGTATATGGAAAAAAAATGCTCCTTCATAGCCTTCTCCCTCTTACTGAGGTAATCATTTCTTTTGTATTTATCTTAAGTTGACATCATATTGGAAGTTACTACTCAATTATTTTCAGCAGAGATCAAGACATATTTCAATATTTTCGATCTAACTACTCCTTATGATTCCATATCTCATCTAGTACAATATTTCTCATAAAATCCTTGTTTTTGGGAGAGTCCTTCTTGTCACAACTTTGATTTTTTCTTCCACCTGCTACCAAATTCTAGGTAGCCTTTAATATGTACCTTCAATCCTCACTGGGAGGCCATGGAAGAAGAATTACAACCAAGCAAAGAATTCAAAAACAAGAGACTAACTACTAGTAAAATCAACAAAAATGGTTATAATCAAATAAGAGAGATATAAAATACTTTTGTCTTGAGAATAATCTCGAATTCCTCTCGATTTTTATCCCTTATGCATCCATTTGCAAATTTATCGACTTTATCATGATGTCATTACAAGAAATAGGATTTCTTCAACGGAAATGTCTAATCTAAGATTTTTGTCCATAAACCCTTAGGGCTTTCTTTTCCAAGCCTTGTTTCTTGCTATGGTTTACTAACCACAGATATCCAAATAAATTTGGTTTTCCAAACCCTATATTTTCACTTTATATATCCCTGTAAAATATTAGGGTTTCTACTTTTAGTGAAAATGTTTAGATAAGTTTTTATCTCAAACCCTAGGTCTTCATTACGATTTGTGTTTACAAACCCTAATTTCACAAGACTTTTGAAAAAAATTCACTTTTCCATATCCCAAAGTTTTCACAATCAGAAATGTTCCACCTTGGTGACAAACCTTCTTGGATCAAATGTTGTTGCAAAAATTCTAATATTCAAAAAAAAATTTACTTGTCGTATTATGAGTTTTGTTAGTCTTTTGGAAGCTTTATATAAGGTCATTTTTGCAATATAAACTGAATCCAAATCAAAAAATAATGCATACATCAACCTTCAATATATTGTGGCAACTTCTAAGTTTTGAACATGTAAGTTGTCTCAATGCAAATTGTTCATTCATATTGTGCCTTATCTTGCTCATATTAGTAATTAATTTCAATAAATTTCACCATTGGTTTAGAGGCAAAAATATCCAATCATATTTCTATGAGACATCTAAACATAGATATAGAGGGAATCCTTCAAGGATTATTGCTCTACAATATTGTGGTATTTAGTGCAACATAGGTACTTAGCCTCTTTATACCCTTGATAAATTCTTCAAGGATCAAACTTTTGATATTTTCCAAACATCATGATCCAACGATATTTCCACTGTAATTTACTAAGGAAGAAAATTCAGACATACGAACTTCTAAAACTTCAATAATAAGGTTCTAGACTTCATTTGTAGATCCATAGAAGAAGTTTTGATACATACCTTGCATGTCAAATTTCATATTGTATTGCAACTTAAACTTTGACCAAGTCAATCCTTCCTTGAGTACAAAAGTATCTTTAATTTTCTTCGAGCTACTTATTTTAAAGAGATATCAGGTCAACTCCATTCAATACATTTCATCTAGGTCTTCTTTTATGTATAAAACAAATACATCTTAACATCATATTGACTTTTGAATGAGATAACTCACTTTCTGAGAATTTTCAGTCACAAAAAAATTTATACTTTAGACTATGGTAATTCAGTCTCTTTGTAACTCACTAAGATAATTTGTACTATTTCAAATTTTTATCACTTTGTAACAATTAAGATAAAAGACTTGTGGCATATTAAAAATGGTAATCTTCTCGAACCTAAAATAAGGGCCTTCCTTAGCTTGGAGACCTTGTGAGATTTTGCATCCTCATAAACAAGATAAAATGATCTATGATTAAAAAAAAATTGACTTGGATAGTCTGATATTTATGGATTCACCTTCTTTAATACTCCTTTTATTTTACAGGATTCTAGCTTCACTGGACTTCTTGATAATGTTCTTTAATGGTGGCAAACGTTTTCCTAGATCTCCAAATTTTTTATTTGAGACATCATTCCTAAGGCTTCTCTGAGATTTTTAGACTATTGTAATCAATTAATGAGATGATCTCCAGTCTTTATTTTCTAATAGTAGATGAATTTTACCTTGAGTTAGGGTTTCAACCCTTATTTCTTTGAATCTAGAGGCTCGGTCTGAGATAAATATGTTGACTTACTTTGTTCTCTTCCAACAATGGAACTTTGAACTTAAACAAAGAATTTGATTAGGTATTCTAGAGGCTCAGATTAGAGCTTCTCTTTAAAGAGGGAAATTTTAATAGGGGTGCTCTTTCACCCAATCCTTTGAGGGTTTCTTCAAAGTGATCTCAAGGAGTTCTTCTTCAAGAATGATCTCTATTCTCTTTCCTTCACCAAAGCTCTGATACCATGTTGATTTTCTAGTACAATAGATACAAGTACTTATTTCTAAAACTTGATAAGTACTTCCAATGGTGTAGGTGATTATTTTATCTTTCAATGTATCATTAAGAAATTATACATTCATAAATTCAACCATAGAAATACTAGATAAATAGAGATCAAAATGCACAAAAAGATAAGAATGTTTTACCCTGGAAAAACCCACAATGGGAGAAAACCCCATCCAACATTTTCCTTAGAGAATCAATGTAATAAGAGATACATCAAAGTCAACTAACCAACAATATGACAATCCAGTAAGAGACAAGAAAACCCTCCATAAGATCCAAGACAAATGTCCACAATTTTGTCTACAGAAGCTCTTCAACAAGGTGTCCAAGAAAGTCAAAATTCATCTTGCAACTTTGCCTCAGACTATGCACTATGCCACAGAAATATACCATAGAAAAAAGGTCTCCAAGAGAGCCAAAATTTTTCTTGCAACTTTTCCTCATACTTCACACTATGCCATAGAAATATACCGTATAAAGAAGGTCTCCAAGAGGACCGAAGTTCATCCTAAAACTCTTCCACCGAATTCATATTATACCACATAACATGTACCAAAAAAATTTAAACATATCTCAACCTTCCTTTGTCACTTGAACAAGGTATATACGATGATCTTTCTTCTTCTGATTTTCAGCATTCAAATACCCCTTGTATTCTTCTCTTGAAGATAGATAGATGTTTGATCAGAAGTATGTGTTTGGAGGAGGTCGAGGAGGCTACTTATATCCTTCCAATCATGTGAATCAATGTCTCTTATGGGCAGGCCAACATGACTCTTGGAGGGTTGACTTGGTCACTTGTGGAGGCAAATACAAATTTCAAATTTTCAAATTTTCCCCTTTGATAAGATCATGAAAAACATGCCTTATAAAACTTCTTTTGAATAAAAACAAATAAGTATTTTTCTTTTCTTGCAAGCTTGAAGAACATGCTTCAAATACATTTATTTTACAAATATAATATATATTTTCATCATTACAAGTATAAATTATACATTATGAAGACTAACCATAGCTACATGGTATCAGAACTTGGTGAAAGAGCAGCCCTGAAGGAGAAATAATTCTTGCCCTAGTCAATATCTATCTTCAAAAGGATATGAAATTAGTCCAAGATGCTTAATCAAAAGCCAAAAAATATATCTTTAAAAATCCACCAGAATCTACTTACAAGGTTAAATCACCACTATGATAAGAAGTCTTGCATTGTTACATGGAGGTCGAATTCTTTCAAATGTTACCTTAGGACCAAATCTCATTAATGAAAGGATTCTTAAGAATTAGAGTACTATTTATCTATCTTAATAAATCGAAGACCTAAAATGGAGACCAAGTAATATTGTATGCAAAACTAATCTCAATGGATCAAATAAATCTCAAGGTAAATATGGACATTTTCCTCCGAAATTATTATTAGACTAAAAATATCAGAGCCTAAGAGGTTTGATTTATCTCCAAAGGAAAAGAAGGTCGAGGTTTCAAGGTTTAACCTCATATAGCTCGATGCCCTTATATTTCCTCAAGAAGTTTGTTTTCAAGGAATCCTCAAGTACCTAGCGTTAGAAGCAACTATAGTAACTCGAGAAAGGTCTTATATTTGGTTTAGGAGGCCAAGATTCTTGAAGGCATTGTACAGGAAGAGGAAGAAAAAAAAATTTCTTCATGTATGACGAGTCTGTAAATATGGGGTCTATAGTACGATCTGTATTAAAGATTCTCCTTGAAGCTATTAATCTCTAACTCAATAAAAACAAGGTTAACCAGAATAACTCAAAGACAGAAAAACTATCAAGACTATAAGGACTATATGCTACGATATTATCAAAACAAAGTCATTTTGACATGTCTGTATCACAATTTGGAATAAGAAATATCTAAGACAAATTCTTGAAAATAATTCTAAGAATGGAATGACTCGTGACAAGTTTAAAAAGAAGAAAAAATGCCAACGAAACTAGAAGTCTATGGTTATCACTTGAAATAAAAGGTATGATCTCAAAACCAAGATACATTGCTCTAAAAAAAATTGAAGTCAAAAGTTCTTATGGCAATATTTTATGATCACTTGTAGAAGGAGCAAGTATAGGTTTGATGGAAAAGTCTATATCAAGTATATTAAATAATGAAAAATTATTAGTACAAAAAAATGAATTAGAAAACTGTGTCAACGTTCTTGAAGCATTTCCATACAAATTATGAAAGAAATTCTTAAAGAACCATGTGTGTATAATATGAGCCATTTTTGGGTGCATTCAAGTATGATATGGGTATATTGTACATGTGCAATAAAGTGATACATTTTCTATAAGGAATACTGAAGCCAGACCAGATTTTCCTTTAGTTGCGTCTTTGGAAATATCATCATTCTTATGATATATGATCTCTGAAGTTCCTTTCTGAGCCAAAGGACGTTACACAATTGACAAGATGAAAGAATATTCTAGATTGAAAATTTACCTGGCATACTACAATGATATCAGTTTATGATCTTGTCTAAACTCCTTATATGTGATGAGTGATATGATGGGCTAAGGTGTTGAGGTGAAAATTATAGATGTTGAAGCTTCAAAAATTGCAAAAGCATTAACAAAATTTATTGCCATGGACCTTGTTATCATACATCAAGGGAAGAGGATTCATTATTGCTAAGTATGCCTATATATAAATCCTGTAGAAAAGAGTTTGAGCTCCTCTTTAAGATTAAAATATGAAGCTATGTCAAGGAATATGTGTTATCTGAATGACTTCATTAAAAATGCTCGAATTGGTAATTATGAATCTCTAATAAAGGATGATTAGAAAATAGGTATTTTGGATACTATATTCAACCCTATTGATGAAATGAATATGTTTCTACAACGATTTTGAAGAAACCTAATTGCACAGGGGCTTCACTCAATGAAACTTTGACATATCACGTGGATTTTTGTCATACTAATAAATACCCTTAATTTGACTACATATTGGAAAATAACTCTAAAAATCACTTTATTTAACCCCATACCTATATGAACCCAATACACCTCCCAATTTAAAAAACCCACACTTGACTAGATATTGTAGGTATCTATTTTTTCATTAACATTTTTTATACCTCTTTATATTTTTTCAGTAACTTTGAGCTCCATCTTTTATATACAACATATAAAAACCTTTTAACCCCTATTATATGCTCAATATATTATGTCATTTTTCCTCAATATATATCCCCCAATATGAACACATGTGGTATGGTATTGCTCCCCCAGTGAATCCCCCATGCCTAATTTCTTGTTTTTGCATCATCATTGGAAAACAATTGATGACAATGATGGATCTCATCACATGTGAATGGATTATCAATTCTATGGTTTTTACATCTAGGGTTTGTAAACCCTAGCAAGAAACAAGGCTTGGATAAGAAAAACCCTATGGTTTAGGGAGAAAACCCTAGGATAGGATGTTTCCGTTGAAAGTAAAACCCTAGTTTTTGCAAAGAAGGAATGGCATCAAGGTGATGACGTGGATAAAGTGCAATAGGGATGCAAGAGGGAGCTAATATTATCAAAATATAAGTATTTTTTTTATTACTACCATTTTTTTGCTCCACTAGTAGTTAGTCTCTTGTTCATAAATTCTTTTCTTGATAATGATTTTTCTTCCTTGACCTCTTAGTGATGATTGCAGGTACCTAATGAAGGTTTCCAAAATTTGGTATTAGATTGAAGAACAAAGAAAAGTTGTGACAAGAGGATTTTCTAGGAAATAGGGATTTGTTTTGAGAGATACTATCCTAGTTGGGATCTAAGTTTAGAGGGCGCAGACAGATTAACAAGGTTGAAGCATGCCTTGATTCGTGTTGGAAATAATTCAGTGGCGATTTCCAAGGAAATATATGATTGTAATGCAAGGAGTATAAAGCAAAGGATTAATTTAATAAGAGGGAGAAATAATGTGAAAGGATATTTGATTATGTACAATTCTATTAAAGGTTTAATTTCTGTTGAAAACTACTTTAGAGGGATGTAGAGATTGACTCTGTTGATCAAAGAATAAGTGTGCATAAAATCAACCTCAAGATTGTGGGGTACATGATGAAGTATTATACTTGAAAGCAGAAAGAATGATTTGTACAAGCTCCTCCAATTTAACTGATGGAACAATATTGATCCTATATGATTTTTTGATGAAAGTTGAAGAGAATTAGTGACAAAGGGAGCAACCAAATTTTCCATGACAAGATCTGTTTTAGAAAGAATACCCAATTAAGGTAATCAATGTAATAAAAATGATGGATCAAGTGACATAAGCATATCGGTTTATCTGGCTAAACATGTGTTGAAGTACTGACATGGCAAAGTTGGACATGGCATAGTCGGTTATGGTTTAAGAGATGTCTCAAACAATATACTTACAACTGTGAAGGTGCATAAATTCAAATTGGGAAAGGAGTGCTAACGAAAATAATTTTGTATATTGCTTTAGTTTAGGATCTGATCTCATAAATGAGTAGGAAGTGAACATCTATTACACTCAGAGACCAAGCATGTTGCACATTGAATGATGAATTGTGAGGCAGTATGGATCCCACTTGTAGGATTGTTTGATTAGTTGCAGATGACAACTTGATGATAGGTTGAGGCACCTTGAGATCTAGTACTGATGCAAGATACAATAATAGAGTAGTGAGACTATAGCACATCTCCACTAATGAGAAAAAAACTAATATTTTGATGAAGTCGTCTACTAGAGAGAAGTTCTTGTAATTCAGGGACAAGTTGAGGCATGTGGAGATTACCCCTCTCACTAAGAGGGATTGCTGATATGAAAAAAATATGGATAGACATTCTTCCTATAGGGAGAATGGTCTTAGAGGACCAAAGAGATCCCCAGATAGGGTTGAGTAAGTGTATATCATGGAAGAGACCCAAATTACTCCCTAGTTAGGGTTGAGTTTGGTATCTCAACATCAAGACCCAAAATTACTCCGTTGTTAGGGTTGAGTGTGATCTCTCAGCATTAAGGCTTGGATTAATCCCCATGTAGGTTGATTGTGGTATCTTAGCATCAAGACCCAAATTACTCCCCAGGATTGTTTGAGTGTGGTATTTCAACATTAAGGCTAAGAATTCTCCATAAGAGGGTTGAGTGAATGCTCCCCAGGAGGGTTAAGTGAATGCTCCCTAGGAGGGGTGAGTGGGTACTCCCCAGGAGGGTTGAGTGAGTACTCCCCAAGAGGGTTGAGTGGATAATCCCCAAGAGGGTTAAGTGAGTATAATATCATCTTGGCCTACTGAGAGGCCTTTGGATTTGAGGACCAAAATACTCAGAGAGTGTTTCCAGAGATGTTGATGATATTCCATGGGCCATCCACTGACCAAGATATGGCAACTAACAGATGTTGATGTTTAGATGATGCTAGTGATGCTGACGAGATAATGTTGATGATGTCAGACAAGGTTTATATTTATTTGTTTTAACCTTTTCATAGATAATTTCTATCAACATGAGAGAATTTAGATAGTCATTATGAATACTTCCCTAGTTAAAAGGGAGTGTTGATTTTTATAACTATGGGCAGTCTTCATAATGTATATTTGAGTCATTAATGTAATTGTAAGCATGTTCTTGATGTTAGAAACGTAAATACAAATAATTTTAAGCCATATCCATTTTGTACATTCAAAAGTGAAAATTTGAATTTTTAAAAGACAAAAAATTTGGCTCCAAAAGTTAATGTCAACCTCCTCCTAGTCAATTTAGCCTCATCAAGAATTCAAGTAAGATCCAAGTCAAAATTGATACCCATTTGGCCTCAAGTAAACCTAAATAAATGCACGATATTCATATAAGAGAACTAACAAGCGAAGTATGAGGTCTGAGGCAACTAATGAAGGTAAATATGAGGAAATAAAGATTAAGGTCGAAGAAAATGAATAAGGGTAACTCCGAATCAATGAAGTCTAAGGTCTAAGGAAGAAAGTGAAGGGAAATCTAAGGCAAAAAATATCAGAGTTATGAGATAGTGAAGAAGTTTAACTCTATGGCAACAAATTCTAAGGTCTGAAGCAGCCAAAAAATGGCATATTATAAGCTTTGAAGTGTTATCTATGAGGGATAGTACATATGCATTGTTGAGGCAAGAATAAAGCATGTTTTCAGTATGGATTGACTTGACTAGGAGGATGGACCATGGATTAGGTTTGACCTAGTTATTTACGAAGATGTATCTCTGTTGAATTGAATATTACTCTATTGAAAAGGTCAATGGATTTTTCCCCTTCGCAGGTTTTCCGAGGGTAAAATATTATGTTCTTGCGTGGACTGTCTTTTTATTATTCTACTAGAATCTTTTTTACTATTTATATTATCTATGCAATTGCTTTATATTGGATAATAAATGAAAATAAATAGTAACTCAATATTAGACCATAAAAGTGATTATTTGTTTAGGGGATCATTTAAAAATCAACATGGAGAGATGAGGTAACCTTGTAAGCAGATTTTGGTGGATTTTTAAAGATATATTTTCTGGCTTTTTACTAAGCATCTTGGACAACTTACATCTCCTTTTGAAAATATATCTCGACTAGGGAAAGCATGATTTCTCCTTTATGGTTTCTCTTTCACCAAGATCTGATACCATGTAGCTATGGAGAGATGAGTTAGGTTGGATAGAGATACACAAAAAGAGAATTGGAAGAATGGAGACTCATGCAAATGGGATATGTGTGGAGTTGGAGGGGGATTCTATCCATAAGGACTTGGAACATCCACCTGAATCTTGATTGATTACCATGTTGGGGAAGAACACTCCACTATCATGAGTATAATAGTTTGTATATGACTATTGGTTTATGGCATTAATATATGAGCTTGATATGACAAGGGGAATTCAAGCCTATATTGGGAGAAATAATTCTCATAGAGGCAGAGGGAACAACCTATAACTCCATTGAGAGGGTACTTGGTCATTGTTTCAAGCTAAAAGAGATGACACAACTCTATGTGGGAGGAATTATGCTCGAAGATATTGACCTAAAAATTCTAGTTCGACCTATGTCTATGAATGGAGAGGTCCAAATAGATTTTGGAGGGTGCTAAGGATGGAAAGTGAAAAAGGAAAGGGGATTGGGGATTATAAAAAATGCGTATGTAGAGGGAAGAAAAGGGTATGTAAATCCTAAGCCGACCTTATCTCAAAATTCTCCAATAATACAACACTGGCCTTGATGATATGAAGAATAACATAATATAATTAATGTTTATTTGTAGAGGTAAAAATTGAGGTGGAGAGTATGGAAAAAAAGTTCAAAGAGGAAAAAGGAAATACATCGAGTAGCCAAGTAAATGAAAAAGTAATTCCCTAGGCCCTTGGCATTAGCTTCTCCCATAGTGGGGAAAAAATGCTTAAAGCAAGTTGAAATGTAATAGTTTATGGATACTTCATCGCAGCAACTATCAAAATCAAGGGTTCACACCATATAGAAATACTCGATAAATTAGAATGGTTGGACTAGACATTTAAGAATTTGAGGAACAGTATTTGGTGTCCAAGAAATTTAGTGTAAATCCATGCGAGGAAGAAAGACCTAAACTGAACATGGAAGCGGAGCAAGGGTGAATAGATAAAGATGCTACTGAGGTCAAGGAAGTTGTTGGAGGATCCTAAAGAAGGAATAAACCTCAAACTTTTATTAACTTAGCTTCAATCCTAAAGCATCATGATTAGCCTTATCTATATTACGTTATTAGTTTATTTAAATTATCTTTTAAGATGATAATTCTACTAATTCATACCTTATTAATACTCGACATGTTATGTTTTGCTATATTTTTATATTCTGATTTTATAAAAATGGATTAAATCCCCATTAAGAGAATGAAAATATATGTACATATCCATTTAATATTTTATTCACTATAGCTTCATCCTTCGAAGATGAAGTTACAATATAGGTAAATCTGTGGTAAATCTAATTAGTTGTAACAATTTTTATCAAATAGAATTGAAGTATTGATATTTTAATTACAAAGTTAAGTGTATGTGTGATCCGGATTTATGCTGGAACGCAACAGAATAAACATATAACCATAAATACAGAGATGCAGCGGAAATAACACTTCATTTCATTAATATCAAAGAACTGAAATTTGCTTACAGACAGAATGGAAATAAAACTAGCTAGGGCGCTGGTAGATATCTCTGAGAAGAGATGTGGCGGCTACAGGCCTCTGAACTGAGTTACAAAGAGGCTCGAGGGCCTATTTATTATTGAGAAACAATAGATAACCCTAAAAATCCAAAAACCTAACCCTAGGAGATGAAGCGCCAAGACTATGGGCCCCGTTTGCGTAAATTGGTGTTTCAACTTCACAGGGACGTAACTTTGGCATACTATCTCCGTTTGATGCACATGATACATCATTAGAAAGCTCTATCCGAGGAATACAAATTTCGCCATGAATACCATTCTAGAATGGGAATGATATTTGTTGGAGGCGCAATGCCCAAAAAACGTCATTTAGGGCCTCAAAATGGCTTCAGAAGTTCAGGACCCGAAAAACTGCTAAAAATAGTAAGTTATGCCGAAACTGAAAAACTGAAAGAGACAATGGTGGGGGCCCAAGTGGAATAGGCGGGTGGCCACCAATATCCACCTAGATCATTCCTCCCCCCTTAGGAAGCAATGGTCCCCATTGCATTAAGTTCCTTCATGAGATGAGGAAATTTCTGCTGAACTTGGTCCCTGGTGAACCACTTTCCTTGGTGCAGGAGTTGGCCAGCTTTGACAACCCGTTACAGTTGGATCTTTTGTTGGTGAGTGTTCTTGATTTGCATGTCCATGATACAATCTGTGGTGGCCTGTTCCATGCAGTCTGGGTTTAACTCTGTTGGTGTGAGTTGTTCTACAATGTTCGAGGTGTCCAGTAGAGGTGGGAAGTAAGGACAAAGGCGATCCACATTAAAGACTGGTTGCAGAACAAGGAATGGAGGAATACTAAGCTCGAAGGCATTGTTCCCTACAGCCTTGGTGACGATGTATGGTCCGTATTGGAGCGGGCAAAGCTTGCGGTGGGGTCCAGTGAGGCGCTCCTTCTGCAAATGTAGCCATACTTTGTCACCCACCTGGAAGTTGTGTGGCACCCAGTGGCTCTGTCCAATATATCATGAACTTGTTGGTGGATGTGTTGAATGCGCTCGATGAAGCTACTTGCTTTGTCAACTTCAGACTGGACATGAGCTGAATCGGCCTGAGCAGCTGCAAATGGCATGGCTATGTCAATGGGACATAGTGGCTGGGATCCCAAGCCCACCTGAAAGGGGCTATGGCCAATTGAACTGTGGAGAGCCCTGTTATAACTATGTTGTACATAGGGGAGGTTCTCGTCCCATGTGCTTGGATGCTTTGAATTGTACATGCGCAGAATGTGTACAATCATTCTGTTGATGACCTCTGTCTGGCCATCTGTTTGGGGATGGAAAGCTGTGGAATTGGTGAGCTTTGTGTCCAACATTGACCAGAGGCTGGACCAAAATGTGCTGAGGAACCTGCTATCTCGATTTGATATGATAGACTGTGGGAGCCCAATGTGCACCCACACTCGTTCAAAGAAGAGTTTAGCAGTGGCTTCTGCTGTGATATTCTTCTTACAGGCCACCATAATGGCCATCTTCGAGAATCTGTCAACGACCACGAAAACAAAGTCATTTCCATTCTTAGTAGAAGGCAGGCCCGACATGTAATCCATGGAGATGGATTCCCAAGGTCGACTAGGGGTAGGTAGTGGAGTATATAGGCCTTGCTTCTTGATGGTCGGTTTGGCAATGGGCACAAGCAGTGCAGGATCTAATGTGCTTCTTGACATCCTTTCGAAGGTTCGGCCAATATAAATACTTCTGTAGTATTGTTACTATTTTCTCGACCTCGAAATGCCCAGCGACTCGACTGTAGTGTGCTTCCCATATCATCTTGGCACGCTCGCTTGAAGGAACACAAAGGTGTCCCAGGTGACATAAAAGTGCATCTTGGAGGTGAAAATTTGGAACTTGCATACCCCCCAAGAGTGCCTTGTAAGTGTGGCCGAATTCTGGGTCACTCTCATAGAGAAGAAACCAATCAAAAGTCTCGTGCCCACAAGAGTTGAGCACAGTGGTGAGCGCCACGATCGGTGGTCGGCTGAGGCAGTCTGCAACATTATTGGTGCTACCCTTCTTGTACTTGATGTTCAAATGAAATTGTTACAGATATGTGGACCACTTCTGATGGCAATAATTCTGCAACTTCCCTTGTGTCTGTATGAACTGCAGGGGCCAGTGGTCTGTGTGGATGATTGTTTCCTTCCTCAAAATGTAATGCTTCCATTGTCGAAAGGCTTGCACAATGGAATACATTTCTTTGTCATAGGTGGGATACTTGCGAACTGTCTCAGACAATGTCTCACTGTGATATGCCACTGGATGTCCCTGTTGAGTAAGAACTGCCCCAATAGCATAGTTAGAGGCATCTGTCTCGATCTCAAATGGTTGTTGCAAGTCTGATAATGTGAGCACTGGGGAAGAACAAAGGCGATTTTTCAATTCTGTGAATGCCTTCTGTTGAGGTTCCGACCAAAAGAATTTTGCTCTCGCTCCTCCCTTGGTGACTTGACTCAAGGGCCAAGTGATATGAGAGAATCCCAACACGAATCTATGGTAGAAATTAGCAAGACCCAGAAAGCTGCGAAGCTCTGTTATAGTGGTTGGGGCTGGCCAATCCCGAATGACTTGGTTCTTGGCTGGATCCACATGCACCCCCCTTTCATCAATAATGTATCCCGGATATTGAACCTGGGTCATGCCAAACGTGCACTTCTCCAAATTGGCACACAACTTGTGTTGCCGCAGTGTTTGGAGGACTTGTCGGATGTGATGAAGGTGCTCTTCCCAAGTCTTGCTGAAGATCAGAATTTCATCCAAGTACACCACTACAAATGAGTTGGTGAATGGCCGCAAGATGTCGTCCATCATCCTCATGAAGGTTTCGGGAGCATTCGTCAACCCGAAAGGCATGACCAGCCATTCAAAAAGGCCTTCCTTAGCTTTGAAGGCAGTCTTCCACACATCAGAGGGTTCAATTGGTACCTGGTGATACCCAGACTTCAGGTCGATCTTACTGAAATATTTTTCACCTTGGAGTTGGTCCAGAAGGTCATCAATTCGTGGGATTGGGTACCTATTCCGGATAGTGATCTTGTTCAGCGCCCGATAGTCAATACAGAGTCTCCACGTCCCATCCTTCTTCTGTACCAACACGATCGGGCTCCCACAGGGCGATGAACTTGGTCTGATGTGACCTTTCTGCAACAGCTCCTGAATCTGCCTCTTGATTTCATCATTTTCCAGAACAGAGCGTCGATAGATCGGTCCATTGGGTAGTGGCGCACCTGGGGTCGGATCAATCGGGTGCTTGACCTGGCAGTGCAGAGGAACCCCTGTGGGTGAGGTGAAGATGTCCCCGTACTCCTCCACGACCTTATCCATTTGTTGTTGTCGTGCGGAGGGGCCCTGTCTGGAGGTCGTGGCCACAGTCTTCTTCTTGCCCTGGGGGCGGATCATCAGGAAAACGAATTTCCTGGTTTGGGAAATGAGCTTACTACATTGTTTTGCAGTAACCAAAGAGATAGTCGTAGGAGGTGGTACCTCTGGTATCCTGTACAACTTATTTCCCAAAGTAATAATAACAGCACAAGGTCGAGACTCATACACAACATGACGCTTCCACAAGTATGGTTGTCCTAATAATACATCAGAAACATCAATAGGAGCAACGTCACATAATACCTCATCCGTGAAGGGCTTGATGCTATAGGGAAGGTGGCACTGCTGGCTGACGCGGAGATCTCGTCCTTGGTGAAGCCACCCGATGGTGTATAGATGTGGGTGAGCTGTGGTCGGCAAGCCCAACCGCTTCACGGCGTCTGCTGAAATGAGGTTCTTTTGGCTCCCATTGTCGACAATGAACTGTACAGGGGAGCCCTTTACCCACATCTGGGAGTGGAAGAGACGTTCCTCCTCCTCTGGATCTTCCGGTTCCTCCTTCTGGACCTTTGTAGTGGCAACGGTGGCGTTGGGCTCCGCATCAATAATCTGTTTCCCTTTTTCATTCCCCTTTTCAGGTTCTGATTCGGAGTCAGAGCATGCATCTGACTCAGAAGCCCTCATCTCGGCCACTAGCGACTGCTTGGCCCGACACTCACTTGTGTTGTGAGTGGAGCTCTTGTGGAACTCACACCACTTTCCCGTGTCCTTCTTTGGCTTTGCGGTGCTATTCTTTTCTTGTGGCTTCGATGAGTTGTCTTTAGCCGCCATGCCTTGGCTCGGTCCTTTGTTCTGCGGTTTGGAAGCACCTTTCCCTTGCTTTTGATTCGCAGATCCAAAGTCTCGCTTCTTCTGCTTGAATTTCTGCTCAATCTTGGCAGCATACCGGTATGTCGTACCAAGCGAGGAGATTTCAAGGAACTCCATTTCCTCCTGAATGTATTTGTGCAGACAGCTGCGATACTTTAGCACCAGATGTTTCTCTGAATCTTTGATACCCAACTTTGTGCGCAGGGTATGGAACAGATTCGTCAGCTCATGCACATCTTGATCCCTTTGTTGTCGCAGCGTGGTCCATTGTATGTACTTGTCCTCATAGCTCCCCACGGGATAGTACTGTTCCTTGACGGCGTCTCGGAAAGAATTCCAAGTTGGTATGGCCAAGAATAGAGAGGGTTCTGTCTGGTCCTTGTTCTCACAGTAGGTTTCCCACCAGTCCTTAACATGGGGGGTAGCTTTGAGGAGTGCAAAAATAATCTTCTCCCGGTCTGAAAAGTCATGAACCGAGAAATATCGTTCTAACAGATTCAACCATCTATCTACGGCATCTGCGTCTAGTTGACCCTCAAATATGGGAACGTCAAAATTTACTTGTACCTTAAAAGGAGTCGCACCTCCAGATTGGTTGCTGGATGCAGATGCGCCGCCGGTGGGCAGCCGTTGAAGGATCTGAGCAAAGTTATCCATCATCACGTTCCTTTGTTTTTCGAGGGCCTCCTCGAGCAATATTTTGATAGGATCTCCTGCTCTCTCATCTTTCTTTTCGTCCCCCATGGGCGTCCGTCGAGGTTTGCGAGGCTGATCTTGCAAAGGTTCCACCAGATCAAGCCCTAGCTCCTTATACCTCGACCTCGTTGGGGACATGCAAAGAAGGATCGAGAAAAAGTAGACCGCTATGATACCACTGATCCGGATTTATGCAGGAACGCAACAGAATAAACATATAACCATAAATACAGAGATGTAGTGGAAATAACACTTCATTTCATTAATATCAAAGAATTGAAATTTGCTTACAGACAGAATGGAAATAAAACTAGCTAGGGCGCTGGTAGCTATCTCTGAGAAGATATGTGGCGGCTATAGGCCTCTGAACTGAGTTACAATGAGGCTCGAGGGCCTATTTATTATTGAGAAACAATGGAGAACCCTAAACATCCAAAAACCTAACCCTAGGAGATGAAGCGCCAAGACAATGGGCCCCGTTTGGGTAAATTGGTGTTTCAACTTCCCAGGGGCGTAACTTTGGCATACTATCTCCGTTTGACGCACATGATACATCATTAGAAAGCTATATCCGAGGACTAAAACTTTCGCCATGAATATCATTCTAGAATAGGAATGATATTTTTTGGAGGCGCGATGCCCAAAAAACGTTGTTTAGGGCCTCAAAACGGCTCCGGAAGTTCAGGACCCGAAAAACTGCTAAAAATAGTAAGTTATGCTAAAACTGAAAAACTGAAAGAGACAATGGTGGGGGCCCAAGTGGAAGAGGTGGGTGGCCACCAATATCCACCTGGATCAATGTGATATGGAAGATTCATGTAAAATAATGAAACAAAGTTGATATTTTTAATATTAGTAGTGAAAAATAAAACTTCTTAATAATAATAGTGATACAAAAGGATTTCTTTTTTAAGATATAAATGTTTATAAAATATCGTTCAAATTTAATTATTTAATCTTTAAAATCAATGTAAATCCATTCTTAATTTAAATTTTCTCAATATATAGTTATATATAAGTCTAAATTTTCTAACTATTCTAAATATATAAGTTGAAACTACAAGTAATAGAGTAACATATGGAGAAGGCTAAAGAAGTTTTGATAATTCTTAAGGAAAACCTTCAAATGGCACAAAATAGGATGAAGTAATAAGTACCCCAACGTTGAAGTAAACACAAATTTGAGGAGGGTGATTAGGTTTCTCAGACTACAACATTATAAGCAATCTACACTCAAGAAAAACAAGAATTAGAAATTAGCTCCAAAATTTTATGGACCCTACAATATTTTTCGCAGGATTGGACAAGTGGCATATAAGTTAGATGTGCCTTCTTGTCACATTTGTAAGGTTTTTCTTGTATCGTTCTTAAAAAGGGTTGTGGGAACAAGTATGTCAATGAAAATAGAACTTCCAGAATAAGATTAAGAAGGGAAGTTTATTCATGAACCATAATAAGTTATGAATTAGTGCTCTCTATCTCGAGAATAAAGCCATTATAAAATACCTAATCAAGTGGAAGAACATGAAGAAATTTGATAGAAATAGCAACTACTCAAGATTTCACACTGAAAAAACAAGAGACACAATTCCACTCTACTGATCTACGGAATGAAAACCACAATTTATAACAACATGCATCGACATGAAATAATAAAAAACACAAATACAAAGTGATTTCTAGGGTAACCCAGCTGGAAAAAACCCCTCTAGCCTGTTTGCATTAATCAATTGAATAAATAAACTATTACAATTGCTAGCTCCAACTCTGAGCTCAACCTACAAAAGAATAATTATTCTCTCTGCTCAATGAGAACCTATGGCCAACACTTAGCTAATTATTTTCTCACCAAGCCTCTTATTTCGTTGTGCAAATCTTGAGGAAATTGGCCCCTATTATTTAGGAATTTCCTCCAAATTGATTGCACAATTCCCAAGAATTGATCTCCTGACCCATGCAATACATTGTTTATTCAATTCAGTGTCCTCAATTGATAGCATAAATTATCAACCAGGGCTAGTAAACTGATGAGGTGTACTTGCAGTATATGTGCCTAAATATCCTTTTTCTTATTTCATTGTTTTCAATATTTTATTGATGTTTTGGAGTTTTGTTGTGTTGAGTTTTAGTATGCTACTCTATGCTCAGGA
This sequence comes from Pinus albicaulis, assembly GCA_034641835.2. NCBI lineage: Eukaryota > Viridiplantae > Streptophyta > Pinopsida > Pinales > Pinaceae > Pinus > Pinus albicaulis. The sequence goes on from CM076574.1 coordinate 1,130,323,699, forward strand.
GATGAAGTTAAATCTATGTCAAAAAGAAAAGAAAAGGAAACCTTAGACTTAAAATAGAGTTTAGTTGCAAATTCTGTCTCTAATTAGAAAAAAATGGTGAAAAACAGAGTATCCTAATCCATGGATTTTATTGCTTGCAAATGAACATGAAAGGTAAGTCAAAACACTATAATTCAACCTAATCCATTTAGTTAGAGGTTTGTTGGAATAGTTTGTGAAAGAGATTAAATTCCAATGTGATGAGGATCTTCCTAAAACAAACAACAACTTAGAACACTATAGTGAAATCTGATTCATATGATAGAAGTGTTTTGGAATAGCTTGAGAAAAATATTGTTATAATGTAATAAGGATCTCCTATGGAATATTTGAAACAAATTATGACATTACAACTAGATATCGTTCATCAGTTAAAGATTTATTGGAAGAGTTTATTGAAGGAGATTAGACATAATGTGATAAGGATCTTCTAAACAACAATCAAGAAGTAACCCACAGTATTACAACTAAGTATTTTCTGTGATTTAGAGATTTATTGTAACAGCTTGAGAAGAAGACTGTTTGTAATAATATGAGGATATTCTATCTAATTGTAGAATAGGAAATGATAATAACTCAACATAGTACAACCAAATCTCATTCATATAATAGTGATATGTTGGAAAAGCTTGAGAAAAAGAATGGGTGTAGGATAATGAGGACCTTCTTAATATAGATGACAAAAAAAAAACTAAAGTGCTTGTAACTCAGAATATTACAATTAAATCCATTCATTGAATAGAGATATATTTGAAAAGCTTGAGAAAAGACTAACTGTAACATCATGAGGATCTTTTATCTAAATGAATAATGTGAAACATGATACTAAAAGATATTAACTCAGAAAACTGTCTAAGTAAGAAATATAACAAAACAGAATTGAAAGCTACTTATCTAGAAAGCATGTAGAAGCCTCCTTGGATAGCAGGGGCCCTCTGCTATCAATTTGGCATAAAAATCTTTAACTCCTCAAGGTTGTGTTCAGAACAACATCAGAGTTATGCTTCTTTTTATTATAAAAAATACTTGAAAATAGAGTATCACAGTATTAGTAAAATAAGTATCAACTGTCTCTCTTGGTCTCACCGAGCTAAATTATAGGCAATTACATAATTGATATTGAATGAAAGTAGGCACATGTGTATTTTTAAAGTCAAAATCAAACTAAAACTCATTTTTAGGACTCATGATTTGCTGAAAGAAAATCAAGAGTCCTTATCCTTATAGAAATGAGCGTCTTGGACTTTTGTTTTGACCACATGCATAAGCATCTCTAGTTATTAACTCAGCCTTCATGGATGACAAGGAATGATGTAAGAAAGATTTGGAATCTAACCATATACGCCTTTTCTCCAGATGACACTTGTAACATGTTCAAACACCAAAATGGCTACGAAAAGTTTGACTAGCTACAGAACGACTGCATTATGTAGCTAAAACTGCTAAGAAATTATTAAGACCACAAAATCACAAAAGTACAACAAGTTAGTCATTGCATGTATTCCTTAAGTGATTTTAATCATTCTTATTGATATTTAGGTCTATAAAATGATAAAGGAATGATGAAATGAAGTGGAGTTTGGCAAAAGAGAATAAAATTTTAAGGCTCAACATACCCCCACTGCAAAACTCTTGCATGTCCTCATGCAATTTCATCAAAAATTTATTCCATTTGCACTGATACTTCTGCAAGAAAACCTAACCTCCTTTTTCTGCTTCTTCTGGTAGTCAATGCCATCCTGGGTTTCCTCATGAGTGTTTTTAACTTCAGATTAATGAGTGCCATGTTCAATTTTCTGTTTCTTTTCTTCAACTTCTTGTTTTCTTTATATAGTACTTCCATTTTCTGAGAGAGAGTGTTGTTAATGCTGCCTTTCAATTTGACCTGCTCTCTTAGGATTTCATTTTAATTCTTGATATGGTTATTTAGTATCTCCAATTCATAATTGTCTCTTTTAAAAATTTCAATTGGAGGTTCTTGTGGACTAGGGGATATTTCTCTGTTCTCTAAGGCTCTTCTTTCTAACGATTCCACATAGCCATAAATCTATTGTTGGTTTGGATCTACATCTGGGGTTATTCTATCAGGGTTTTCTTCATACTGGTATACAGGGGATCTGTCAATTGGTGTCTAGTTTTGAGTTTCTTCTTCTTCAATGTTTATGATTCTAGTTTCTTTAATGCATGTCTTTTTCATCATGCCTTTAAACCTGGAGCTTCTTCTCAATTTAGGTGGATTTTCATCTTTTACATCCCCTCCTTCAGCACATTCATTTATTAATTTCTCCTTCCTTTTATTCTTGAGTTGTTTCCTAATTTTTACCAATTTTTCAGAGATTATTTCATCACTTTCCTCCTGTGTTGATATATTAGGTTTGATTTCAACAGATTTAACAACTTTTCCTCTCCTACTTCTTGTCATAGGTTTTTCTTTAGACAATGTTTCTTTTGGTTCTTCAAAATGGTTTCTTAGGAGGAATTCATCCCAACTATCTCCTACCTTCTTCAAATGAAACTCAATTAATATTTTAATTAAGCCATGATGATGTAAGGTAGTTTCTAAGAACTAAAGCCTTTTCTGGACATTCGAGGCCATCATTTTCAAACTATTAAGCAGGAAGAAGGGTAGATTTATTTCATCATCTAGAAAATTCATCATGAGTCTAATATGATAGACATACAAAGTGCCAAATATACCTTCACAGGTTATGAACTTTTGTAAAATTAGTAGCATATTCCTGCATCTATTTTTCAAAGCTGAACTAGGAATACCTTTTCTAAACACTGATAAGTCCATACCTGGGTTTTTTAGCATTTTTCTCCAAGCTTCATTATGGAACCCTTTGTTTTTGAACCAACGTTCACCCTGTCTTGGCAACTCTGTTGCTTCTGCTATGAATGACTCTGTTATGGTAAACTTGATATCCCCAATTTCTACCTCTGATCCATCGAATGACCTGGAAAATGACTTTGTTATTTCTTTATGGAATCCATTGAACTTCTCTACAAAGCTTAGCCATCCAACCTGCTGTAATAGCCCCTTAATCTGAGGGTATCCTTCTAAGTATTTAGTTCCAATTGGCTCTGACCTTACAATAGGCTTTCTCACAATTGGGTGGTTTGAACCACTCCCTGAATATTAGGATCTGAGATCTAGAATTAGAATCTCAATCCTATCCTAACTGAACTTTCTCCATTAATTTCTAACATAACCTTGCACTAGTTTTATTATAATTTTTAAATTGTAACATTTAAATTATTAGTTTTTTTTTTAAATAAAATAAATTTTAAAATATAATTAAAAATAAAATAAATTTTAAAATCCCAATATCATAATCTTTCCAAACACATATATTGTAATCTTGCCAAAATATTTAACACTATATGTACCAGCTAAATAAAAAAATAATTCAATTTATTCACAAATATATTATCAAGCACATGAAAATATCCTATTTGATTATCAAAATATCTTACATATTTAAAATTTAAAACTTTAATAAAAATAACTACTACAACACCCTGAAAAAAAATCCCAATTCTAACTATAACACCAATAGGTAACATCTTAATAATTTGATGTTATTATTCTTATTGGTCAAATTCTAAAAATTCTAAAATATTTTAGTTTTTTTATTAAGTATATATTAGTTTTTTTTTTTAGTATATATTAGTTTTTTTTAATCATCTCTATTTAAAATCCTAGTAATAATCTCTATTTTGTACTTTTAAGATGTGAGTACTTCTAAGGTTTGTCCAGGTCTCAGTTTACACGTAGATAATGCATTTATAGTAGTATATATAAAAATAAAGCCATAGAACTGATAATGTATGTTTCATGGTGTATATAAGAATAAAGACACAGAACTCATAAAAGGGAGGAGGGTTTTTTTTAATTATTATGATTAATTGAATATTGTTGGGTGAAATATTCCATTTTATATTTCTTTGTCATGTTATCATAATGATGACTCGACTTGACTACAAATTCCAAGGTTTTGGTTTGTTGGTGGAATCTTTATATTTTATATATGTCATAAGCTTATATTTTATATTTGTCATACTTATAATTATGATGACCACATAGCACATTATTAGGCCTTCTGATTGGTGGTTAGTAGTTAGGAAGTTTCTTTTGAGTTTGTATGTAATAAAGCTAGTTGACATGGGTTGCATAAGTCATGTAAATGAAACCCCCAAAATACAAGTACAAATATATTACATTACATGAATCATAGAAATAAAACCTCCAAAAATACAGATAATCATCGCAACTCAAGAAAAAATATTTAATCACTTTCTCATATTTTCCCTTTTCCTACCCAACAAGTATTATTTGTGTTTCATGATAAATTTAAAAAAAATTCCAAAACAGAATCCGCCATCTAGATTATACCAATTAACCAATTGGCACCCAAACATAATCCAGGATTGCCTCCGAGGTCAATGACTTTACTTTGCATTGCTAGACCCATCTCTTCGATGGTCATGTTTCAATCTACGATTTAATCCAAAATGCATGTGAAATTGGGTAGATCCCTTTGACTTCTGTCAAACAAATTGTACTGTAATGTTTTCGTTGTTTAAATATGGAGGGTGACACTGCTTTCTGCTTTAGAAATATTGTGTCAACTAACATCAAAATTTAGCTTTACAAGAGCTGCTTAGATGTTGAAGATGGTTGATTGCCACTCGAAATTAATTTCCTAGAATGGGACAAACAAGACTCCCCTCCTTTACTTGTCGATACCTTTGATTCATCTTTTTCTTCATCTTTTGTTTGTTGTATTCTGAATTTTTGACATATATGTATCTAAAACAATTTAGTCAGTGTGACATAAAATTATTAAGCTTTTAGCTCATATTGAGTAGAATTGTGGATCCATAAAGATCATAGAAACCACTAGGTAAACTAAATTCAAAATATTTTGAAGAAAGTTTAAATTTCTTTGGTATAGAACTCTGTAGATATAAGAACCAAATAGGTCGAAGTCTCTTCTCTATCTATGTAGAATCATATACGATCTCAAGACCAAATCTTAGTAATTCTAGAATATTTTTTTTTTAATATTAACTTGGAGTATTAAAGAATTTCCTATTTAGGATGAATGGCTCAAAATTCAACCTTCGAAGGCTAAAGATCATAATAGGGTCTATTGATACCTCTACAAGAGGTCTAGAGATCACAAAATTACCCTTAGAACATCGAAGGGAGAATCCTTAGGGCAAAATCTTGTGATGCAAAAATCAAGGACTAAACTTGAAATATATCTATTGTGCATAAGATCGAATCTCTTAGAACGAAGTTATCTGATAGGTCCGAGAGCCTCAATCACCTCTATACAAATCATTTAAAAATAAGATCGAATGTTTGTCTCTTTTTTTTTCAGAAGAAAAAAAACGCTGAATATATTAGATATATCAGTACATTATCAAAATACATTCTCAATTGAACTAAGTTCAATGTGAAAGACAACATTGCAAAGTCAGATTGTAAAATGATGATTCAGGGGATGAATAAGCAAGTTATAATATTGACTGGCAATTCTATTTTCAGGGGGAAATTAATCAACCCCAACCATATAACTCCATGCATTTCTATGAATATATACATAAAAACAAGACATTGATAGCGTTTGTTAATGTTCTTAATGTACCCAAAATAATAACTAGAGCCGAAACATGTGAAAGGGCTAAACTATTACTAAAAGGCAGAAATTGCAGCAAAATGTTTGTGACAGACCAAATTTCAATCCAAAGATAATCTTAAATAGCCGAAGGATTTTATATATTGGAAGTAGCTTCGTTGACTCTCTTTTTTTAACAAATAATGCATGAAGCGATGGCAGAAAATGTAACATGTTATTTTTTAATTAAAATTCAATCTTTCCACCAGTAGCAGAGTTGGTAGCAGAGTTGTGCAGAGTTTTAGTAGCGACAAAGGAAATCGAAAGGACATGGTAGCAGAGTTGTGCAGAGAATTTCTGTCTATACACCAAGATGGATCATCAATTTAAATGACGCAGCGGTTCAACCCTAATTCATGTGAAAGTGCTAGATTTTATAAGAAGCATGAGCAATTTTTTCCTATATATGCTCATCTACAAAAAACCTCTCCATAAAAGCTTGTAGTCCACGATTTCTGTTATAGATCATTTTAATTTGACTTATGTGCCATCCACATAGTTTTATGTAATAGATGAGTGATTCGGGTTAATGGTATTGAACAGGTGTTGGGTCTACTGAATACCGGCTGACTGAGAGGCATGGGTTTTATACGATTATGATATTCCACTCCAGTGATACAATGATTAGGTTTTATAATAATTTCTCTGGTAATAAGTTACATCATGTGAGGATAGGAGCTTGTGTGTTAACTTGTTTTCCTTTCCATATTTGTATCTAGAATGCGTAAAAACTTTTGGAATTGCGATCATGTACTTGGAAATCAATCAGGGTTGTTTCTTAATTGCATTCTTGATGTGAGGGGCTGAACTGTATATTTGTAAATATAGTTAGACAAAAAGTTGAGGCGTTAGACAAAAGGTTGAAAGATCAAAGTTTTCAGGAGGGGCTGCAAACGGAATGGTTTTAGGAGGCTGAAAGATCAGAGTTTTCAGGTTCTCACTGTCTCTAGATGATGTATCGACATGCAACGGTATATTTTCGGGCTACTGGCTGTCCCTATTTTTACAGCTTCTGGTTTATCTCGGGTCCTCGTGTCTTCTGGTAGTGGGTGAACTTCTAAACTATACTGCTTCAGTGGGTCTTTTGTCTGCATTTGCTACTAGTATTTTCTGCCTTCTGAAGGGGCTAGCTTCCTGTCAACCCTCGGATGCTTCTCTATGTCCCGTAGTTCTGTCCTTCGGCGTTATGGTAGCATGAGAACATAAACAGGAGTCCTTGAGGTTATGTGGTTTTCAGACGTAGGAATGGTATTAAATGGTTCAAACTTAACACCATTGGGTTCCTTTGCTGAATCTTCCTCACTCGGGTCTGGGGAAGAGAATTCCACATAATGCTTTGGGAAAACAAGACAGAACTCTTGCACATAGTCCTACTTGTGCTCATAGCCATTTATTTTCTTTTCTCCATTATAAGAACGCACAAAAGTAACTATCTTGGGAGGCCCCATGTTCGATAGCTCAAACTCTACTACCTCTTTTGTGATTGATAGGGATTCAAACTCTTCAGATTCATTGGGTCGGTCCAGGTTCTGTGTCTTATGGGAAAAATGGCTTGACTCTTTTATCATATCAAGGCCATTCAAGGGTTTCAATTTCCAGTGTTGTAACTGGTGGTGGCACTGTATAGGCTGTTGTTGTTGTTGTTGTTGCCACACCTGAGTTCCAAACTTCTTCATCTCTGCATGCACCCTCACTGCAATTTCCAACCGGACTTGCCAGCACCACCCTAGCCCCTGACCACCTTCTCACTGTTTTTTTTTTCAAATCCAACCACTTTTCCCGATGTGTCCTGAATTTCCCCTCAGAATAATGATGTCATGTTTGACATTCTTCTTGCAGCGTACATCTGGCCTTGATAGATCCAAGTGATCTCTCTCCAGGTTACTCTGCTGACCTATCACACGTGCCATCACACCTGCCAAGGTACTAACCTCGTCCTTATAACCGCCATCCAAATCAGGACATTTATTCCCCTTCCCATGCATTGATACACATACCCCTTTTAGACATTATTATATTCCCCAACACTTTTCCCCAACAATATAACTCCTCTTTGTCTGTGTCTGCATTAACTCTTGCCTGCCTAGATGGCATAACAACTATTTTTCATATCTGATTCGGTCCTCCTCCTTTCGATTGGATCTCTTATCAGTATTGCAGGTGGGTGGTGGTTGTTCAAGCATTAAATCAGTTATCTGACAAGTGCCACCTCACTATGGTTGGGGCCTCGAACCCTCTCTCGTCGGACACCTATGCCCACAAGGCATTCATCCAAGCCACCTTGGATGCTAAAAAGGCATATGGCGTCAGGAAGGAAAATCATCGGCTCCCTTTTCACTCTGGGAACGATACTTTGCTGACATTTCATCACAGTTCTCCTCGTTCCTCGCAGGCTTGCCGATACAAGTTCTCTCAGGGTGGCCAAAGGAAGGCCAGCAGGAATAAACGGGAGTCCAATAGACAAATCCCTCCGGTGCATGATATCAAACTGCTAAGATTCTCTTATGATGAACTTTGGGGGCGGGTGACTACTCTGCAACTCCGTGATATAGTCGAACGATGGGTATTTGTGGACATGGTGGAGCAAGAAATGTAAATATAGGTTAAAAAGACTTGGGGTGCCCTAGTTGGCTACCCTCCAAAGGTGAGGAGGCTTATGAATTCTTGGTATTCTATTCATTTTCTATACACTAAGGATGCTACTACAATACTCAGTAGAGCCTGGGTCCGCGGATAGAGTTTTGCAGCTGCATGAATGGTATTTGGGATTTGATTCTATTTCAGAGACCCCAAATAATAACTTGGTTTGGGCTTAACTGTTGGGATTCCCCCTTCAATATTTGATGAAGTCTGCCCTTTTTGCTATTGGGAATTCAATTTGGCGAATTAGGTCCATTGACCTAGGTTGCATGGGCACTTGGGATAAACGTATCGCACGACTGCTGGTTAAGGTTAGCTTCTCTCGCGGTCTCATTTGGAGTGGGGTGGCACAAGGCATCAACAACAAATTGAATTTTGGGGCCTCCCTTTTCACTGTTTACTCTGTCACCAGACATGTCATTTTTTGTAGAGGTTTTTGCGGCCTCGACAAAGTGCAATTACATCTCCTCCATCAAAGGTGACACAAGGCATGGTTGGTGCAACTTCGGCTAGAAATCTTCATCGCCAAGTGGAGGTAAGTCAAAATCTCCCCTCTCGTCCAAATTATATCTCCATTTCTCTAAAAAGCCTCTTTCTGCATAGTTATTCCCATCAGAACCTCTGCTGGCCCTCCCACACTTGCCTTTATCTAATCAATATTCGGTTGGTCACATATATCCTGTTACCACATCCTGTGCTCGTGACCTCCATCAGTCAGTCCCGACGCGGCCTTATGCCCTTCTCCCCTCGCCGTCCATCGTCCCCCTACACAACCCAACCCCCCCCCCATCCACTCCCCAACATGCCCCTCCTTGAGATCGCTCTCCCCCTCCACCCGTTGCCCCCCGAATCTATCCTCAACGTTGGACTTAATAAGCGTATCACATTTTTGTTATTTAATATATTCCCTTAGATTAATTATTTAATTATACTATTTTAGGTTATAATTTAACAATTATAGTACTCTAGGTTTAATTATAATAATTTAGACATTAAAATTAATTTTAGACATTAATTAAAAAAATTTATTATATAATAAATTAGAATTTTAAATTAGGGTTATTAATATTATTTAGAATTAAAATTAATTCAAACAATATAATCCAGATTAAAATTTTAAATATTTATTAAAAAGTTTTTGAAATTAAAATTTTTACAATAAATATATTACATTAATAAAAAAATTATTTATTTTAATAAATTAACATAAATTGTTGTCGACTCCTCTCATCATCATTAACCCTCACTATTTATACCTTGACATCTTGCGACCTTCTTTCATTCTTCGTTCATTTCTCGTCCTGAAGATGGATCCCCGTTGGGATTTGAAACATCGACCACTATTTCATGATACTGTGGATAATCTGAATTCTGCAAATAACGACAACCACAGAAAGTTGAGAACCATAATTATCATTTGTATCAAGGATGCTCACAGGTGTGGCACTTTCGATGGTATTTGAATGTGTCTGGTCATCATAGTCACCCACTCTTTCTTTGTGGATAACGTCTTGGCTTTTGGCATCATCTATTGAGCACAGTGGTCTGCGCTGCACTATATCTTTCTCCGCTATTGTGCGACCTCGAGCTTGGAAATTAACAGGGGAAAATCCACCTTGATCACTGCCTCTCAAAGTATTGCTGATTTGGATATCATCGATGGCCTCTTTTAGGTGAATATTGTTACTATCTCAAATGGTTTCAAATACCTTGGTTTTCAGCTTAAGCCCTGTGGTTACAGTTCCAAAGATTGGTCCGAGTTGTTGGATAAATATAAAAATAGGTTGAACATCTGGTCACATAAATGGCTCTCCTTTGGAGGACGTTATGTTCTTGCTCAGACTCACCTCTTTTACATTCCGGTGGGTATCAATGCCTCCATCAAAGCCATCATCTCCAAATTCCTCTGGTTAGGTGCCAAGGGTCCGAGGAAATTCCCTCTCTGCAAAATGGAATTGATCACGCGTCCTAAAAGGCTGGGTGGTTGGGGTCTCCTGGACATCACCATATTCTAGCAAGCTCTTCTTATAAAATCCCTCTAGAGGGTGGTTACGGGAGCGGGCACTTGTCCTTGTCTTTTTTAGGCCAAATATAATATCAGTCGATATCTTATCTCCCTTTTCAAATCTCAATCCCTCCCTTATCGCACAGGGTCTCTCATCTAGAGGAGTTTCAGGAGGGTCACCCCCCTCTTTTCCGGCAGTCTAATTTGGGATTTTGAAAACGGACAGCAAATATTCTTGGGCACCGAACAGATTCATGGGTTGATGGCAGAGTTTTCACTTGATCTCCATCTTCAGAATGTGCTAGCACAAAAGGGTGCTTTTATGGTTTCTCAATTTATTTCCCATTGGTAGCAAGGTTGTTGATGAAGGGGCCTTTGTTCTGCCACTACTTAAATTCAGCGGCTTCTGTCTTCATCCATCGGGTGATAGGATCTCTTCGTATGGTAAGTTGTTTCGGTACTCCCCTATGGTCAGTGACATTTATGACAACATCTTAATCCACAACATTTCTCCGGAGGACTCGCTTTTTTACAGGAAATTCTGGAATCATTCCATCCCCATCAAGAATGTCCTCTTTCTTCGGTTGGCTATTCAAACAAGGTCCTCACATGGGAAAATTTGATCAAGTGAGGTTTCCATGGGTCTGGCTGCTGTGTTTTTTGTAAGCTCGAATCTAAATCGGTCATGCACCTATTCTATCACTGTCCTTTTGTATTAGACATTTGGGCCAGATTTTTTGTTCGCTTGTAGGTTCATGATTGGAGGCCTCTTTATTTCCACCAGTGTATTGAATCTTGGGGGTCTCTCAACTCTGGATCTCGGTCCTTTCATTATTTTCTTTTCTGGGAAGTGCGGTTGGCCAAAATAAAGTTCATTTTTGAAGGTCTCATATTCCTCCAGCACAGAATCTACATGGCCATTGTTTCTTGGCTTTACTCTCTACCCTAAAACCCTCCTCAGGTTAGAGATCTCTCCATCCGTCTTCAGCCCCACATTGTTTCCATTATGATAGGTTTCTTTGACGAGGCACAACAACATGGTTGTTGTGGTTGTGGTGCTTGGATCAAACTGGAGCAAAATGAATGTTATTGCATCAGTTGGAATGGAGGATCAGGTACAAATACGAGGGCAGAGATTCTTGCTCTCTGGAGTCTCCTTTAGGTGGCTTTCAACCTTCAATTAAAATTTTTTCATAGCTAAGGTGATGCGAAATCTGTCATCGATGGAGTCTCGGGCCACTCCAGCTTCCAACCACCTCCTCTCCTTTCTTGGTTTCATGGGGTGCAATACCTTCTCAGATGCCTTCAGGATCCCCCAATACAACATATCTTCCAGGAGGCCAACACCAAGGCTGACACTCTTTCAAAACAGGGTTTGCTCCTCCAATTTGGGCATGTCCAGGTTCAACAGTTCAGGGGGGTGATCTACTTGCTACAAATTTCTATCAGCTTCCTTAATCGTGGAGGTTCCTTTTTCGTCTTAGCCATGTGGTTTACACTCTTTGTGTTGGCCTATTGGAGGAATGTTGTTTTGTTTTTTGGTTGGAAACCTGGTAGCTCAAATTTTATGTTTTGATCTCCAAGCATATGGTAGCATTTGCATTTGTACTGAACATCTATTGTCTATGAGCTCTACTCTCAATCAACTCCTTTATAGCTTTTTGTTGCGAAAATATTTCGAATTATGTACTAATTTGTTAATCATAATATAAACCATCAGTGTTTTTTCTCTCTGAAAAAATATAATTAAAAAAATGAAAAAAATACAAAAGCAGAAAATCATCTCTCTGTGTTGAAAAACCATGTCAATTCGCTGCCACTTATTTATTTTTATTATATTATTTTAATACTTCTATTTTTTACACATTTCATAGCGTAGATATTATTTTGTTATTATTTTTGTTTTTAGTTTGTTAGTTATCCACATTTAAATAACGTTCAAAAGGCTCCTCATATCATCAAAAAAACAATCATATTCAAATTATAATTTTACAAAGAAAAAGCCTATATATTTTTAGACTTGTATCAATGATGATATTATTGTACTTTTATATTAGTGATGGTGCTAATAATTTAACAAATGTAAAGACTTGTTTTTTCAATTGTAAATGTACTCAAGATCAATGTTATATTATTCACATTTTAAAAAAGAAGCCAATTCATATAGACATAATTTAAATAGGATATTTCGATTGGGATCCAACGAGAGACGACCTTGTAGTTTTGTAATTTTTAATTGGGTAAATCATCAATGCGTTTTTTATTAAGAATATTTTTCTTTGGTTATATATATGTTTCAAAGATTATAGTTTTATGTTTTAAATATTATACTTTTGAAAAGATTCTGATTATGTTTCTCATAGCCAGAATGATATAACAATAATTTCTTATGTTGCTTGCGGATGAAGTGCAAGGAAACTTTACAAGGGAGGAGCTATGAAGTAAGGTTTCTGAAAACCTAACGAGGAGATATGGAGAAGGTTTTCTATGAATGAAAATAAATATTTGTATTCTAATAATTTATAGTTTTTTTTATAACTTAATTTTTTGTTTTATTATTTACTAATTTATTTAATAAATTTGGAAATTAATGTAATATTTTATAATTTGTTAATATTTTTTATTGATTTAATATTTTTTATTCTATTTAATATCAAAATATATATTTTTAATTATTTTGATTACATTTATTTATTTTTATTTTATTTTTATAAATTTACAAATATTTTATTACTATATTTATTAATAAATTTATTGAAATAATATATTAAATTTTTTAAATATATAATAATATATTAAAAAAAAACACACACATTTTAGGGTTTATATCACTTGGGTTTACAATATTAATCCTTTGGGTTTGTGACAAAGATTTTTTACAGTACATGCAAATCAATTATGGTCAACCATGGTCCAACGTCACATTGTGAGAAATATTGTCTCAATATGAAATTTAATCATGGTCAACCATGGCCAATCATAGTCAACCATGGTCCAATGTCACATTGTAACTAAGATTTTCCAATATGAAAAGCAACCATGGTCCATCATCAAATTGTGGCAAGTATTTTCTCTATATGAAACTCAATGATGCTCAAGCATGGTCAACCATGGTCGAACGTTGCGTTGTGACAAATATTGTGTTAATATGAAAATGAACCATGGGCAACCATGTTTATTTTAGGGTTTAAAATATTTATCGTAGGGTTTATATACCTTGCGTTTATAATATGAATCCCTTGGGATTAATATTATTCCTTTGAGTTTATAATCCCTTGGATTTTTAATTTTAATCCCATGGGTTTACTATACCCTTGGGTTTATTATACCTTTAGGTTTATAATATCAATCCCTTGAGTTTATTAGTCTTAGGGTTTGTTTTCCTAGGGTACAATATTATTCATATGGTTTATAATATTAATCCTTCAATTTAATATAAATCCATTGGGTTTATAATCATGGTAAACCATAGTCCAACGTCACATTGTCAACCATCATCAACAATTGTCTCAATATGAAAATGAACCATGGTTAACCATGTTTATTTTAGGGTTTAAAATATTTATCTTAGGGTTTATATACCTTGGGTTTATAAGCATTGTCAACCATGGTCAAACATTGTCAACCATCATCAACCATAGTCCAATGTCACATTGTGACAAATATTGTCTCAATATGAAAATTAACAATGGTCAACCATGGTCCAATGTCGCATTGCGATGAAGATTGTCTCAATATGAAAATCAGTCATGCTAAGCCAGGCTCAACCATGTTTATTTTAGGGTTTATAGTATTTATCTTAGGGTTTATAATATTAATCCCTTGGGTTTAATATTATTCCCTTGCGTTTTAGTATTAATCCCTTGGGTTTATAATATCAATCCATTGAGATTATTAATATAAGGGTTCATATTCCTAGGGTGTAATACTATTCATAGGGTTTATAATTTTAATCCTTGGGTTTAATATAAATCCCTTGAGTTTATAATCATGTTCAACCATGGTTCAACATCACATTGTGAGAACGATTTTCTCAATATGAAAATCAACCATGGTCCATCATCGCATTGTGACAAAATTTTTCTCTATATGAAAATCAATGATGCTCAACCATGCTCAACCATGGTCCAACATTGCATTGTGAGAAAGATTGTATCAATATAAAAATGAACCATGGTCAACCATGGTTAACCATTGATGAGCACCATCATTAGGTATCTTTTGAGGTGTTAATTGTCACCTTTTTAGCCTTATTATTCTCTCTTTCTCACATTTACTTACATTATGGTAATATGTTTCTTAGTGTAGATGGTGATTAAGGTTTGTCATACTTTGAATTCCTAATATGGTTTAAATGCAGGATAATCATGAAGATATGCCACTTTTTTTGAAGATTGTGTAATCAAAGCTTAGATTAGACAACAAGGAGAGATTATAGGGGGGTTGACCACCTCCTTAACTCCTAAAGGTAGCCAAAGGATCCTCGAGATTCCCTCCAACAACTCGAAATCAAAGACAACCAAGAAAGTGGAAGACCAAGTGAACCAAAGCTCCACTTCTCTTGCAGTCAAAGGGGACAAATCGCCTACTTTTTAGGGAGTTTTTGGTAGCTACCCTTTAGGTTAAATAGGGCAGAGAAAGAGCTCATTAGGATTCGAATTTTGGAGATAGCTAGGAGACTCTTAGCTCTTGTAATAGACTTTTGTGACTTTCATGGATTTCATAGACTTTCAGTTTATCCTTCACTGATTTAGTTTTAGAGAGCTAAGCTTGTGGGTTAGGGCCCAATCCATTGGCCTTAGTCTCTCTTGTGTATTTATGTTTACTTTCCATGCCATTGTAGCTAGTTTATTTCATGTGTTGTAGTCAGTTTGCTTACATTTCATTTTGCTATGATTAGTTTGCTTCCATTTCATGTTGTTGTAGTTAGGATCTTGTAGATCATGGTACAATAGCATATAAAATTCCAAAGTTGTGTGTCAAAGCCTCCATCTCTCACCTCTTTCATTGGAGCTTGAGGAGGGCATATCTTCACCACTGACCCAAAATTTCTTTCAGTTTATGATTTATTGGGAAGGATAAATAGGTTGTTGTATTTATCATGAACATGTTATGAATGCTAGGTTGGGTTTCTGATTCAATTTCATAGGTATGTTTTCTTATTAAATTTAACTCATCTTTTCCACCATTTTCATCATAGATTTGTCAATGTTAATTGCATGAACAGATAGTTTGCTTGCAGGTTTGAGTAGAGCAGCAAAGGAGGACTCCACCAGCATCCCTAGCTCGAGTTTCCACCCTCCACCAACCTACTTCCAACAAAATCACCTTCAACTTTGTTTTTTGAGATCTTCACCACAATACCGAGAGCTACCCTGGAGGTGCAAGAAGGGATTTGAAATAATTTTTGAGATTGGAAAAGGGGTTGGCCACCTTCCATCCATCTCAGGACACCTTCATCCCACATTTCCTACCCATTTCCTCATCATTTCTGGGCTCAAGCTACCCTCGGTCTATTTCCTGTAGTGTTTCAGGACATCCTGTAGCACTACAGGAAACCCTGTAGCAAATCCTATAGCAATGCAAGTCAATCAATTCTTCAGCCCAGAAACCATATCTCACCTTACCCAGACCTGACACAACCTCCAAGACACCTTCAACTTTGAATCCATGAGTTCAAGACCTTCTTAAGCCACCTCAACACCTCCTTATTTTGCTGCAAAAGAGAGCATTTACAAGTTTAGTTAGCTCATGAATAGATGCATTGTTAAAACATAGTAGTCAAGAATGAATTAGTTAGAGGTCAATTATCCATTTGGCCCAACAATGTGTGCTTAGATTAGTTTCCCTTTCTTCAATTTTAATTCAACAATTTATTTTATGAATGCCACTTAGTTTAACTTTATTTCTTGCTTTAGCCTAATTATGGGTTTCCTTTATTGCAAACAGCTAGGTGTGTCCTTATTCTTTAGACTAGTTTCTTTCTTGTTGATAGGGTAATAGTCTCGAATTATTTATAGTATTAGGTTTCATTCAGAAGTGTGACAGACTTCATCCCCTAGAAGTAGTCATAGCAGTAGCACCCCTTCATAGGACTATGAAGAGGATGTCATGAGTGGAATGAATATGCTGTGTATATAGCACTTTCACCTCCAAGTTTGTACAAACCTTGGGTTGATAAAGTAAAGTAGAGTAGCCTCTGGGAGTTGCAACACACTTGGTGCAATACCAAGGCTCACCACTCTTTAGCGCCGTTGTTAGGGAGGTGTCTAAGTATATACTTTGATTTTTTTAGCATTATTTTCTACTTTTCTTTTACATTCAGTTCCAAAATATTGAAAAATACAAAAACAATTTGACTTTCACTCCTCGTATGAGTAGGGATAACCAAGGAAATGTTCTACAAAAAACCCCCACACCCCCAAAAAATCACCCTTCACTCTTCTTCTGTGACTGTGAGGTTGAACACACCATAGGTGAGTCTCTTGAAAATTTTGAAGAACCTATTGGAGAAGAAGAAGAACTTGCTTCACCTAAGGAACCTGCTTCACCAATTCAAGCCATGGCTGAGATTGGGACCCAAGGAGTCTTTCCCATTATAGAAACATATGGGGAAACTAGGATGAAGAAATTCAGTCCCTCAACCTTCCACATTTCCATGGGCTTACCTCAGAGGATATTGACACCTTCATCTTCTATTTTTTTGTTGTCTACAGCACCTATGACTATGCCTCATATGGCCAAAAGTTGAAACTGTTCCCATCCACCCTCGAGGATGCAACCTTGTGCTGGTTAATGGGTTTTCCTAGGAAAAACATCACTACCTGGGGCATAGATACAAGAGTCCTTTAACAACAAACACATGGACTAATGTAGATCCAAAGAAAATAAGGAGGAAATATTTAGGATGACTCTAGGACATCATGAATCCCTAGAGGATTATGAAGAAAGATTCTGGCTAAATTACAAAAGAGCCAACTACACCCTTGATACAAAATCACTTAAGTTTGTGCTTCTCTGAGGGATCATGGAGAAGGTGATAGAAACCCTTAATATGCTATTAGGAGTAGATATTTACCTGCTAGCTTATGAGGACATCAAAACTGTCTTTAGGAATCACTCTAGGGAAACTAGGAGGAAAGGGGGAGCTAGCCAAACCATGACCAAAACCCCTTCCTCTTCCACCTCCATCAAGCATGAGATTGGAAATATGTTGGAGGACTTCAAAAGTGAGATGTTGCACACATTTTCTCTGCAAATGGACACAATGTAGATTAATAGGAAGAAATAGGAAAAAGAAAGGACCTTGGCTATCTTCTACCCTAGATGTACTTGAAAAAAACCTTGGAAATAATGCCCACTAAATGTGATAAAGGTTTTTTTAGTAGGTGAATAGAATCATGCCATAGATAAGTTTCCCTACTTACCTGGGCTCAAATTTGTATATCAAGGTGGGGACGTAGGACCAGAGTAACTCTATTTCATAAATCATAGAAGGCCTCAAGGGCATCATTCATATCAGCAGGGTACGCAAGGTGCACCTTACTCCTATTATCATACCAACCAGAATGCACCTATGCAATATTGGTACACTTCCACTCCTCCATCATGGAATTCACCTCCTTCTTGGCCTTACAACCGTCCATATCACCCCAAACCTGTGAACCAACCATTCCAACAATATGTTTGTCAACCACCCTAATGGAGCAACTCATCACAAGAGTGGAGACCCAAACATAATCAACTACTTGCCTTACTGCCTCCACCTGAACCTCAACCTTAGATCACCCATTATTCTCTACCAAAGTTGCTTAAGATGTCTACATAACCCAATCTGAACCTAAACAATAACCAGGCACAACAGGTTTACCATGGAGAGACATCCTATCGAGCTTATGTTGTGGAAACACATGAGATCAATCTCAGTTCGGGAAGAGTAATCTCGAACAGTCATCCTCCATCCCCACTTGCAGAGGTTGAGGAGGAAAACGAAGATACTAACACTCAGATCAAATAACCTCCTTTTCCTGAGTGTTTGATCCACTCTAGTCACCACACCCTAAAGGAGACTGAAATTTTGGGAAAACTAAAAAATTTGTGAATGAAAATACCCCTTCTCTAGGCCATTAAGGATGTTCCTATTTAAAATAGGCTCATCAAGGAAAAGTGATTTAATAAACGTGGGAGAAATAAGAAATATACCCCCACCATCAATGTAGTAGGACAACTATTCAACTTAATGATGGGAAGGGTGATCTTCCTGAAGTACCTGGACTCTGGTAGTCTAGTTGTGGATGTACACATAGATGGTGTCATAGTCCCCAATAATCTAATAGATCTCGGGCTATCATCAATGTAATGACTAAGGAAACTATTCTTAAACTCAACCTCCAAGGGAATTTGAGGAAAACCACAGTGGTTTTGCAACTTGTAGACTGGTCCATAGTAGCTCCAGAAGGAATTATTAAGGATGTTATGGTTTCAATCAACTCTTGGGAGTACCCTACATAATTCCTAGTCCTCCAGCCAAAAAACAAGTTCGATGGATATCCTCTCAGTTTAGGAAGACCTTGGATAGCCACTACCGATGCTTATATCAGTTATCGAGCTGGAAACATGACTATCAAGAATGGGCCCTATCTAAATCGTTGGTATTATATCCTCCTACCCAACCTTCCATTGACCATGACCTACCTTTGTGGTTGGAGGATGAAGAAGAAGATGATGAAGTATAAAATACTATGCCATACCCCATTTGTACCATAGATGTTGTACTCAGAGGGGGGAAACCTGATGAGGATGAATTCATAGACCAAATCATTCATATCCAACCCCCCAATGACAGTCCACTCGATGACCTAGTGAAAGAGTCTGAAATCCACCCTTAGATGGAGTTGCACTCAGTTGATTCAACCTCTAAAACCACCAAGGTTGTGTAATTTGGCCCATCAAAATATTTGAAAATTAACTCACCCCTCTCAACCAAAGAAGAAGAGCAGCTATGCTCGCTCTTGAAAGAAAACCTTGATGCATTTTCTTGGGACTACAAAGACATGAAAGGGGTGCATCCATCGACATGCACACATCATATCTACATTAAAGAAGGATGAAAACATGTGTGCCAACCCCAAAGGATGATGCAGATCTAAAGGACATAGTGAAGGAAGAACTGCATAAATTGTTGGATGAAGGTTTCATCTATCCCATATCTAACAATGAGTGGGTGTCTCCTCTTGTCCTAGTCCCGAAGAAGAATGGAAAATGGTGAATCTGTGTTGACTATCGTGAACTAAACAAATCCACTAAAAAGGACCATTTCCCCTTGCCATTTATAGATCAAGTCTTGGATGGCCTTGCTAAGAAGAGGTTATTTTATTTCCTAGATGGGTTCAGTGGGTATAACCAGATCCAAATTATCCCTGAAGACCAGGACAAGACAACTTTCACATGTCGCTAGGGCACCTTCACTTATAGAGTCCTTCCCTTTGGGTTTGTGCAATGCCCCAACTACTTTCCAAAGAGAAGCCTGGAGCATCTTCTCTGAGCTAGTCCATGACTTCGTGAAATATACATGGATGATTTCACACCTTATGGGGATGATTTCCAAGAAGCTCTCTCCAATTCGAGAAAAGTGTTGAGAAGGTGCATCGAGATGCATTTATCCCTGAGTCCAGAAAAGTGTGAATTCTTAAAGAGAGAAAAAGTAGTCCTGGGCCACTCATTATCACAAGCAGGAATACAGGTTGACTCAAACAAAATCACTATCATAAAAAGGATGCTTGTTCCTCAAAATCAGAGAGATGTCAAAATTTTTATATGTTTGGTTGGCTACTATAGAAGGTTCATTAAATACTTCAACAAATTGGTTTCACCATTATTTGGCTTATTGGCCAAATATTCAGAGTTTTTCTGGTCCATTCTCTTTCAAGAATCTTTTGAGCTCATTAAGGAAAATTTAACTACTGCTCCCATTACCCAAGGTCCAAATTGGGCTCTGCCTTTCCACATCCATGCAGATGGATCAGACAAAGTTTTGGGGGCATCTTTGGGGAAGTTAAAAGACAGATTACCCTATGCCATCTATTTCATTAACAAGAATTTGTCCAAAGCTGAACTCAACTATACCATCACAGAAAAGGAGCTTTTAGCCATTGTACATTCCTTAAACCAATTTAGACATTATATTACTGGTTATCATACCTTTGTACATACTGACCATGCATCCATCAAGTACTTAATGAATAAACATGTTGTTAATTCTAGAATAATTAGATGGTTGTTGTTATTACAACAGTTTGACCTAACAATTATTGATAAAGTAGGAAAGGAGAATGTTGTTGCATATTTATTATCAAGACTAAATATACCAGCAGATGAGGAAGGGATGGTGGACGATCAACTTCTGGGTGAACACCTATTTTCGATGTCATCACTCTCTCCTTGTTTTACTACATAGCTAATTACTTGGTTGTTGAAAAATTCCCTCCAAGCCTCTCATCTAGAGAGAAGAGAAAGATTATCAAGAAAAGATCCCCTTTCACCTAGATTGGTGGAAATCTCTTCAAATTGGGTCCTGACCAAATTCTTAGAAGATGTGTGAGGGAAGAAGAGGTTTTTGACATCCTATCGGCATGTCATGATAGTACTTGTGGAGGTCACTTTTTTGCAAAAAGGACATCCTTCAAGGCTTTGTAGGAAGGTTACTATTGGCCTACCCTACACCAAGATGCTAGGAGATATACCAGTAGGTGTTACTAGTGCCAAATAATGGGGAGACCTACACAAAAGGATGAAATGGCTTTGAAAACTCAGGTGGATCTAGAGACATTTGACAAATGGGGCATGGAATTCATTGGACCCATTGATCCACCATAAAGAAAGAATAGTTATATCATAATCTGCACTCACTACTTGACCAAGTGGGCTGAAACAAGGGCTATAAAGGTAGCAACATAGGAGAAAGTAGATGAGTTTCTAAGAGAAATTTTGTTCTACAAGTTTGGATACCCCAGAGAGGTAGTCACTGAGCAGGGGGGCCAGTTTACATCTCATCTCATTGAAAACCTCCTGAGGCGGCACAAGATAAAGCACAAGACTTCCACCAACTATCATCCTCAAGAAAATGGCTAGGTAGAAGTGAAAAATAGAGCCTTGGAGAATATCCTCACCAAGGTTGTGAGTAGTAGCATAAAATATTGGGCAGACAGGTTGGTGGAAGCCACTTGGGCTTACAATAGCACTTGGAAGACAACCATAGGGTTTACTCCTTTTGATTTAGACTATGGGAAGAAAGCTTTGTGTTCCATTGTATTTGAGTACAACACCTTGAGAATGGCAGTTGAGTTAAACCTAGATATCATAAAGGGCCAACAAGAAAGGTTGTTGTAGTTAAGTGGTTTGGATGAGTTCAGAATGCAGGCAATCCTTCACATAGAGGTAATTCAGATGCAAAGGAAGGTTTTGCATGACAAACACATTAAGGAAAATACATTTCAAGAAGGATATTGGGCACTTCTCTATGACTCAAGGTTCAAGGACTTCAAAGGAAAATTAATGACAATATGGCTAGCACCTTACCAAGTAGAAAAATTCTATGGCATTGGCACTGTTCATATCAGAACCATATATGAGGAGTCGATCCTCCTTCTTGTCAATGGTTACAGGCTCAAAGTGTACAAGAAGACCCTATATAGGGATTAGTTTATTAATTCCATAAACAAGGATGTGTATGTCATTGGAAGCTCCATATTTTCCAGCACCTCCCCTTCCTAGAAAAAAAGAAAAAAGAAAAAAAAAAGAGGCATGGGTGAAAACCTCTCTCAGGCATTCAAGGCCAACTCCTGGGTTGAAAACCTCTATGAGGCGATCCTCAAGAAAAAAAATAAAAAATAAAACAAAGCAAAAAACAATTAAATAAAAGGTCCTTGTGTGAAAACCTCTTTGAGGCGCCCAAGGCAGGCTTGTGGGTTGAAACCTATGTGGAGGAAACCCACCTGTCTTGAAAAAAAAGAGAAAAAGGAGAAAAGAACAAAAACAAAGAGGCAAAGAAAAAATGAAAACAACACCTATGCACTCACTTATTTATGTTTTGCAAGTTTGTGATCAAGGGCAGTTTACACAAAGAGGAGAGGTTTTATTCCTCTCTCCTTTGCCTACCTACTCCATAAGCAACCCCAACATGCATCCATCCACCCATTTCTCCCTCTAGGTTAACAAAAATCCCATATTTTTCTCCCGTTTATAATTGTTATAGGATGTCCTAGCTGCTACAACATTTCATCTAGTGCTACAACAAACCCTATACTTCTACATGAAATTCATCTGCGAGAAAAGAAGTTATCTCAAGGGAATCTAATCTTCAATAAAAGCATGAGAATCATGTTTTAACATATACCTATGACTCCTAACCCTCACTCCACTCCATGCATGATTACTCACTCTTTAAACCCTATTTTTCACCACTAGTAGCTAGGTCACCTATATCTTGACATGGGACCTCTGCCCTCATCTCTCCATCACTCCACTCACTCCATAGCTCCATGCCTAACCTCCATACACCATTTCCCCTCATTTCTTAGCAACCTGGAGCTCCAAATAAGTAGAAAGGAAACTGCTACAGGAAGTTGATGACTTCCTATAACAATCATGTACATGACACAACAAGCCTAAAAAGTGAGAAGTTGATGGAGATGGATCCAAATGAGCACTAGAAGACTCCAGGAGGATGACCACACTAGAAAAAACACCTTAATACCTCCATGTAATACCTGTAAGAAGAAAAAACAAATAAAATTGTTAATCATATCAGTCAGAAATACGCTACTCACTCAGAAAAATGCATAAAGAAAAACACAACAAAGGGAAAAACAATCATGGCTATCACCAATCTCCAACTCCCAACATATTGGCATGCTTACGGGGAAAACCAAAGATGGTTATTGTACAAAATGATGTTATAAAACCTTCCCATGAGTTGTATTTCACTCAGGTCACACATGTGGGTCTTTAGAAGCAAGTCAACAAATGTGCTCAAAATACGCATAGTTTCCAAACTTCCAAGTTTGACCTCGATTTTCATGCATATGAACGTGAATCTAGGAAATCTGAGCATATGGGTTTTTTTACCAATATAACCAATTATCTATAACATGAAAGTTTTCCCAAGATTCGAATTATTCCAAAATTTGCACGCAGGTCTTTGAAGCAATTTTATAAAAAAGACTGTTTTTCCAGAATTCTAGGATCTTGCCCAGGGTTGCCAAAAAATGGAAATTTCGTATCAAAGCTACATTTTCTTGATCAGATAATGGTTGTAATGGTCTCCTCTTGTTGGAAAATATTTGGGATTCCATTCCTAATTTTTTTTTGTATGGGATTGGCTGGCCAAAAGCTAAATTTGTATCATGAAATGTATAAAAACAGAGTTATGGCTCCAAGCCTTAGGGGGCAAGCCATTTCTTTGTACCTTGATGCTGCTGAGTTGAGTGTGTGGGGTTCTACCCCCTGCCCTCTGATCAATTGGAGGCTGGAATACTTCATATGGTGTAAAAGGTTGATATTTTAATTTAATACCAGGTTCATGTGTCTCTTATGTCTATTTTCTGTATTGTTAATTTTGCTCGCATAAGTTAAGCATCTTCCTTAAAGGGAAACGAGCTGGATGGCTAGGGCCCAGCCAGCCCAGCTTGTTCTCCCAAATTTTATAACTGTGTGGTAGGTATAGGAATGAATTGTGTGAGGATTTCCTTTTAACGGTGATTATGATGATTATTAATGCTCTTGTGTGTTTACTTTTTTCTTTTTTTTTCTTCTTTTTTTTTCGCAGAGTGATCTCAGATATGAGGGTTTGCACATGTTGGATGTGTTATTTATTTACCAAGAACTATTTTTTACTTTCCTTTAGCACAAAAATATATCCTTTTATGAGAAGCTTCCTCTCGAATCGATTTTGGTTTATTGATTAGGGTCGCAAGTTTTGAACATAAGTTTTTGCTTAACGGTTTGTTTCCAACAAATGTACTCTGATCTATATATATTGCAGTTGTGTGGAGGAATTATCCCACCTATGTAAATCATTACATTCATACCGCGTTCCTTACTATATTAATCATTTCATTTTCTTAAGGGTAAAAAGTACAAAAATCATTCATTGTTATCCAAATTCATGACTGCAAACTAATTTTAATGATTTTATGTTGAATTTGTTTATGCACAGGATTTTTTTGACATTGTGATAAAAGCTCATAGAGGGTGTGAGTAAATAATTCTTGGTAAACTTTGATATAATTGAAATAGTTTAATTGTCTGCACTAAGATTGATAGTTTCCCTTTTACTTTCGCAATTTACAGTTTCAAGTTGCAATTTGTATTTGATTTGGGATTTCTTTCATTATCGCCTGAGTTGAGTTTTTCCTTTCTAAACTTTTCAATTTCTTGTTTGGAAACACAATATTTCTATTTTATAGATTAAGGGATGAAGCATTATTGAATGTGAATCAGTCCTAGTACAAAAATAGACTATTTTGGTACAGGAACAGACTGTTTTGGTGTGGGGATAGAGTGTTCTGGTACAGGAACATAGTGTCTGGTACAGGAACAAAGTCTTTCTAGTACATGAACGAAGTTATTATCATACAGAAATGACTTTACTTTGTTTTCCTAGTGCGGGGACATAATCGTTCCAGTACATGAATAAGGTCATTCTGGTACAGGAATATAATTACCATAAAAACCCACTTTATTTTCCTAGTGCAGGAATCACAGTACAAGAATAGGTCTATTTTTTGAATCTTTTGAGTTTTCCAATTGATTTATTTAGTAGCATGAATTCTGAGTCTATTGGTCTCTTTTAAGAAGTGTTTTTCCAGCAATTATTTTTATTGTTATTTCCTAAGTAAGAGTCCATTTTCCAGTGTGGTGTGTGGTGTCATTGTATTAACTAGTGGTGTGAGAATTTTCTACACAAATTAGGGTTTTGTTTTGTAGGTTGCTAGTTTCCTTCTCTGGCATTTCTGGTGTTGCACCTCGAAGTTCACGAACTCCCAGAGTGACAATTAAATGTGGTCCATTAATATACCATATACTACACCCAACACCCATTTCTAGGTGACATGTGTCATTGATTGGAAGGCACCACGTGGCTCGAGTGATGTCAGCATGACATCATCCCGCTAACAGGACCCCAAAGGATTTGAAGCGACACACAAAGGGAAGCAGTGGGATGATTGAGCATTGGCATGACATGGCCGTGTTAGAAACAAATCAGCGTGGAGAACATTATTATTAGCTCTTGCTATAGCTGAGAGGACTGCACATAACATGTCATACCATAGGAATGACCATGATGGTTAATAAGAGGGTGAAAAAGGAATGCACCGGGAGACATGGAGGAAAATGGAAACTAATCAGAGAGCAGGCAGATAGTCCCCATAGGACATGTCAACCCGTTCGATAGATCCTGACATATGTATAAAATAAACATAAACACAAGTGTCAAGATAGGGAGCTTTGGCCTTAGCGCTAGGACCTAGCCTTTGGTCATTTCACATAGAAACAAGGCCAATGGCGTGAAGCCATTAACAAATGATTTTGGCCCATGAAGGGCTTAAATAAGCTAAGCTCCCAAAGGCCTATCCAATGGTTGTGAATACCTGGTCCTATGGAAGAAAATCAGGTAAAGGAGAAAACAAAAATGGGTGTAGGCTCAAATTTCAGTGACACTATCAGTTTGGCAGAAAAATTGGTAGTTAAGCCAAATATAACTGCTGATAAAAATAAAAGAAGCAGTGCTAAAACATATAAAAGGCAAAAATTGCTGAAATTAGTGAAAGAAATCAGTTTAGCTTGTAGAAAAAGTTTGTTGAAGATTGATAACTTGGTGAAAATAGTAAAAGTATTGAAATAAACAAAGGAAAAAAAATAAGGATACATGCAACAATTAAATAAAATAAAGAGAAGCCAATAATATCAAGCCAAATTCTTTATAAGTGGGCTTGAGCAAACAATCTTAAAGAAGTAAGAAAGAGGAGATATGAGATATGGTGAGATTGAGTTGATGGTGTTTCTGAGTGATCAGATATTGATGAAGGTGTTGGTGATTGAGGAATTTAATTATTTTTTAAAGCAAAGAAGACATTCATTGTTTCTAGTATCAAAATGGATGAAAGATGAACCAGTGAGTGTCAAGCAAGTTGTATATTGAAAAATCATGCGTTGGTGGTCCTCCTAATAGGTGTTGGAAAATACTTAGGGTTGTAGCTCCATTCAGTTGTAGCTGATAAATCAGGGAGGTATAGCTTCATGTTGGTTGTATCTAGAGAATTGTAACAACAAATTGTAGTTTGCCTTATGAATAAAATGAAGATGATTTTAGAAAATTTACTTGTTCGGTGTGTGTTCCATTGAGATAGTTGATTCCTATTATGCTTATTAATGTTTGAAGTATTTAATGGTGTTTCAATATTCTTTCCCAAAGTAAAAGGAAGTTGTTAATTGCTAAAATTCCTACAATACTGATTCACCCCCCCTCTCAATATTGTTTTGGTTTCCAATGCTTTTAATTCGTACGCCAAAACTTCAAAATTTTAGTTTTTTCCACACTTAGGTATTTTTTTGGTTAGGGCGAGGCATAAAGGTAATTAAATGAATTTAGGTCTAGGCCTACACATGGAACACCATAAGAAACTCAAAAATCATGCAACAAGCAACCCCCTCAAAGCTTTGGATATGTACATCCCTCCATTCAGGATAGTCATCAATTCATTTTCACATACATTCGCATACATCTATAATTCACACAATTATGTATACATGCACAAGTTTTTATGAAAAAAGGTTGTTAAATTATGCTTATAGGTGGTTTCCAAGCTTTGGATTGAACTCAAATTGTTAACACTATATCCACTTCCATTGATGTTGCATACATGTTGTCATTTCAAATAGAGGGTGTGTACAAGGTGGTGGAAACTCAACAACTTTGGGATGATAGGCACCTTATATTAGTGGAAATGATAACTTGTAATGGTATGATTGTGCTTTGTCAAAGAGTTTGAAGTGTAGTATCTAAAATAGGAATCAAATTTCCCAAAATAAATAAATTAATTATGTCTATAAATAAAAACTTTCAAATGAAATTATGTTGGCAAGTGATTCCCCCGATGAGGGTGACCAAGCATGCATAAACCTATCACATAAGAGGTCATTTGGGCCTTCCCCTCCTCCATGCGCTCATTAAAACCTCGATCATGTGTCATCCCTACATTCAATTCCCTCGCACGATAATCTATCTCGTACATTCAGTTGTTAAATTCAAAATTTGGTGAGTGTTTTTCTCTGGTGTGGAATTTTGGGCAATGAATTTAGGTCAGGAGTAGAATAGATGTGTGTGTGATAGGTTCCATGGTGGCTCATTGGGGTCTCAAACTTGGTTGAGTGGTGAAGTGAAAGCTAGTTTTATTTCGGTTTGGGTTGGTTTTGACCTTCTGGAATGTCCCTGGGATCCAAGCACTTGAGCAGACGGGGCATCGAGTCAACTCCACACCATTTTCTGGATATCCCTCCAAAGGCCCTCACTAAGAAGACAAAAGCTCTTGGAACTCCCTTATATTGTGTGGGGTAAGGTATTTGTGTTAATAATTTCTTCGTCATGTCATTGTAGTTGGAGGGTTATGTCACTGTGTTTTTGTGGTCGCCCCGTTGTCAGCTCCCTGTAGGAAATTCCATCTAGTTTTTACTTGTATGGGCGTGCTACCCCAATCTCTGGTATGTGTTGTTGGTGGCGTAGGTGCCTATTCTGGGTCAATGTTACTGAATTTTTCTCTCTGCGTAATTGGGTCTGTGAAGTCTATTTTAGTGGGTCAATTGGGCGGTGGGCAGTTTATGCCTTGCACAAATCTTTGGTTTGGGCAAACACTTTCCCTTCCTATTTCAAAATTCATGGGTTTGGGGTTCTGGTGTGCAGCCATTCGAGGCATCAGGTTCTTGGTCTTGGTTATTGTAATTTTTCTTACAGGTTTTGTGAAGGTTTTCCCTTGACCTTCCCTCTCATTCAGTTTTCAACTCCTGCCAAATTCGATATGCCTAGTGGACGGGGTCAGTGCCGCCAAATGGGGGGTCAACATTTCCATGCAGGGCATCCCGAGCTAGGCCATAGTTCATCCTCTGCCAACTCGAAAAGTTGAGAAACCGAGGATCTTGCAATTATCTCTCCAACTCACTTTCCAAGTCACATAGTGGCTCCTGCTACCATGGAGTCTGTTACAGAGAAGCTTCAGAATATCCAAATCAATATAGACATTATCAAGGACCACATGTATGAATATATCAACGAAATTGTGGCCTATATTAATGATATCCAATATAGTAAAAATGAAATCTTGAAACAATTGGGCCACCTTCATAGCCTGGAAACGCGAGTGGAACACATTGATTTCCATATGCATGATCGTGTTGATTATTTTGCAGCTCCCCCTGTACTACCCCCCCATCCCCCTCGATATGTTGTTGTCAGTTTTGGTCTCCTTTTTGTTTACTCCTCATATGCTATGGCTACAATGTCTCCTGGAAATAATGAATGTATATTGTCTTCTATGGTATTCTCCAGCCCACAATCTCAACAAGTCTAGTCAGAATGAGAGAAAGGAGATTGTTGAAATTGATTTTGTAAGGTATGTTTTCCTAAAAATCTAATAAATTTTTTTTTTAGTGATAAAAAAAATGTTGACAAGTGATTATATTTTATAAATAGTATTATAACTTTGATAAATATCAAAAATCATTTAAATATATCAAATAAATAAGTTACATGACTATTAAAATAAATTAAAAATTCAATTTAAAATATTATATTAAAAAATTTGATTATGAAGTAGGTTTATTAAGTTGAATATTTATTTCTACTAATCTAAATTCAACTCTCCTAAATAACATGATAAGCTTTGTTATAATTGATTTTCAATAGTCTCTCCAAGATTATGAAAACATGTATATCCAATAGTTAACACACATTAATTGCATGCAAAGAAGAAAACATGTATATCCAATCGTTAACACACATTAATTCGATGCAAAGAATAAGGACGTTGGTGGCACTTTTCTAGAGAATGACTTTTTCCCATATATAGAACACAATGGAATTGTGGATGCTCTTTCAAATTTGGGCACATAATTCAAATTTGGGCACATATATCACCCTAGAGAGATTATATGTTCTGCTTTCCATAATGACATTACGCATCGGAGGGAAAATATTCTACTCATAAATTTTCTCTCACATGTGGGAGATTAATTGCTTGCCATACTACTCAAATTTGGGACTTGTTGCTATAATACATTGAATATTGTATTAGTTTTGACATATTAGATACATTTTGGTTACATATTATTAGACGTGATATTTTATTTGAGAATATTAGTATTTATCAGATGATAATAAATTGTATTAAATGTCATATTTTGGATATGTATTTGGATATGATTACAGATTAATTGCTATATGTAAACAACTTGTTATCTAATATAAAAAAATCTTATTTTTTCTTTCATGAAAAAATGTATTAATAAATAAAATATTGTGTAAATATATAATTTATATTTGAAAAAAAATATTATATATATATAAAATAATTAAAAAAATAAAAATATATAATTTTCTTTTTCTTTATCAAGATGAAAAAAACCAACAACCTTTATAATAATAAAAGTTATTATATATATTGAAAAGAGTTGTATTTTTACCACAAATAAAATCAGTATATAGCCTAATAAGAGATTATTGTTTTCACATCTCACCACGCATACTACCTACATATTACATTCAAAATATATACCACTTCAGAGTTTCCCATGAACATTAGATATCCATCAAAATACCACTTCAGACCCTACTACCGATTACTTCTGAGTCAGTTACACCAATCAATTTGATCCAAAGGGCAAAGAAAACTTCACCAATGGACAAAAATACCATTCAATACCATCTCAGGGGTTGAATGATCGGATTGCAAAGAGATTGGTCTCAGAACAAAAAAAAACCATATGATATATGCAATCTACATAGACCTCGATAAAAGAACAAAGTAAAGATATCTATCATCACAATATCCTTATAACAAAATATACGACGGAAATTCTATAACAGCGTTCTGGAACTGTGGTAATGCTCATGTTTTGTTGCCTGCCAAAGCTGACTGTTTATCCTTCATTCAATGCAACGCACAACCATTTCCGCGTCACCCTATCTCTTTAATAATATAAAGGGAACAAAATTGGTTGGCCAGCAAACCTCATGAAAATACCGCTACCTTGTCTAAGTGAGTACAGGTACCTCAATCGTTTGTTACCTCCTAAAAAACTGGTTAGTTCCATCACTCAAGCCTCCATTAGTGACAACAAAAACCAGGCAATTTTTAACAATAACTCCGCATATTGCCAAGAAGGAAACAAGCTTCTAGCCAACTCGCTCTTGACATTCGTGTGATTCCCTTAAAGCCCTAAGCCTAGACCAACCTAGAAAAATCAATATAGAACCAGCAACAATAATGGAAAATGAGAAAAAAATGGAATCCAAATACCCAAACTCTACAAGTGTAGACCAACCCGCTCCTTCAATGCATGCATCTCTATGCAATGCTAAGTAAATAGTGGCTACTCATCACACTACTCGAGCTTCAAGTCAAGCTCCTTTAGTGTCCTTTCACACTCCATATTCAAGTGTCAATAATTCTCAAGCCTCCAAGCCCATCACTATATTAAATAGCTATGATGCCATTTCAATGATGGAAATTATTGCCCTATTAATTAAACAACTCGCAATTATCTTCCTGGTCAAAGCACCTAATATTTTAGATTAGCAAATGGAATTTCCCTCAATAGAAGATGATACAAGGTTTTTGAAATGAAATTGATATATTTTTAATTTTCAACAAAAAGTCAAGATTTTAATGGGGTTATCATTGGGAAATAACTCAATGATAACTTGAATAGAGAGAGAAAGAAGAAGATGTAGAGGAAGAAATACAACCCAAAAAAGTAGGAAGGAAACAGTGCAGGAAAAGAAGAAGAATAAACAAATAAGGATAAACTATTGGGTAGTGAGACAATCCTTGAAAACTTGTTGGGAATTAGATTAAAAATGTATTAGGTCAAAAGCCCAAAGTCTTGGGAACCACGACAAATAATGAATATTTTTTGGAGATGCATGACCTAACATGTTTAAAGGGGAAGCTCTAATATTTGATCACTATTGAGAAGCCAACTGTCCTCTTCGTCCATGAGACTAAGCTAGAGGATGTCAATATGCTTAAAATAAACTTAAAGTAATGGAAAATAATTAAGTGCATATTAGTTACTTAAGAGGTGCATCAAGAGGAATATGTACTCTATAGGACAACTCCATTTTCCAATTGGAATATTCCCATCAAATATAGTGTTGAGTCATGACTTGCTTCATTCATGAATCCATACAAAAAATTCCACATTCTCAATGTTTAAATGCATGCACTTTATAAAGAAAAATAAGATTGCTAGCATTCTTTGCAAGCACTATAAGATATAGAGTTCATAAGGAATCACATCATGACTAGAGATTTCAAATGGTACAAAACAACAAAGGATAAGGAGGTAGCATTTTTAGGTACCCCTTTTGAGAGAGCATGGACGATCTCATAATAGACTATGACTTAGTGATCTAACCTAGTTAAAGGAAAGTATATGTGGTAGAATAAAAAATCTAGAATCAAGTTATATAGCTACCAAACGAGATTGCTTTCTCATCCATAATTATCTCTTCTTAACCAACCAAATTATAACTTCCAATATCATCCCATTTGTTATATTTGATGGCAATCCAATTTCCCTAATTTTCTATCATTCCTAGTACTTTGGGCCTCTCCTTTGAAGTTTTGATTGCTTTAGCTTCATTAAAAAAACAAGCCAAGGATAATCATTTCATATTAATGGAGAAAACCTATGACTAGATGCCAAACCTTTGTTTTGGCCCATAGAAACTAAAAACAATCAAATTTTCCCTAAATGAATGGGACAAATCATCCTATATCTCTAGCTCAAAAGAGAAATTAATTATGAACTTAGCTTTAAGCTCTTTAGATCAAAATGGAAAAAAAAAAAACAAAGTCACTAAGCTGAATCCAAATGGAAAAGAAAGATATTTGTAGAAAACTTCACAAAGCTAGTAGGAAAGAAGAGCACATGTGGCACTTAAAAACTTAGAGCTTGTGGTTTCATTCCAAGGATAAAAATATATACTTTAACCATCAACAAGCCAAAGAGAGAATTTAGAATTTTTTTTAAGGAGATATCACTTGCTAATGGAACACGCTTGAGTATTTTCTAGCCATTAAAGATATTGGTTGTGCCTCACCTTGAGACTCTTTATATTCAAGAGCAAGAGGTCGATACTACTTTTATACAATAAATGTTGGACAATATTCCTAGTATCATCTCTAAAGTAGAGAATGATGAGCTTGTCAAAGTGATAGAGGAAGACAAAATCATAAAAATAATGTGGGGCCTTGATCTTGACAAAGTTCTAATGCCATATGGGTTTACTATTCATATTTTTTTGCATGATCATCCATTATTAAAAGCTATCTAAAACACATGTTTCTTCACATTTAGGAAAAACATAAGATAGGGGCTTGCACCGACCCTTCCTTCTTAGCTCTCATACCAAAATAATCAAATCTTTCATCGTGATCTAGATTCCATTCAATATCTTTTTGCAACTTCTAATACAAATTTTTGATTAATATAATGGAAAATGCTCTCAAAATGATCCTCTCAAAGATTATCTTTGACAATTAGGATAGTTTTAAATGCAAAAAATATATATATATAAATAATATACTTATGGTTAACTATGGTCCAAGAGGAAGAACATTCCATTAAGGTGAATAAAGAAAAAGGATGATAATTGAAATAAATATGGTCAATGCATTTGACTAGGTCATATATTCCTTTATTTGTGTTTTCCTTCACAAATTTGGATATAATGATAATTTTTTGCAAAGGATTAAAGCTTATATGGATGATCCTAGGATTTCACCCTAATAAATGAGATACACACTAAATTATTTAAAAGCAATAAAGGTCTAAGAGATCATTCCCCCTCTACGTTATTATACATCATAATGGTGGAACCTTTGAGCATAAAGTTAGAATTTGTTTCTAGAAGGGTAAAAAAGATAAACCATTAACAATGTAGTTACCAACTTAATGAGAAATTTGACCTCAAAACGAGTGACTCTTGCCCAAAAAAAAACATATTTTTTAATCAAAACCACTAATCAACGTCTAAATCAAAAAGTAGTACCTATTTTTCTCATGCGGCTAAAATTGTGACTTTTTGAAATTGCAACCTTTACAATGAATACCATTATGAACAAGATCCATTAAATTGACCCTTGAACTGAAAATTGATGCTTCTAGTGTCACCAATTTTATTTTTGTGAGTTAGATTTATGATATAATTAAACCAGTGGCCTTGACGACTAGTATAAATACAAAAGAAAACTTTAAAATAGGCTCATAGCTTGATAGTTATTATTGTTACAAACATATATAATTCAAACAAGTTTCACTATTGTGAACAAAAACATAAACACTTAAAAGACATGTTTTAATAGATTTTTTTAATTTATGGATTAAAATATGGGCTCAAAAAGGAAAACCAGCATTATTTAAAAGAAAATTTAATAAAATGTCTTTTTTTTTAAAGTTTACTGTAATATCTCTTTTTGTAATCTCAGTTGATATTGTAATTGTAATTAATTATTCTATTGATCCTTGTATGTGCATGCAAATGTAAACATAAAAAGAATTGGCAAAAGAAAAATAATTGTAATTACAATTGAAATAGTAATTGATGAAGTGGTGAAGCCTTGATATGATACGAACCATGAGAATTCATGATGAGGAGGGAAGTTAACAAAGGGAATTGGAAGGTTAATATTTTACAATGGGTTGGTTGAGCCAAATGATCATAAAAATCAAGATTGTCAGCCTTTCCTAAGAAAACATCTAATGGGAAGGTGCAATAATAATTTCCCTTAAGTGTGAGAGGAATGGGTAGTAGTACCATAATTACTCAAGGGTATGGGTAGTGTACCATTGAATATCAGTTATGAGAGGAGTGGGAAGTAGTACCATAACTAATCAAGGGTATGGGAAGCATAGAAATTATCAACATGGGAAGAGATGACAAAAATCCTATCAAGGAAGAAAATGGAGGAAGCTAACTCATGGAGGATAAAGAAGAGTATAACACAAGAGCAAGAGGAAGGAAGCGGGGAAAAGTATAGTGCAAGGGGGAATAAAGGAATAAGGGACTATCAATCATGGAGGATGAAATGAGGGCGAGTGTGAAGTAAAAATGAAAGATAGATAAGGAAAGGCATATTCCTTTTCTAGGAGAGAAGAATATAGATGAGTGGAGGCTCTCATACAAACCACGAAGAAAACCCCATGGATGAATCCTAACCATGGGATGTCTAAGAGTGAGATCAATGAGTGAGTATGTTTCCTAAGCCAAAGTGTCGAATGGATTACTGACGTATTGTAGTTGTTATGCTCTAAGGCACCATAAAAAGTCATCGAGGGGCTCTTAATTGAGTGAAAGACTCTCCTTATGTTGTGAAGGCCCCATAATGGCCACCTTGTGAATGAGAACAAGCCCTGGCTCTACATGAAGTCAAAATACTTCATATTGACCTCTAAGTGGATGAAGGAGAGTGTATTTCCTCCTTACAACCATAGGTAGCTTGAGATTAGGTGTTTGTTGGGTAGAGTAGTTGAGAAATCACACAGAGTAGCTAGGTGGAACTTTGGGATTGGTGTGATCTAAAATTAATTGATGAGTTAAGTTGATGAAGGAGAATGACCTTCATGAATGCATCATATAAATTTGTTGAGTAAAACTTCCCTCATTGTTTCTTGGTCTAGCTTGGGGGTGGACATCTCCAAGAAATATGGTAGTGCATTTGAGCCTACGGTGGATTGGAATGTGTCTCACCCTTCATTAGTTGCAGGAGACAAGATCTTAATCAGATAAGCATTGTTGTGGACTTCATCTTTGTAATGTAAAGTATCTTAATGAGAAAGAAAGGATCATTGCTTAAATGTATTTTGTTTATGTACTCTTTTTCTTAATGGTAAATATGGTCTATATAATATTTATTTAGGATATACATAGTAAAATTAGCTAAAATGGTTGTATAGTACTTAAATTCCCCATATTCAATATTTAATATATATCTTTTTCATGCCTTTCATGTTATGGATAGGAAGTAAATGGAACATTAAGCATGGGACTGAAGGACTTCTAGTCCCAACCATAGCTGGTGTTCATGGCATGTCATTAGAAAGACTAGAGAAGCTCTAGGCTAGTTGAAGTAGTATAAGGGTCTCGTAAATGATGTGAATGTTAGAGGCATGAGCAGAATCCGTTGTTATAAAGGGGAGATTCAACAGAAATGGTATTCTCAAAACATATAATGGAAGCATGAAAGATTTCAATAAAGAAATGTAAAGAAATTTGAGGCCAATAGAAGGTTTAAAATAGCCATAATGTACACTGGTGTAAATTTTTGATCAGTGGGATTTTTTTTCCCTGGAGGGAATGAGAGGCTTGGAGGTCTTAAGAGTATAAAACTAGGTACGTGGGCCTCTTTGGCTTCTTAGAAGGAATAACTAGTAATTGATAATAAAATGGAGGAATTTCATTGATGTTGTGGCTTGGTGGAGACCTCTATGTCATCAAGAATCCTGTGTAGATCAAGGCCTATCATGAAACTTTATTTAGTTTTCAAGAGAAGTTAAGGATTCCCTTTATAAATAAGGCCTACGTAGAGGGAAATTCATGATTTGAATCCTATATTTAAAATCATAGAGAAAAGTTGGGGATAGATACTTTGCACAAAATTCTATGGAAAATTTGGGTTTGGAGGCCTTAGTGTTAGCCCCCTGGTTGCATGAAAAACACAAGGGTTGTGACCCAGAGCTAGTTGGAAGAGGGCCTACCAAAATACTGAAACCCAATGAGAATGAAATAAATGTTGTATAGAGAATTCATTGTATGGTTCGCTTCCTCAACACACTTTAATTAATAGCAATAACTATGTTTATCGTGCACATTAAGTAATGACACCAAATGTTGGAATATCATAACATTATGAAGCATGATGTTAGCATGGTGTAAGTATTGATGATGTGGAAATATCAAGTGGAGGACACATGTCACCTATAATTAGGGCTTTTAGCATGTAATCTAGGCAAAGGTGAGACGAGGACAAGCCAACATCTACCATGTGTTGGAATGTGATTGAGCATTAGAGTTCTTACGTGACATACTCAGCTAGCCATCGACCTATTAGCCTATCAGTGAATTGAAATGATTAGAAATTATAAGGAAAATATTTTTTCCCGGTATTACATAATAAAAGGATATTGAATATCAACATATCAGTGTATTATGGGATGGTTGTATCACCATATCAATGCATCGATGTATCAAAGTTTGGAAGTTATAACCGTCATTAGCATATCAACGTTTGGCTATATCAAAGTATCTGCATACTAAAACCCTTAGAGATTTGGATTAGATTCATTTCATGGAAACACTAATATGAAAGAGGTCGGTATGACATATGGGCCAGGGATGTGGACCAGTGTGGAGAAGATTCATAGCCTTGGAATACCATGTGTTAGCCATGGGGAAAGTGCTAATGTTGATGTGGCCCTTAAGGGGTAAAACTTCAAATGGGTAAAACTTTGTTCTTGGAGCTTAGAATGATATGAAATGTATATTGATGGAAACATATTGACAAGTAGAAGACAATGGTTGTATTTAAATTTTAGTTGGAGGTGGTGCAAGAAAGAGGAAATTCGATAACCCCATCTTAATAATAAACCTTGAAGGGACGGTCTAGTTATGCTCCTAATCCCTAATGTGACATTAGGGGGCTGGGTATGTTTACATTAAATTGAAAAAAATAGCTAAATAATTTTAAAAATAACTATTAGCACAAAATAAAAAATAAATAAATTAAATTAATAAATAAATACAAAATTAAAATAAAATAAAAAAGATATATTACAAATATTAAAAAGAAAAGATTAAAAAACATAGTAAAAAATCACAAAGTTAGGGTAGCGTGATTCCAAAAATAGTGCCTTCCTCCATTACTCACCCCCACAAACCCCACACTCACCTATATCCACCTCCTCACTCCCCTCT
The DNA here is from genome assembly GCA_034641835.2 of Pinus albicaulis. Taxonomy (NCBI): domain Eukaryota; kingdom Viridiplantae; phylum Streptophyta; class Pinopsida; order Pinales; family Pinaceae; genus Pinus; species Pinus albicaulis. The sequence goes on from CM076574.1 coordinate 1,130,361,320, forward strand.
CCCCCCAATCCCTCATTCCCCTCACCCCTTTTTTCCTCCCTCCTTCCCCTCTCCCTCTCCCCCTTCCCCTCCCCTCCCTCCTTTTGACCCTCGTCACCCTCACTAATAGTGGTGGGATAGAACCTGCCACTAATCATGGGGGCCAAAAGAGCCATGGAGAAGCTAGCTCACTACTACTAGAGTTGCAAGGAGGGAGGGGAGTAAAAATGGGAGTGGAGAGGGTGAAGGGGGGATGGAAGGCAAAGGGGGAGGGTGATGGGAGAGGAGGGAGGACGTGGATAAATGGTGGGTGTGGGGTTCATGTGGTTTGGGAATGTGGGGAGGTCTAATTCTAAGAATCACCTTCCCCTCCCAACATGTGATTTTTTATTTTTAAATTTTTTTATTTTTTTTTGTTTGTTCTTAATTAATCAATTTTTTTAATTTTATTTTATGATTGTATTTTAATTAATTAATTTATAAATATGTTTTCAATTTTTTTTTTTTTTTAATTTAATTTGTTTTTAAATTATTGTTTTTATTTTTATTTTTGAAAATTTGTGATATTTAACTTGTTTCTAAATGTTTTATTTTTTACATTGAAAAAAAATTATTTAAGCTTTTTTTCCAATGTAAATTATGTGTGTGTGTGGATGTGCGTCAGCTATTTTATTTTTTACTTTTTATTTTAAATGTAAAATTTAAAATAATTAATTATTATATTAGTATAAAACATGTTTTTAAGTATTTTATATTTCTAGTTGTAATAGGTCACGTTTTTGAGGTATTTATCGGTAATGATACAAGTTTTCAAGCCACCATTTTAAACAAGATATAATTTTAACTCGAAAAATAACAAGTGTCGCCAATTTTTAGTTTAGGATTTGATGTTACATTTTTATTTGCAATGGTACTAGTTGTTAATGCCATAGTTTTGATTAAGTTGTAATTTTTACAACCTTCCCCTAATATGAAAAAAAATGGTATCGCTAGAAGCATCCCTTTTTAAGTTGAGAGTTGATTTTAAGCTTCTTTTGTTTTCACTAGTATCGATTGTCATACCTAAAATTTCAAATAAGTCACTATTTTAACTAACCCCAATTTAAAATGGATGCTACTAGTAATGCCACTTTTTGAAATGAGGTAAATGAATCCACTAAATGACCTTGAAGAAAATGAGAACTCTAGATATTTCTTTTTATGTTGGTATCTTTGTTGACTCCTAGTCCACTAATGATACCCTTCTTATGGGAGGACCCTCAATAGTTATCGTCGAATGATTCAAAATTGTGTTGGATCATTTTCTTAAAGCTTATGGGGGGGAATCAAATAGGTTGATAAATCCATATCAAAAATATCAAACATAAGTGCCTAATTGTTACAAGCCATAACTTGAATTCTAAAATTCGTGTGTATAACATTTTTTAGACCCGTTTCAAGTATCTTCGGATGTTAATGCTATTGTTGTGGTCTAAGAAGGTATATGTGGTAAAATCGAAGGCAAATATTTGTGGTGGTGTGCTCAATGGTTGGATCCATTTAGTATAATTGTCCTTATCAAATCCATCCTATAAAAAAATGTTATATCCTAATCATCCACTAATTGGTTGTAGACTTCATTACTCTATATTTATTAGTAGTAGGTCACCCTTGAGCTTAGGCTATGACTCCACTAAGGAAAAAGCTCACCTAGATCCAACTATGGTCACATAGTTAGTACCAAAAAACTATTATTCCAAGGAACCAACTCTAGTAGCCTCCCAACCTATAATCTCTCATCCCCAAACCTATGAAACCCAAGGTAATGCACCCTCTTCTCTACCTTTTCAATCCATCAAATTGTGTCTCTACCCTTCCAAGACTTCCAACATAGACCAACCATGAAGTCTTAGAGTATTATGGTTTTGGGAGTTCCAACTACCCTTAGAAGTCTTATAGGCACCTCGTAGGCCTTACACTAGGAAATGCTACCCAACCAATTTCTTCTCTCGACTCTAGCCTATATTAGGTGACTTAAGAAGAATTGGAAAAAAAACCCAACTAGGAATTCACAATAGTTTACCAAGCTAGAGGGATTAATGTTTATCCAAGCTCAACTACCCTCCAGTCTGTAGCATAAACTAGCAAGGAACAAGGGAGGAATAATAAAGGAATGGTTGTTGAATGATGGAAAGAATGATTATGGAATCATGGGAAACAAAACTTAAGTATGGATGTGTTATTTCTATCAAGTTTCACCCAAGGAACACATCCCCACCACATGGGAACTTCAGTAGACCATTCATCCTTTTATATTTTTGGGCTTGAGATATAATATCCATTATGACATATGTTTATACCATGCTTCATGACTATATGTTATATTTAGAAAGTTACTTTGGGAACGTAATAATATTTGTTTGGCCTAGGAACCATGTCTTCATTTTTTGACCTCAACTTTACCTCTCATGGGTTCATAAGCCCACATCTTTTATGTTTGATGTGGCGTGCAAAGATGGTGTATTTTATTAACATGGTTGTAAATACATATTACATCTCTAAGTTCAATAGCATTTTGACACATAATATCTTTGAATTTAATCACACAAGTACTATGTCATCAAAAAATATAATGCACACATGTCCCAAAACACGCATATACATATGCATACATGGGCACGCACCACCATTGTAACCTATCTCAGCAGCCTAATAAAATATGTACAAGGGGTCGTCCTTGGGGTGATACGTATCTCCTTCTTAAATGTGCAATGGAAAATAATCTTATTGATTTATGCATATAAAGAGACTCTCAACTGCCTATCTTATCGATGAACAGTCGAGTCCATGTGTAAAATATAGGCTTCTTGCAAATTTCTCAGTGATTGAAACAACTATCAAATAAATTTTACACATGTTCTTCAGGGAAAATTTTAAGGATGGAAATTTATCTTAAAGTTTAGAAAGCTTAGTGAATATTACTAGTCCCTAAAATGAAAACTATAAAATATTTGGTGATATATTTGTAAAAATATTCAAATTTGTAATGATTTTATATATAGTATCTATATAATTTGGGCGATATTTAATGTAAAATATTTTTATACTATAAAACTTGGGTGAATCATTTTTAGAAAAAAATGGAAATTAGCGAATCTTTTTTTTGGAAAAACCATGGAAAATAGCCCACTTGCGAATATTAGCCCCTAAAATTTTACATGATGTTCTTTAGGAACTCAACTTTGTCATTGATTCACTATCTGAATATTCTTTGCTCATGGATCTTTATAAGTTAGTTATTGAAGAACTTGATGATGTAGAAATATTGCTCTGATACCATGTAGAAAATCTACCAGAAGAATTCAATTTGATCTTGTGATGTACTAAAGCAAGATATTGAATCCTTCTACAATATTTGACGAATACAAAACATTATCGCTCAATCACATGCAATTAAGAGAAAGAAGTAAATCAACCACACAACACAAGATGTTCTTGGGGAAAGAAATTTCTCAAAACACCTCTATCTAGATTGTGTATTAAGTCAAGGAATCATGAAACAATACAATGCTTAATCTCTCATGAGACTCTCCAACACTCTCTTGACTTTCTCACTCTGATCCTGCTCAAAATTGGCTTACAATGCTCAGGAAAAATTGACAAACACTTAGCCAATTCTCAGCCTCTACTCAACCCAGCCTTGATCACACAATTCCTAAAGAATTAGATCCCTATTAAATAGGAAAAATAGCCTTCCTTGATTCCAATGACTCTAAAATTGCACATGGACAATTTCTATAAATACAACTGATATTTATGTTCCCTTTAACCTCTGTCTCAATTGGGTCTTCTTCAAAATTGACATGCATGCAGCTATTAATAGTGAATTATCAGTTATCTAATTGATCAATACTTGTGAATTAAATCTAATTTAATTCACTAGACCTCTCACTAGCTCATCACTCAGTTAGAACTAGTTAAATTGATTTTAACTCAGTTAATTGAGTTAGTTGATTCACACCTGCACCCCATTGATGCATCAACTTCAAATAGACCTCCAAAATATTAGAATCACTCTACATGCCTCATCTTAGACCCTCAACTCAAATTTCTTGAGCTAACTTAGTCGTCATACAAGTTAGCTCAAGTTAACTGATACAAGTTGTTATGAGATGAAATTACAATTTATTGTCGAATTTATTTAAGGGAAAAATAAATTAGACACCCACTTTCCTCAACAGTGTGCATCAGAATTTCCTCACCAACGTGCATCAGAAATTCCTCACCAGTGTTAATCATAAATTCCTCACCAATGTGGGTGCATTTTTTGTCCTTTCTGGTTGCCAATTTCATTTTTTCTTGTTGCAAATTTCAACGCTCCCTCTCAAAAAGAAAGGAATTCAATCTATCCTAATATGATAACTTGGGAATGTTCTGCATGCAACAATTCTCTAGTGTTGTTTGCACCTGCAACTCCTAAAATTGAATGGCCTTCAAACAACTGAATCAGTATAATGCATTTGACATCAAAGTCTTATGGTTTTTTCTACCTAATGCACCCTTCTACTAGACTCTTTGCGCTGTTGCTGACATCTGCATATGTTCCCTCTACACTGTTTCCAACTCTGATATGTGCTTCATCATCCAACATCTGTGAATCTGATTTTTGTCTTCCTGACATCTGACTACATCAATCCAAGTGATCCTTCTTGCTACTACTGTACTGTGTGCTCCTTGTATCTAGGTTCGATCCATGAGACACACCATCTCAATGGACCCTTCCCAATTTTATTCTTGGGATTATATCTGTACATCGCCCCAACTCTCACCTGGAGGTATAGCTGCATGTACTCCCTCTACCCATTTGGTTCGAAATTTCCCCCTACTAGTGGTCTTTACTTGAGTGGATGCCTCCACTAGGTCTCCTCTCTACTTCTCTAATTGTGGCTGCTCCACAACATTCTGAGACTGCTTCTGAGGCTACATGTTGAGAGATAATTTCTCCCTCTCAACCACCAAGCCACTAACCACTTCTTTGCTCCTAAAATCTTTGCATGCATCCTCGACCTCGAGAGCATACAAGTTCTTGACTCTTAAACCAATTTTTTTCACCTGTCCCATGGCAATGTGTTTAAGGAACACCTTTCCTCTTATAAATATGACATCATAACCATGGTCTTCCAATACCACTACGAAGATAAGATTCTTCCTTAGGCTAGAATATACAAAAAATCTTCTAGTCTGAGAGGGTAGCCAGACTCCCTCTAAAAGGTAATTGTACCTATTTCAGTCACGATATAAGTCTCGTCATCTCCAAACTCCATATTTGGCTAGAGGTCCTTCTCCTCCAAGTCACTGAATAGATATTTATTCCCTGTCATATGGAATGAGTTACCGTTGTCTAGATACCACATGCATCCCATTACAATGTTGGTCATGCATGCAATGAGAGTAAAATCAAGCTCGAATTGTGAAGCTAACGCTTCACCCACTACAGCTGCATTCTCCTTCTTGCTTGCCTTCTTCTGTGGATAATTCGAGGCATAGTGCCCATGCTCGTGACAGTGAAAACATTTGATCTTAGACAAGTCTCTCTTGCCCTCTTTGCCTTAGGACTTCTTTCCTTTGGCTTTATTTCCTTTTCTGACTAATGCACAATCTTTGTCTCTGTCTTTTACGAAGGTCCCATCTCTGATGCTCTGCCTTATTTCTTCTATTACCAAGTCAGACGAAAAACGCTCCCAGTTTAGTAACTTCCCCCTCCCATTCACATAGTCTTGGTAACTATTCCAGATATTGGGAAGGCCTAGAAGTGCTAGGCTTACCAAATCATCCTAGGCTACAGTCACACCAACACTTCCAAGCTCATTTTGACATTAGAGTGAACTTCAACAAGTATGTTGGTATCATCTCTCCCTCCTACATCTTGAGCTTTCTGAGCTTTTCCTTCAGCCCAACTTCTTGTGGTTGCTGCTATTTTGAAACATATTTGTCAAGGCCTTTCACATAGCATATGGAGTCTCCTTCCCATGGATACTTGAGACAATATGATCTTGAACTCCCTCTAACAAGATCCTTCTCGCATTTGCTACCTTCTTCTGCCATGCATCAATAAGTTGGGAATTTTCTACTATGGGCTTGGGAATATTAGTATCTATGAATTCCTTCAACCCGTTTTCCTCCAACACTGCCTCCATCCCATCCTTCCATGCTATATAATTCGAATTTCCCTCAAGATCATATTCGAGTCTGTTAGCACCTGAATTGGACCCCAGGCTGCAAAGGCAAAACAGGGTAACAACTAAACCACGCTCAGCCTTGTAGCTAGCCCTACAAGGACAGGAGAGGGCTCTCTCCATAGAATAGATATTCAATAACACAATAATGAACTGATTTTAGGCTAGATATATAAATGGGAAAAGGGATTTAATAAATGATTGAATTTTCAGGGATGTATGGGACAAAAGGACAGCATGAGCTGAGGAATTAAGTCGAGGACACAGAATATTTCATGGGGCAAGATAGGAAGGAAAATTAGAAATTAAAATTTAAATGAGGATGGGATGGAAAGACTGGTGAGGAGCTTAAAAGGGCACTGTAAATGGATCTTTTTCAAACAGAAGCAAAAACACAGAGCATGAATGATTTCCCAAGGCAGAGCATATAAAATGGATTCTACCTTTCTATCTTGAAAGCATTCAAAGGAAATGTTTATGGATGAATGGAACACATAAAAATTCACATATGAAACAAAGGAGAAAAACAAATGCTAAATCTCATACGACATGGATCCCACAAGTCAGAGCTGCATCTCTTATTAATTCCTGTCAAACTGTACAATGTAGCGCAGAGATGTTCTTTCCACACTTTACCCTAGAACTCCCCCTTTTACAAATGATTTACAATACAATAAATAAACTCAAAATGTGGGAAAACATATCGATGAAAATAGGGAATTGTTTAACAGCACTGAAAAACTGAAGAGCCAACTATCTGTCCTAAGAAGGAGCAGTATTACATTTTTCCACTTGAATTTGCTGATAACCAATGAAGAGGTGAAACCTGTGGCGTAAATCCCTTTGAATTGTAACTGAAGACAAAATAGGCAATCCAATCGTATTTCTTTGTTGTTGTAGATATCTTCGTTTTAATTTAAGCTCTTGGCCTTTGACTGTTCGCTTTCCATTATTTATTTATTCTCTGACCTTTAATAAAATGTCGTAGAAATAGAACTGAATGAAATTATATGCTTTGTGAAGGGTAAAATGAATTTTAAATGGGAAAAAGGAAGGGAGATGGAGGCAGGACCTGCATATAAATCGCAATCGCAATTGGAGCGGGGCGGAGAGTGATCGCAATCGCAAAATTTGCGATGCGATCGGAGGAAGGGTTAAGACTTGCGATCGGATGGTTTGCGATGTGATTGGAGGATTTGCAATGCGATCGGAGGGTTTGCGATGCGATCGGAGGATTTGTGATGCGATCGGAGGATTTGCGATGCGATCGGAGGGTTTGCGATGTGATCGGAGGATTTGCGATGCGATTGCATGGCAAATATTTTTGATGGGCTCATCGGGGCATACAAATGAATTTCTCGATTTGCGATGGGAAGCGGGGTTTATAACTTAAACGTTATTATAAAGTTTAAGGGGTCATGGAAAAGGGGAAGTGGTTTATAATTAAATCGCAAATGTACAAAAAGATTTATCATGCGTTATTATCATCGGAAGGGGGAAAAAGGGGAGGCTTAGGGATATAAAACTTTAATAAAGCAAAGTTGAATGGAAAAATGGGAAATAGGGGATATATGGGGATATAGGGATTTTTACTTCACTTAAGCATAAATTTCAATCTAGAAGTCAGTTTTGAGAGTGATAGTATACCGTTGGAAAGCTCTTTCTGGGCTCTTTCTGATGGATCTGCTTTGAAGATGATCTGGTGCTGAACATGCTGCGGAAAACTTCTCTGAAGGCAGGGACATCACTTTGTGGAGATAACAGATTCTGAATTGTGACTGAAAGGCAAAGTATTATGTTTTCACCTCAAAACATGGTTTTGAGGTGAAAATTACACCAAATTGAATGAATGATATCTCTGATCCTCTTGGTGCTATAAATTTGAGTTTTATTGACTTCCTCATGACCTTGCTGATCTTTATTGACATTTGACTCATTAATTTGACTATGGTGAGACCCTAGAAACTAATGAGAACCATCCTATGACCTACTGACATGATTTTGAGAATGAAAGTGGCTAATGACTAAAGACCATAGAAAGGAAAATCAGCAAGTACCTGATGAGGGAAAACTAATAACAAATTACTACCATCAATGAATCCATGACCTAATGGAATGGTGAAATTGATTATTATGGGACTCATAATATGAAAATGCAAAGAGTAATTTTGATCACTGATGGAAGTATGACTAGACTGACATTAACAGAGTCTCAAGCCATTGAAAGACATCTTGATCTGTTGTTGGATCATGAAGAATAAATCTGAAAATTTGAACCTCTTCTAGACAAACTCAATTTGTTCTCTTCTATTGTGATTCCTGGTGCTCTAATACCATATAGAAATATCACTCTCATACCATGTAGAAAATATACCAATGGAATGCAATCTGATCTTGTGATGTACTAAAACAAGATACTGAATCCTTCTACAATATTTGCGCAATACAAAACATGATCACTCAATCACATGCAAGTAAGAGAAAGAAGTAAATCAATCGAACAACACAAGATGTTCTTAGGGAAAGAAATTTCTCAAAACCCCTCTATCTATATTGTGTATTAATTCAAGTAATCATGAAACAATACAATTCTTAATCTCTCATGAGATTCTACAACACTCTCCTGACTATCTCACTCCAATCCTGCTAAAAAATGGCCTACAATGCTCAGGAAAATTAGACTAAAACTTATCCAATTCTGAGCCTCTGCTCAGCCTAGCCTTGCTCAGGAAATTCCTAGAGAATTAGCTCCCTATTAAATAGAAAAAATAACCTTCCTTGATTGCACAATGCTTCATGGCATCTCAATGACTCTCTAATTGCACGTGGAAAATTTTCTATAAATACAACTGATAGTTATGTTCCCTTTAACCTCTGTCTCAATTGGGTCTTCCTCAGAACTGACATGCATGCATCTATTAATAGTGAATTATCAGTTATACGATTGATCATTACTTGTGAATTAAATCTATTTTAATTCACTAGACCTCTCACTAGCTCATCACTCAATTAGAACTAGTTAAACTGATTTTAACTCAATTAATTGAGTTAAATAATTCACACCTGCACCTCACTGATGCATAAACTGCAACTAGACCCCCAAAATATTATAATCACTCTACATGCCTCATATTAGACCTTCAACTCAAATTTCTTGAGCTAACTCAGTCATCATGACTTAGTTAACTAATACAAGTTGTTATGAGATGAAATTACAATTTGTTGTCCAAATTATTTAAGGGAAAAATAAATTAGACGCCCCACATTCCTTACTAATGTGCATCAGAATTTCCTCACCAATGTGCATCGGAAATTCCTCACCAATATGAATTTGAATTTTATCACCAATGTGGGTGCATTTTTTGTCATTTTTGGTTGCCAATTTCACTGTTTCTCATTGCAAATTTCAACAAATGATGGAGAGATACTTTGTGGAGGAGAATATAATTTTTTGGAAATGTAATGGGCCATTCATGTCCTCTATTCTTTAGTTTTCTTGTTTTAATTTTTTTGTAAGTTTTGATAGGTCATTTTATGATATAGTAAAGATTGCAATGCCTACCGACTCTTGATGTATGTACTATGTGCTTAAGGAATGTAACTCAATTTCAGTTGAGATACATTGTGTGTATACTCTGATATAATCAATATTCGAGTATTCACACATATGCAAAAAACTATCATGTGTCTCGTGTCCTTGTGTAATTATGTTTTTATAAATATTTGTCAATTAGTATGAAATATTATGATTAAGTTTAAGAAATAAGATACAACCCAAACAAAATCTCCTATATACAAACATGAGTAATAAGGAAGCAAGGATTGTGTTTCTATGTCCATGGGGTGTAATGAAGCTTCGATGGTTTCAAGTTGTAGTGGTAGACTTAATAGATGGAGGTAAACTAGATAACATCATCTTGAGTTGCTAGCCATTACTCGCATACATTTATCCATGCATCATAACACACTTCAATGGGAATGGATTCTACATTCCATTTTGAAAACTCAACTCTTTTTCTTGTTTTATCGGAAATCCTTTGGAAGGTTGAATAATGCATGTGGAAATACGAGAACATAAATAAAAAATTTCCATACTCTTTGTTAAAATCAAAGTTAAAATCAATTGGATGTTGACAGATTGTTTAATAAAATTACTAAAAAACATCTAGGGTTTTGAAAGTATAAAACCAACAACAATTGGTTTGATGAAAATTTTGGGCTAAGTTTTCATCCAAAAGAGTGCTTTTAGGTCGTTGTGAAGTCATTATATGAGAGAACTCTCACCTTGGATGTTACTTTTATAGATACAATATTTTTTTATTGAGGAAAAGATCTGGTTTACGTAGGTTATTTTTATCTCTTAATCATGGCACTACTCTTTGTTGGTAACCAATTAGAAGATACTAGTATTCTTTGTACATATAACATTTTGAAAACAAAAATCTCGCACCCAATGCTTCATTTGCATAGTGGCATTAAGGAAAATGAGTAGAGCTCCTTATTTGTGGTCAAAATTTTCTAGGACCCGTAAGGTCTATTAGAACATAATGGCCTCTTTCAAAGAAACCATCCTTGGTGTATAATGCCCTAACATTTTTTGGAGTATTTTCTAATTTGCAAGTTTAATGGTCTTTAATCCTCACTAAAAGAGATCCTAGATGCAATGTCCAATCAAAGAAGTTTGTTCATCATAGTAACATGGATTGTTAATGCAGGACTCTGGTTCGTGGGAGGAGTGTGTCTCTTTATGAAACCACAGTGCTTTATCTTGTATATAAGATCTTTATAAAAATTCTCAATTTGGTTAGATTGTGTAGTCTCCCATTAGAATACCTAGGTTCCTCCATTGTACAAGCCATTGATATTTTTTTAAGTAAATTTAATATCCCAACATTAAAAAAGTAGGTAAATTTATTATAACAACATTAAAAAAATTAAGGTAAATTTATTATCCCATCATTAAAAAAGTAATAGCTATTCTTCTAATATGTCTTTATTTTGAAAATACGATAGATAACGAGAAAGGATGGTTTGCGGTAGTGTTTTTCACAGCCTTGTTGTTTCGGCCGCCGCCGACACTCAGCTTACAGCTTCCACTCTAGCTTCAGACGCCTCCTGTTGCACCATTAAGACCGAGGATGAGCTTGTAGCTGTAATGGTTGTAGCTCTCGAGTGAGAAGTGGCCCCTTCTGGGTCAATTACTCCACATCGCATTGCAGCTGCTCCCATTGAAGTAGATGCCCTCTGCTTTACTGCTGCCAATAGGGAAGATCATTGGGCTACAGACAGCCATGCTACTGCTACTGCGGTGATAGTACCAGAGAATGCAAGCGTTTACATCAGGGATGAATTCCCGGTCTGGTCTTGTAAACCCGTCCTCCACAATGTTGCGGGAGCCACTGCCTATGCCTCGTTGCAGCCTTGCCTCTCGGATCTGCTCTCTGGATGCGCTGAGGAGTCTCATCCAGTAGGAAAAAATATGACTCTGTTCAGCACTGATAGGCAGAAGTCCTTCCTCAACAGGAAAACAGATCAGGCTAAGGACATCAAAGACCAGGCAAGAACCACCAAGATAACTTCCACATTGACATATGGCAGCCAATATTTCTCAGCTCTACTCTATCCTACTTTCTAAATCCATATATCTCTTCTCACATGTCAATCCATGCTGCTTTGGGTCCGCTCAACGGATAGATTTTAGCAGCTCTTACACGCCCTTGAGTACAGGCTGGGGATTCCCACAACACTTCAGAGACTTCTTTACGAAGGTAAACAACTTGATGCCTCTTTCCCCCTTTCATTCTACAACATTGAAAGAGATGCTACTCTAGTTTTATCCCTTTGTTTAAGAGGAGGAGCCACAGGAAATTCCTCTATTGCTCCAGCGTTCTCCTACAAGGACGTTGTCCATACACAGCCCAAGAAAGATGCCCAAACCCTTGAGACCCCCAAGCCTTTTCTGGTTGATAAATTAGAGGAGATCCCCTCCATTGAGATATCCCATCTAGATCTGGCAGATCAGCTTCAAAAATTTGCAAAAACCACTATCATATGCAGATTCAATGGGCTGTGGCTTCGTACAAAGGAGCTCTATGAGTGGATCTACGACAACTGGACCCAAAAATGCAAGATCAGCTTCTGCTCAAAGGATTTCTTCATAGTCATGTTTGATCACATCGAGGATTATCATCATGCCCTAATAGGAGGCCCGTGGTTTTGGGGAATAGCGGGGCTATTCATTACCCCTTGGTTCCCTGATTTCGACCTAGCACCAACAGTCATTACCAGGACTCCAGTTTGGGTCAGGCTTCCCAATTTACCTGCCAATTTATGGCACCTTACAGTCTACCGAGGTATAGGTAACACCTTGGGACGTTATCTGACTATAGATCACTTCCGGGAGTCATAAGGCCTATACACATACTATAGAATATGTGTGGAAATAGACATAAGTAAAGGTCTGCCATACCGAATTAATCTCAAGATAGGGCATTTCATTTGGACGCAGATCCTAGATTATGAAAATACTGCCTTCCGCTGTCGCCATTGTCATCAAATGGGGCACCTTCAACATACTTGTCCCACATTCCTTGGGAAAAAAAAGGAAAAAAATTCTAAATCCAAATCCAAAAGATGGATACCATGTAGTCCACCTCCCTTGGATGATTTTAAGTCCTCGAGTTCAGAGGATGAGGAGGTTGAGGCAGACATAGATCATGCACAATAGAAGAATGATTTGTCTTCCACCGCTCCTGAGGATCCTCTAGACACGACGATATCTCAGAAACACACTCATGAGACCTCCTCCTCAGATTCAGATAAGGAGGCTCCTTACTTAGACAACTCTAGTCTACAAGTGGTTCTTGTCTGTCCACTCCAAGACGGATGGGTAAAAGTTATCAAAAAGAAAGGGAAAAAACCTCGCAAGGAGGCTTCTGCCCATTCTGGATAGAATCAAGCTCTTTTCGTCTCGTTCTCTTTGTCATGTTTCTTAGCTCTTTTGCGTGTTTCTCTTATTCTCTTTGGGACCCAAGTTGATAGTCCATCATTTCCGGTTAGCCCATTTCTTGCCTATCTTAGCTGTAATCACACCTTGTACTATATGTTTACTTAATAGAATTAGTCTAATTCAAAATTAAAAATAAAAATAAAAAATAAATAAATAAAAATTATATATATATATATATATATTTCTTTATGCTTTTTGACTATATTGGCTTGAAAAGTAAAAATTAAAGTGTTAAACAACTTTCAAACCATTGAAACCTAGCCTAGCCTTTTCGACACAACGTGTAGCAAGCTCATTTGCAAAGGCCAAGATTTGAAATGCCTCGTATCAATGGAAATATTCTCTAAAATAGACCACCATTGTTCGGTGGGTCCAAGTAAGACTAAATTTAAAACTACAACTATGATTTTATTTTTATCCCTCATCGGATGTGACAAAGACACTGATGCCGTCATGACTCACGAAGCTAATCCACGCTTATCGGTTTTCCAATCCAGTCGTCAAATTCACAATCCTGCTAACAGGTAGTGAGATATCCAAATAATCTTTTTATTCATAAGCGGGGATAGCTCAGTTGGGAGAGCGTCAGACTGAAGATCTGAAGGTCGCGTGTTCGATCCACGCTCACAGCATTTAATTTAAAAATTTATTATTATTAAAAACAATAATTAATTAATTTTACATGATTTATATAAAAATATAAAATAATTTTATGAACCTTAATAATATCATATTTCTACTATATTAAGATCAAGAAATGTTTTAATGATCTCCGATATATAAATCACAAAACAATATAGAAGAAAAACGACACCTCACGGATCTCCGAAACGTAATCCTTTTTATATATTATTTAATAAAATCACAATATCAGAAAAAATTAACTTAGTAAAGCATGGCTTTATTAATTAACCAATGGATTTTATCGTAACGGTTTAGCACCATACCCTCGTACTTTATCAGAATTTATTTTTCAATGACGTTGTATATGTGAATATAATCATCAAAGAGACAAAATCAGATTATAACGATGTTTGCAGTTTTGGTATCCATCCTAATTTATTTTCCAATGTTGTTTTACATGAGAATATAACGAGGAAAGAAAAATCAATAGGTTGTCTATTATAAATAAAAATATATATTATATAGTTTGATATTTAGTATGATTCTATATTTATCTTATCACAATAGTATCAACACTTAAAATATTATTGACATTTCATTATCTCAAACCTTGATTTTCAAGATATATAATTAGAAATTTAAATATTGTGTAAAATAAAATTAAAACATTGTGCATAATAGTTGTACTTTAGCATGTTCTTATTTTGTCTTCATCGCAATCTCATGTCAATCAATGTATCAACTTGTGCAACCATCATTTGAAAACCCAACCTGTGCAGTCATACCTAAGGGATGACCCCTTCCTGTCATCGCTCGCACAATCGATAAAACTCATAGTAAATGCATCCAGAAGGAGTCATGAGGCCGTTTTTGGAAAGGGTATCAACAATTGAGTTATATTCCCAAAACACATATTCAAATGAGATCCTTTGAAATGTATCTTTCAATACACTAATCCTTCTCATTCAATTTTGCAGAAGTTGTGGAGTAAAGGTGACTCTAACTCTAATCCAATCAATGACCACCTTGGAGTCACCATATATACTAATAGCTTCTAATTCAAGCCACCTTGCACAATATAGCAAACCCCATAACACAACCATCTCGGCCCTCCAATTTGTTCCTTCACCACAACCCCAAAAAAATTATATTGCATTGTCATAAAGACATCTATATGAGCACCACAACCACAACAAACTTATTGTGTGGCCCCGTCAAAATATATAACAAGATATTGAGGAGTATGTGAGATTGCCATGTTTCTCCAAGGCTTATCACATCGAAACATCCTCCCATATTCCTTATATGAAGCACAAATCTTGTCCCAAGTTTTGTTAAAGTCATATGAGCATCCTGCAAAAATCATTGCATTCTTTCCTTTCCATCTACCCCATAAAATAAAAAACGAAAGAGTTTGATTTTCCTTGAATTGAATCATCCACCTCTTGATGCATTCATCCATGGATATGTAGTATCAACTCGAAAAAATGTTTACACTGTGTAAAACACCGTTCCATGTGGTAATAACATAGGGACATTGAATGAATAAATGTATAATGTCTTCACTCTCACCCATACAAGGATAGCATCTACCAAGACCAGGGAACCCTCTTTTGCACAAATTCTCCTAGGTGAGGACCTTCTTCCCCCAAACCAGTCATTTGAAAATTTTACTTTTTAGAGGCATATGCCAGAACCATACAGTCTGAAACTGCAATAGTCTCAATAGCTTGTAGAAAAAGTGAAATCAGCTTGTATATATCTAATACATCAATCTAACCTAGAATGAGAGCATCATTCCATCTAAGCTTGTATTCCATGTGACTAACTAATATCACAACCCATTGTAATTGCGTAATGTATCGCTCCCAAATATCAGTGTTCTCACCATCAATACCCAAACCATTACTCCTTGCCATGTAGGAATAAGCTGTAATGCATCAAATGTGTCCAAATTTTGATTTATAAAAAATATGCCCCTCTCTTGTAGATGATGAGTGATCAAGTCCAGGAGCGTTTGAGCACCTCATAGTCCAAGGATTGGGTCAATCCCCACTTTAACAAAATCACCATATCCTATCTCCCATTGAAGATTTTCCAATATCTATTTTTTTCTTTTTCATAAAACCATTCCATATGTGTGATCCATTTTTCTTGAAGCCATCCTAGCCCTGTAACATTCCATAAAAGTTTGATTTTTAAAGTATTTCTCCTTTATTATTGATTTCCAGATCCCTATACCACAAATGGCCCTCCAAAAACTCTTTGACAATAGAGCCCAACAAGATATTTTTGTCTTTTAAACCCCATCCTCCACAATCCTTTGGTTTTGTAATTTCATCCCGTCAAACTAAATTGATTTTTTTTACCATCCCTCGCCCCAAACCATAAAAATTGTGATGATGGCATTGATTATTTTAATGACCTGAATAGGTAGCATAAATAAATGAATCTAATACAATACAGTGCTCTGCAACACCAATTGTATGATGATCATTCTTCCCCCCATCATCAGCCATCCATGTGTCCAATGTGACAACCTGCAACCAATTTTTGTTATTATCCATTTCCAATCCATAGTGTGATAACAATTTGGCTTCAATCTGTAGCCTAGCTAGGAGAAACATTCATCTAAAGGAGAGATCCCAACATCAAATGTGTATGCAATCTTGGAAATGATTTCCTATTATTCAGAGGCATGGAGGAGTAAAGATGTTAAAAATTTCATAAATAGACTAGATCATCCCCAAAATTTTAGATGATGAAAAATAGATTTTTCTGGTGACATGTGGATACTTGTTGAAAGATAAGAACATTATCAACAAACATAAGATGAGTTATAGATACCTTCTTACTGACTTGAATTGCAACATAACCTTTATCGATCTTTAATCCTACAAATATTTTCTTGCTATGTCTATCAATGATAAGAAAAAATAGAAGTGGAGAAAGTGCACAACCTTGTCTCATCCCTCTATGAACCTTGAAGAAATTTTTGGGCATTCCATTAATCATAACAACATATTTAATTATTGGCACGCATGCCATGATCTAATCCACCATTCTAATTGAAAGGTTGATATTGTACATAATCATCCTTAAGAAACGCCAGTCAACACTATCATAGACCTTGTGAAGATCCAACTTAAGTACAATAGCCTCATTTTGTTGTGACTTAATCAAATGAATGCACTCTTCTACAATGGAAACATCATCTTGAATATGTTGAATCCTCAAAAAGCCAAATTGTTCCATCAATATGAAGTCTGATAGCTTCCCTTTCCTTCGGTTAGAAATAATTTTTTAGATCATTTTGTAAGTGATATTGCATAAATATTTCGACCTGTAGTCCTTAAAGTAAGTAGGATAGGAATACATAGGGATGAGTGTGAGGAAAGTGGCATTAATAGGACTGGAGACCATTCTTTCATGCCTAGTTTTCTCTACCAGATTCAATAGATCCTCACTGCATAATATCCATGAAGTGAATGAAGATCTCAATTGTCCATCCATCTGGTCCTGGACATTTATCCCTGGAAAACATATTTAAGGACATATGTCAACTCCCCCATCATAATTGGCTAGTCAATCTTCATAACATCCTCCACCACGAACATCTGAGGAAATGAATTAGTAAATTTCATTTGATTATCTATGTCAACATTCTCCCTTTCTTGAAAAAAATCCCCAAAATATCTTAGAGCCTCCTTGTGTATCTCCCTAGTAATTGTGAATATTTCACTAGAATCAAATGCAATCTCCCAAATTGAATTCATGTGCCTACACATCGAGGCATATTGCTGAAACAACCTAGGTTTTTGTTACAAACCTTTAGCCAAACAACGCAAATTTTAATCCTCAATTTCTCTTCCGGTAGCTTAATAATATGTATTTTGCATTCTTCCATATCTCAAATCTCTTGAATATGTGATTGATATAAAACCATGCATCTTTCTCATTGTTTAAACGAACCATTTATGCATCAATCTCCTTTAATTCCTTTTGTTTTTATCTCAGCCTCAAATTTTCACCACTCTTTTGAGGTTGCGCAGCTTCAAAGAGACCAACTCCATCCATGACAATTTATCAGAAATTGTGTATAGGGACAGGGTGTTGTGAATTAATTTACAAAATTTTATCTCCCCTAACCAGTATTGATTAAACTTAAATGAAACCTTCTAGATCTGATCTCCCTTCCATTGGAGAATGATTGGGGCATGGTTCAAAAGAAATGCAGGAGAAACCCATGATCACTAAACCGCATCATATCCAACATATTCTCATGCACCATAAAATGGTCCAAATTTTTATCAATATGTTTGTGACCATCCCGCCCATTTTTCCATGTTGGCACTAAAGTATTTAGATGAATTCCCACCAAGGAATGTACTTAAAAATTATTTTTAAAATATGGCCCCATACGATCCATTTTGTATCTCTATCCCATGCATTCCTCTTCGGATACAGTGAGGTTCAAGTCCCCAACAATGATAAGGGATTCAATATTCAATATGCCAATTTCATCCATTTAATCCCAAAATGCCCCTCTATCCTGGTATGGCGCATAAATATTTAGTAGATGGATACGTTGGGTTAATCCACGAAAAAACCCAGTGAGAAAGCTCCATACAAATGATTTATAAGCCTCTAAATCAATCCAAAAAGGATTCCACATTGCAACCATACCCCCCCGATAATCCATTAGAATATGTAGACACTATCTTCCAACCCTTACATATAGACATTAAATATAACCTATATTTTTCTCCAACCACCATTGTTTCTTAAATCAAGATGATCTTTGGTCCAATAGACTTAACCAAATGCTTAAGGGATAATTTTTTGGGGGCATTCCCCAAGCCCCTGAAATTAAGGGAAATAATATTCATGGAGGAACAATAGACACAGTCATAGAATCTCTAAGGGCCTGAGATACATACAAATCCATAATTGATACCTCATGTAGGTCCATATCATCAAAAAAATCTAGAGCCATAACCACCGACCTATTGGCTTTTGTTTCCACCTTGGAATGCCCTTTCCTCTTATGCCTAATAGTAAAATTCATGGTAGATGAAGGACTAATAATAGGCCTGGTAGATGGATCTATGGCTCTGTGAATGGTGAGAGGAAGAAAATCCATAGCCAGATTATGTGTAAGGGTCTTAATATCACTACCAACCGAATTGGTATGTGAGAGACCACCTAGAAAGGAATCAAAGAGGATGGTATGTGGATCATTATTCAAAACATGAGCATTGAGATTTAATGGATTACCCCCACAATCGCCCCTCTTCTCAGGAATCCCCCCAAGGAAAAAATTAATGATAACTTCATCTGAGACGAGATGGATATGGGCCAATGGGGAGGAATCAGAGTCTCTGATTCCATGCCTCGTGAAATCAAGCTACAACATTGATCTCTGATGCACACCTTTAGATTATGAAACTAGGTCAATGGCATTGATGGAAAAATACCAACAAATGAAAAGAAACAACAACAAGGAACACTAAAGGAGCAACAAAACAAAGGAATAACAAAGGAGTAGTAGCAAGGAACAACAAAGGAGAAACAAAGGAGTAGAAACAAAGGAATAGCATAAGGTGAAGGTGATATGGACAACAAAGGAATAAAAAACGATTAGCAACAAGGAACAACAAAGGAGTAGAATCAAGGACCAAATGAAAAAGGAGCGACAACAAGGAAAAGAAGAAGAAAAAGAATGGAAAAGGAGCAGCAAGGGAACGAAAAAGGAATGACAAATGAGCAACAATGAGGCAAAGAAGAGCACTAAAGGAGCAAGAAATAATAAACAAGGTAAGGATGTTGTAAGAGACTATTAGCAAAGGAATAAAAAGAGCATGCAAGGTAGAATAGACAATGTTACAGAGTTTAGTGTGTAACATAAATCAATTGAAGAGAGAGATGCAAGGCTTGTTGCAGACTATGTGAATGAGATTGTTTAGTTTGTGATGCTTGGGATGTTGATGAGCTGGTGATGTTGGATTATATTTTTGTATAAATATGATGAGTGAGATATTGTGATGCAAGGCAAAGGAAATACTCCATGCCAATCAAGGCAAGACTCAAGGTTTTTGAGGCAATGGCATGAAGAAGTAGTGATACAAGATGTTGCAGAATAGATATATGGCTTTGGAGAGTGATGCATTACTTTCATATGTTGCATGCATATTTCTTATATGGGAGAGTGATTTTTTTTCCATATGTGTTATGATGTTATAATGTGTTTTTTGCTTGCATATGTTGGCATTATGTTGATGTTGGTGTGTTTAATCATTATAGATGGCTCAAAATAATATTTGAGAATGTATTTGTGCTCTTATATTCAAAATATGAAGAGTTTAGAAATATATGAGTGGAAGACAAAGAGTTAATCTTATTCAGTACATATTCTTATGTGGAATACAAACAACCAACAAACTATATTTATAAAAGATGTTGTTTTTGGAAGGAAGCGGATGTTAGAGAGTTAGAGAGTATGTGAGCTGATTTGAATTTTTTATTACTTGGCACATATAGAACAAATGGGAAGAATATTTTAGGAGAAGAAGAAGCAGGAACAGAGATGGAGATATGCATATTTCTAGACTAGGTAACTAGCACATTGTTTTTTCTTTATGTATCAGTGGATTGTAGTCACCTTTCAAGTTGTGGATTGATAAATAACAAGTTGGAGCTT
This sequence comes from Pinus albicaulis, assembly GCA_034641835.2. Lineage (NCBI taxonomy): Eukaryota > Viridiplantae > Streptophyta > Pinopsida > Pinales > Pinaceae > Pinus > Pinus albicaulis. Next base: position 1,130,381,847 of record CM076574.1, read on the forward strand.
TTTGAGGTAGGAGCCTCCTGTGGGTTATAGCTACATAAAACTAATGGGAGTTGGATCTTACTTTCATGTTGTAGCATACAAAAAAATCGAGGTAGCAACCTCCTATAGGCCGGAGCGTATAGAAAATCAGATGTAATAAGGGAGTATGAGCTTGCCTTTGCATCAAAACAATGCCAAAGTTATGGTTTTCTCCATTTATGGATTTCCAATTATATCTAGTGTCCACATGTGTTGCTATCATGTGTTGATGTGATGTTTTGGTTTACTTATTACTTGTTTTTCACATATTAAATCAGTTGGTAATTATGTGTTAATATTTTCATTTAATGTTTCAGTTAATTATTTAAAAGAAAATAATTTTAATGTCCATGAATGTACTGAACTGATTCACCCCCCCTCTAAGCTCAGTTAAGTTTTGATCAATTGGTATCAAAGTCAGTTCCTTCGGTGTAAGCCTAAAAAATTGAAGGTATACCTAGTTAAGTCATGGACTATTATAGTGTACTTCTAACTACAAAAAACTTTCACGAATGGAAAGATAAGTAAAATATTAGTTGATATCGTATGGATCTAGTGTATGGAAGCTATTATTTGATGATTATTGTAAATAATCCCTCTCTAAGTAAGATCGACAATGGAATTCTTAGGAAAAAGGTGTAATGTGTAATAATATTCACAATAAGGATCTTGATATAGTGATAGATTTAAAGTCTACAAAAGAAATTTGGGAAATGGTACAGCTCATGCATGAAGGAGACATTAGTAGTAGCACTTTAGAAAAGGAGAAGAAAAGGAAAAGGAAGAAAATTTTTTGTCTAAAGGAAATACTTCAATCAAATTAGACCTATTCTTGTACTATAAATGGATTTGATTCTCATGAAGAAAATTTATTTGAAAAAAAATTCAAGCTTGACTTAGTCTTGGCTGAAATAAAAATAATAAGGAATTAAAGACAAGACCATAAGAAACTGTTACAAATATGTGATGAAAGAGAACATGAATTTACGGAGGAAATTGTTAATATGAAGACACAACTTGAAAAGGAAAGGAGAATAGAAGAGATGATAAATAATCAGCTAAAGGAGAGAGAGGTATAGTGTGAAAGATTAGAGTCTGATATTATTTCAGCTAGAAGATAGTTAGATTAAAAGGGCAGGTTGTGTATTCAGTTAGAAGAGGAGGTTGTCTCCATAAAGAACATAGAAAAGGAAACCATAAAGGATAATGAAGAAACCCTAAAATGACCTACAAAAGAAGAAGCTAGCTACAACATGATTTGTAAAGAAGCAAAAAAAGTTAAGCAACAACATCAAGATCCAAAGAATGATATGAACAAATGGTCATTTGAAAAAAAATTATTTTCTCCTGGAGATCAATTGAGGAAATTTGGAAGATCTTAAAGGAGATTCTTTGCTCCTTTGAAATATATGAAGTGTTTTTCTTGTCATGAACTTGTTCATGTTGTAGCAGAATGTAAGAAAAATAAAATCAAGTTTAATCAGCAAAAGATGCAACAAATAAGAAGGCTCCCTCAAGTGAGAAAACAAAGAATACACTCATTCACTAGGTGCAAAAATAATTTCTATGGTTATTGTTATCTATGCAATGAATTTGGAGATAGATCTATTGAATGAAAAATGTATGTAAAGAAAAGTAGAAATGATTCAAGTAAGCACACACAATTTTCTTTCATTTCTTAGCCATATAAAATTCTATTTTTGTAGCAATTTTGACCATATGGCCAAAGACTACAAGTTTTTATATACCCTAAGGAGTTCTATATAGAAAACAGAAGAAAATCCAAGCAGACCATAGAATGAGTCAAAAGGAAATGAAGACAACAATAGAAGAAAACCAACTAAGGTATGGAAGAGGAAGGAAAAATAGCATCCTGAGACTTCAATAGAAAAATAAAGTTATCATATCATCAGGGGGGCTACTCAAGATAGAAAAATACGAATTCATTCATTATTAGATGAGAAACACCATCTCAAGGGGGGAGCATCCCAAAAATATCTTGAGAAAGATCAAAATTTTGAAGAAGAAAACTCCTGAAATCAAAATATAATATATGTGAAGAATGACATTGTTAATGAAGAGAACAAGGATGTATATGAAAATTAAAATTCCTTAGTTGAGACTGTCAAAATTTCTTCTCAAAATTGTGATGGAATGCATATTCCATCCAATTTATTTTCCTCTGAAGAACATGTATCAAAGATGTCAAAAAGTAGATTACATGAGCATGGAAGTGCAAGGGAAAAGGAGTATAAGAGGTTCTTTGTGACACAAAGGAAGCTATAAATAAGAAGGCTAAGAAAAAAAAAAGGAGGAATTTTGCAAAAGGGAAGAAACAAATAATCAAGGGCAAAGAAATTGGTGTTAAAAGGTTGAAGTTGGCACCAGTCACTAAATCCAAGCTCATGATTTTGTGCAAGTTCTACATGAAATGATACACAATTCTCTTTCTCACATGATGAAAATCATGCAATTAAATCTGAGATATGCAAGTTTATGTCAATCAATGTTTTTTGAAAAGGGATATGAAATAAAATATAAAATGGAATCTATGTAGTGAAATTCTCAAACATGACCAGCACAGACCACTGAGAGAGAATACAACTCTGAAGCAAATAATGTTTGACTAACAATTTAAGTATGTAAAGAATCATCCTACATAGAATTAAAGGAAATATCGAGCACCAGACTGATTAAATTAAAGGCATGCCATCCACATGAAAAGAGACATAGTGATATGGAGAAAACAATGCAACATCAAATAAATATCCTTATAACAAAGATTTAATGGAATGACAGTTCAATTCGTTTACAGAAGAAGAACTTGCATCATACACAGAGGGAATTAGCCATATCTCTAGAAGAGAACATACTTGTTGTAGAAAATGAGGTTCATTAATCACATATAAATCAACTCCAATCATTCGAAGAAAATGAGGCTCCAACCCACTGTTGCATTGAAATCAAAACTATATAAGAAACATGTATCTGATCCATTATCAACAAAAAAAATGAGGGAGGATGTGTTAAAGTGATTTTTCTATCAAATGAAGAAAGCTTTTGAAGCTCTTGTACATAAAATTTTTTTAATCAAATTAAAGGCTACTACCTCATGAAATATCAAGCATAGCCTTAAATATGGATTTGTGTTAATTTCTACGGAAAAGAGAAGGAAATGCTTCAACTATATCTAAGCAAATAGTTTGTGTGGAATATCAAATACTTTGGTAGGAAATTATATCACATGCAATGTAAGATCTTTGAAGAAAACCAGAAGAATCCAACGCAATTGAAATAGGAAAATTAAGAGACAAATTCACACTATGTAAAGATAAGGCAAAGTATCAAGAAAAGGAAAACAAGGAGGAATTCTAATTCACAAAACACAAACACTAGACAAGAGAGAGTTAAAAAAAATTGTATCATCACAAGCATGGTATTTGTATACAAAAGGAAATGCATCAAATTTTTCTAATAAGTAACGCAATGGTTTCAAAATATGTCAAGGCCAGGTTTGAAATGGTATTAGGTCTGAGACTATTGAAAGAAGTGACAAAGATGAAAATCATTGATTGTACAAAGGAAGAGGTAACACACATTACTGACAAAACGAACAATAATGTAAATGCCAGAAGGACGAAGAGAGGTAACACATAATATAGTTTTATATTACAAATGGATTATTTACAGTGGCATACATTGGTTATACATTTATTTGACTCCTCAATGAATATATAATGCATTGGCACATATTATCTATGTTAGGTTGAATATATATTTGCATTAAATGTTATATGTGGCCTCCTTATTGTTTATTGTGTTGAACATTATTGCGACCTCCATACATATGCAATGTTTTTAATTATTTCAGCCTCCATATATAATTATATTGCAGCCTCCACACACAATATAGAGCATTATACATGTTTATTCAATGAGAAATGTTTCAATATTATTGGAGAAAATTTTATTCATAGGTTATTTATAGCATCATTTTTCACCCTCATGTGATTCATGATTGTCTCTTTGGCCTTGGGCACCCATTCCCATAGACTTGAATAAAAGTTCATAAAAACAATGTTTAAAATCCCATACGCGGATATGCCCAGACTTTTCCACATGTATACGCGAGTCCAGAGATACTTTTCCACGTATGCCATTAAAATCATTAAAAAATATATTAAAATCCCTATTTTCGAGGCTGGGTTGATGGTTATTCGTGTAATTCAACCACCCCAGCCCGTGGCCAACTGTTTCCAATAGATTGAAACTACTTTGAGGGAGTATAAAAGCCCCTCATATGCATGGCCTAAGGGAGGGAGAAAATTATAGACATTATACTCTGTTGGAGCCCAATTCAAGTCTGATTTCCCGTGCCTCCTGCACTTCCCAGATTTTTACAGGAAACCCTTGTTTCCTGGAGATGTTCATCAGCTTATATGTCATCTCGTGTGCACAAGTCTTGAAAGAATCCTAGTGAGGCAAGGGCGGGACAGATCCGGACGACGGTCTGTTCAAAGATCGTGGAAGGATTCAGGAGATCTCTCCACCTTTCTATTATTGTACATGTTGTTCGTAATGAAGAAGAACCATCTTGTTTCCGAATTCACGTGTTAATATATGCTTGCATATATGAAAGATTTTTAATTGAACATTTATTATTGTTTATATGATGTTTCACATGGCTTACACTGACATTTAGGAAAGATATATGTTGTAAAACTAAATTTCCGTGCATGTCTCTTCTTGATTTCCAGGTTGAAGAGGAAGAAGAGTTGCTGGGGGTTTGGACCCCACGGGATCTACATCAAACGTAGGATCTATGGGTGAGTTCTACAATCCGTAATATCTAGTTTTTAGCGTACAAGTTTGATTGTGTGAGTCCTTATTGAATAGCATGCCCCGATCTGTGGAGGTTTTTGACCCAACGACCTCTAGGGAGTTATTTCCCGAAACAAAACTGGTGACTCCGCTGGGGATCACATTCTTGTGATTCCCCTATTGGGTGGTTTCAGCTGTTTTAAAGGTTCCCAATAGTTTCAATCATTATTTCCAGTCCAGTTAGTTTTTTCTCAGTCAGACTAAAGACCTGGCTCTTTAGCTAGGCTTGATCATTTTTATTTTTCATTATTTACTTTTCCATACGCTGGTTTTTCTATACACAATCGCATATACACGCAGGTTCTGTCAAAGGAAGTCACGTATACGTGGTTTTCCTTTGATACAGGTGCGTATGAACGCGTGTTTCAAAGCTGCTGAGTAGCGTATGCCTAAGAAAATTTTGAAATTTTTGATTTTTTGACTTTTTGGTCTTGTCTGCCTGTGGTGACCTGTCCCTAAAGTGTCCCTTCAGTCTCTGGATTGTGTTGAAAGTGGTTATTAGTCTTTTTCTCTTTTGTTTGGTTGAAGACTGGCTCATTTGGAAAATCTTGTTTTTTTTTTTTCGCTTGCATTTCTGATTCGAGTACCAAGATCTCTTTCTGGAGATTCTTGGTTGTTCTGCTTAATTAGGATAGAGAGCTCCTGCTCGTATGCTCTTTCCTAAATAATTTCTTGCTTTGCACTTTCATGTTTGCCTGCTTTTTGGTTGGTTTTCTTGAGTTCATCTGACTAGGTCTTGTTGTGATTTTTTGAAGAGTCATTTTTGGTTCCTTGAAGTTTTGTTTGCTGCAATATTTTGCTATTATTCTGGGCTGAGTTACTGAGTTTCTTGTCTTCCTTTTGCTCATATGAATCTTGCTACCTAGTGGCAATATAAGATTTGGAGCATTTTTTTTTAAGCTTTGCTTGAAATACGGAGATTGTTTGGCTTGGTAATTGGATAGCTTTCTTGGTCTCTTTGAAGTCTTCTTTTTACAAAATTCAAAAGCTCAAAAACATTTTGTTTTTCCATTGCTTTTGTTTTTCATTTTTTTTTTGGTTTCTTTTCATCTTTTGAAGCATTGTTGAGATTTTTTTACCTTCGGTTTCTGACTTGATTTGGGAAAGGAATTTTCATTGGTTTCTTTCTCTTATTTCGAGCATATTTTGGCGTCTTTATACTGAGAGTTTATGATTTGGGAACTAGCTTTGTGGACAGCCAGAAAAGTGATAGAACTGAGGGATTCTTGGAAATTTCTCTTTGCTTTGTTAGATTTTGCATCTTAGAGTTGGCATGCTCTTAGTAATTTTCATTAGGTGCACTTGAACATTTGTAGTCTTTTTCATAAATTTTGTGAGTGTGAGGTTTGATATCTGAAAAGAAAAAATAGTCTCGTAGAACCCGTGTAGAAATTTCTTTTCATCGAAAGGCAATTACTGCATCTGCATGTAGTTTGGTTTTCATTAATTTCTTTTCTGCGTCATAAAACATCACGAGTTTCATTTCCATATTCCCTTGACTTAATATAATAGCCAACTAAAATAAGCGCAATAATTTAAAAACAACTAGCAAGTTTTTTATTAAGTGTCATACATCAACTAGCTAGGTTGTAGGGCCTTGGATTAGGTGAGTGGAGAGTTAACTCTCCAAGGCCGCTCAAACTAAAACATAGAAGTTTATTAAATGAGTGAAATCCAACACCGTTAGGTGGACCGGGAAAGCTCTCCTCCAGAGAGTCAAGCGCGAGGGGAAGTGAAGGTTGAGAAGAGAGATACCCCCTCTCCGATTTACTGAATCTTGCCTTAAGACCGTTCTGCCCGACTGCTGATATGGATTGGTGCCCTTAGTTCCCATTCCTAGGTATCACACAGGTGACTGCGGGGGGGAATACCCGTGGTACAAGAAGCAGACGTCGTATCACTTCCAGCAGTACTTCTGGAGGGTGCCCCGGCGAAGCTTGGGTACTTGCATCGGCAAAGGCTATTGTTAGGAGGTCGGCGTAACTGTTTCTGTTACCTTCGCTAGTAGGCCTAGGCCATAATTATCCCAGACTGCTTTCGGGAGGTCCTATTTTTCGCTTTCTCGTATTTTGGTGTCCGGTCCTAATCACCCGGAGCAGAAATACCTGAAGGCTGCTTGCTTGGTTGCATCTTAGGGATTTTTGTAGTGAGTGCTATTTTCTCCTAGCTTGCCCAACTTTATGCTTTTTTGAGTCTCATTAATCTGTTAAAGTGGCTGATCAAGCGCCTCGTCGATCGAGGAGAGTTCGGGGGTTATCTCCCAAAAGTGTTGAGCCTTCTTCAAGAAGGCGTAGGAGTAATATAGCAGGTGAATATCACCCAGTGGTATCTGAAGCAGCGGAGAGAGATCCTCCGCTAGGGCTTGAAGGTGTTGTAGTTGGTTCTGGTGTTGGTTCCGAGAGGAGCACTCCGCTCACCTCGAGAGTCTTATTTCCAAGAGAAGCAGAAGAAGAAGTAGAAGTAGAGGAAGTACCTCAGTCTCCTGAGTCACTTCCATCTCCCTCTTCCTTCTGATTCTCTGTTTGTTGTTGAGTACATAGGACCTGAGTCAGAAAGAATAGAAAGTCCTTATCCATATTTTTCATACCTTTCGATGGCCACGACTGGGAACGCGACTGCGGTTGTGAGTGCTGCAAGCATTCAGACTCTTGCTTCAGTAGAAGGAGGAGGCACAATTGCTATATCTTCGATTGCTTCTAGTACTGCTGTGTTTGGCTCTGGTTTCACCCAAGCACAAGCTTCTCAATCTGGTCCCTTTTGTTTTGGAATGCCCATTAGTGGGATTCCTTCGTTTTCCTTTTCCGCTGCTGCAACTGCGTCTGCACCCATGTCTTCCATGGCTAGTGGGTCAGCTTCTTTTCAAGGGTTCCCCTTCGGAAGTGGGCATATTCCTAGTTCAAATCCTTCCTTAGGGTCTTTTCCTTTTACTTCTCAGACTCAGAGTTTTAACCCTTGGTCTGGAGGTCAGAGTTCGACTACCTTTACAGGTTGGAACCCTGTATTTACAGCAGTGGGGGTAGGGAATCAGTTTCTTGTTGGTCAACAAGGGAATGTTTCTTTCCCTTTGTCAAGTGCTTATCAGGTTCTTTCCCCTCTTTATAGCGCTTGGAACCCCTACCAGGGGGTTTCCTCTTTATTCACTACTTTGGGGGGGGGGGAACTGGTCCGGTCTATGGTAACTCTACGTTGGGAGGGGTTCCTTCTCCAAATGCTGGGTCCTATGGCCCAACATTTTCTATGAGTTCTTTCTGGCAACCTGGTGCCTCATCAAATCCAGGTTATTCTTTTCAGAATGTTGGGAGTTCATCCTACCAAGGATGGAATCCTTAGGCTCCTCCTCGTTTACCTTTTCTGGCAATGTTGAACTTTCCAGATTTGTCGAAATTGACGAATGATCCGATCCGATATTGTCCGGGGTGGTCTCCGGTTCCTACCAAACTACCTTCAGACATTCCAAAGTTTGAAGGCAAGAATGGAGAGGACCCGGCTGATCATATCACCACTTTCCATTTATGGTGTTCATCTAACTCCCTGATCGAGGATTCGATTAGGTTGAGGTTGTTTCAACGCACCTTGACTGGAAACGCTGCCAAGTGGTACATTGAGTTAACTGGGGGCAGTTTTGCTACTTTTGGAGATTTTGCTACTATATTTCTAAATCATTTCCAGTTGCCTGTCCATTTTGATGCCGGGACTGAACTCCTAGCTAGTTTTAAGCAGGACGACACAACCCACATTTTTGATCATATTCAGGAATGGAGGAGAAGGAAGAGGCTCATTAAAGCTTATATTCTGGGAGAATTTCTTTTGGAATGGTTTTAGAAATCTCTGCAGGCAGATATTTCTAAGGATGTATCCCTCTCAGGGGTATTTTCTGAGGAGCAGGCTATTTTTAGGGCCCAACAGCTTGAATTGATATATTCTCAGTCTGGTGTCCTTCATAAATATTTGCCTAATGCTCCTCGCTCCAAATTAGACATATCCAAGACTAAACCCGGTCCTCATGGTGACGGACTTATTGGGTCGATCAATAGTGGTGCAGCTAACCTGCTTAGTCAATTGCAGCAGTTGTCTATACAATCTGCTTCTTCTGGTCAGGCTATGCCTGCTGAGTCATCGCCTTCTTAATCTTTGTTGATAAATGCCGTTCAGACTTCCAACTCTAAAGAAATTCAACAATCCGAAGGGAAGAAGAAGGGACGGAATAATAATAAGAAAAAGGGCAAGAATGGGAAGGGTAATGCAAATAAATCCAACGAGCATGTTGGTGAGGGTCCAAAGGATAAAAAGAAAGTGAATTTTCCATGCAAGTTATGTGCTGGAGACCATCTTACTCACCTTTGCCCTAAGATTCAAGATGCGCAGCGCTTGTTAGCTCAGCAGGGTTCTTCTAGTTCCCAGGCTGTGTTGACTAACCCTTTTCCCGCAGGGAAACAGTTAGTTGTTGGCGCAAATCAAAATACTGGGGCTTCCTCTGGGGGCACCTAGGAAGGGGAAAATCTGTCAAACATATATATGATGAGTGCTCACGTGGATATCACCACGAGATCCCGTGATTATGGTGAAGCTGACACTTCGAAAGCCAAGGGTGCTCCCGATGGTACTGAGCCGCTTCATATTACGAGGTCTACTGTTGAGCCTATACCTCGGATGCCAAAAGCATCTACTAAGCGTACGATGATTAATCCAAATGCCAGGTCTGCCCAGAACTACTCTATTGTGGAAGATCTGGCGCAGAGCCCTTGTGCCATGTCGGATCTTGAGGTGCTCCAGTCTTGCCCAGCTCAGCGCAGTGCTCTGTTCACTGCTATTGGGGCTGTTGATCCAAAGAACTCTCTTGTGATTACATTCGATATGTCTAATTTTAAAAATAAACTCCCCCATCATATGGCTTTTCATATCAAATCATCCTACCAGAAATTCAATATCTTTCGGACGGTCGTTGATGAGGGTGCTTCCACATGTGTGATGTATCTCACATGTTGGAAGGGAATTGGATCTCCCGTAGCTGTTCCATCTGCTACTCTTCTGACTGCATTTGATGGTCATTCTCACAGACCGCATGGTATTGTCCCAGCTTTTCCCATCTGTGTTGGGGGAAAAACTGTAAATATATAGGTTGAGATAGTTGATGCAAGCTTGGACTACAACCTTCTGTTGGGGCGAAACTGGATTTATGAGATGGATGCTGTTGCATCCTCATTATTTCAGATTATTTGTTTCCCTCACGAAGGGAGAATTGTTACAGTTGACCAATTGGACTGTTCTCCTGTAGACCTGAATGCATCTACTGACTCAACTATTCCAAAATTGGATAATGCCAAGCCGCCTGTTGAGAATTTAGGTGTTGGGATGTATTCTTCTTTGATGGGTACTTTCGATATTCCGCCTCCTACCGTTCATATAAATGCAATTTCATCCTCCAGGGCTCCTATTCGAAGAGATTTCTTCAGAACTCATTATTTTTCGGACCCTTGGACCTTACCTTCCCCTACCTCCACATTAGCAGAAGGTCAAGTGGGTGGAATGGCATTTTCGATGTCTGTAGCTGATATTGCTTATCAGTCTATTGTTGACTCTGCAGAGTCCATTCCAACTTCTCTTTCGCCAGAGGAGTTGGATGGCGATGTGGCTCCGGCTTGGACACTTAGTTCTTCTTCCACCCAGGATTTCCTTGATACCACTCTTCCATCTGAAGAGGCCATCCTGGAAGCTATGACTGGTGTAGATAGACCGTGGGATGATTTGCATCATCGGTCTTACTTTTTACCTGATTTGAGCGAAGTTGAATCAAGTTTTCCAAGTCCTTTGTCTCCTGGTCCTGTTCACCCAGTCCTGAACCCTTTAGCACCAACACAGGTATATGCTAAAGGGAACATGGCTGTGATTTCTCCAACTATCCCGATGAACATTTCTAGGGATCCCAATGTTATAGAGAATGTCTTCATCGGAGCTGAATGTTCCCCTGAAGAGATTCAGATTTACACCGATCTCTTTAAAGAGTTTAGGGATGTATTCGCTTGGTATTATGAGGAAATGCCTGGTATAGATCCATCTATTGTCCAACATGAGATCAAGACTTAGGAAAATGCCAAGCTTGTGAGGAAAAAAATTCGTCCGGTCAATCCTAGGAAGGCTGCAGCTATCAAAGCCGAGGTGGAGAAGCTACTCAAGGCAGGATTTATTTTCCCTGTTCCTTTGATAGAGTGGGTTTTGAATCCTGTTCCCGTGGATAAAAAACAAGGAAAAATTCGAGTTTGCATTGATTTCAGAGACCTTAATAAAGCATGTCCGAAAGATAATTACCCCACACCATTTATAGATCAGATTATCGATGAGTGTGCCGGTAATGAGATTTTCTCCTTCATGGACGGTTTCTCCGGATACAATCAGATTACTATCCGTCCTGAAGATCAGCATAAGACTGCCTTTATTTGTCCCTGGGGTACTTTTTCTTACAAGAAGATGCCTTTTGGTCTTAAAAATGTTGGGGCTACTTTTCAGCGGGCCATGTCATATGCCTTCCACGACATTAAACATATTATCGAGGCGTATTTGGATGATTTAGCTGCTCGTTCTCGAAAGAGAATGGATCATCCTGCTCACCTCCGTCAAGTATTTGAACGATGTCGTTTCTACAAGATTAGGTTGAATCCGAACAAGTGTGTTTTCGCGGTTACATCCGGTCGGTTATTGGGATTCATTGTGTCTTCGGAAGGGATTAGGGTAGATCCCTTCAAGGTTGAGGCAATACTTCGGTTGCCTCCCCCGTCGTCTATTCGTCAACTTCAAAGTCTACAAGGAAAGGCTAATTTTCTTTGGAGATTTATCGTAAATTATGCTGAAGTTACCAAAGGATTTATGAGATTGTTGAAGAAGGGAGTTCCATTATTTTGGGATGACTTCGCTTAGCACTCATTTGATGCTTTGAAAAAGCATTGAACTTTGCTCCTATATTGAGTCCACCCGATTATAGCAGGGACTTCCTTTTGTATCTTGCAGCAGCATAATCTACCATTGGTATGGTTCTGGTTCAGGAGGACGATGCTCTTATAGAGAATTTTATATAATATCTTAGTTGAGGCTTGGTAGGACCTGAACTCCGGTATACTCTGATAGAGAAACTAGCTTTAGCAGCTGTTCATGTTGTACAACGACTCAGACATTATATTCTTCTACATAAAACTTATGTTTTGGCAGCAGCCAATCCATTTCAGTTTGTTCTCAGTAGGTGAGTGATTGGGGGCAAATACAATAGATGGATTGTGATTTTGCAAGAATTTGATCTTGAGTTTATGTCTGCCAAGTCCAAGAAATCATTGGTTTTCGCGGAATTAATCTCTGAGTTGCCCTATGCAGAAGAGATGGTCTATGATGAATCCTTCCCGGATGAACATTTTTTTCTCATCTCTTCACAGGATCCTTGGTATGGGGATATCATTATGTATCTTCAGACTGCGGAGTTTGCCTCTACTTTTTCAAAAGATGAGTGCCGTAAATTGCATCACTTGGCTAAGAATTACTTAATTATTGGTGATGCTTTATACCATCGAGGGGTTCATTCAATCCTGAGACGTTGCTTAACTCTCGAAGAAGATGAGGTTGTGCTGAATGATTGCCACTGTGGATCTTGTGGCGGTCATTTATCTGGGCTTGCTACAGCCCAAAAAATCTTGCGTGCTGGATACTTTTGGCCTTCTATTTTCAAAGATTGTATGGAGTCAGTCAAAAAATGTCATCCGTGTCAAGTTTATACTCGAAAAATGCACGCTCATCCAGCTCTGCTTTTTCCGATCATTATTGTCGGTCCCTTTACAAAGTGGGGTATTGATTATACTACTTGTAACCCGCCTTCGGCTAAAGGTCACAAGTACATTATTGTAGCAGTAGAATACTTTATGAAGTGGGTTGAAGCTATGCCTACTTTTGGGAATGATGGTGAGACAACAACTCTTTTTCTTTTCAACCAGGTTATTGCTTGTTTTGGTATTCCTAGAGAGATTGTCACTGATCATGGCAGTCATTTTTAGAATAGCATGATGGCTGAGTTGGCTCTAAAATTAGGTTTCCGGCAGGAGCATTCGTCTCCTTATTATCCTCAGGCCAATGGGCAGGTGGAAGCCGTGAACAAATCCTTGAAGACCATTCTTCAAAGGACAATTGATAAAGCTTGATCCAACTGGCATATCATGATGTATCCTATACTTTGGGCATATCGGACGTCAATGAAAAATGCAACTGGATTTACTCCGTTTCAACTAGCTTACGGGCTGGAATCCATATTTCCCATTGAATGTGAGATTCCTTCTCTAAATTTAGTTGTTGAGCTTCTTCCTGACACTTCTAGTCTCGAAGAGCGCCTCCTTCATCTGGAACATATTGATGAGTAGTGTCGGGATGCCGCTACGATGAATGAGGCGCATAAGAAACGAGTTAAATTTTAGTACGATAAGGTGGTCAAACCTAGGGTTTTCTCGGAAGGCGACCTCGTTTTGGTCTATGCCCAAGAGAAGGATGCCCTGGGCGCAGGAAAGTTTAAGTCTATGTGGTATGGCCCCTTTATCGTTAAAAGAGTCCTTAAAAAAGGAGTGTATGCCTTGGTTGATTTTGAACGAAATGATTTGGCGGAGCCCAGAAATGGGCTCTATTTGAAAAGGTATTGTGCCTAGGCTTCGGCCTGGCATTTTTATTTTGTATATAGTTAGTTTTGTTTTGTACATATCTGTTTTTTTTATCTTTGATGTGATGGTGATGTTTTTGATCTTCTTTGGCAGGTTGTGTCGAATGTCATGATTCATTATGGTTTCGCCGATGGTGCTAGTAGACACACCCGAAAATTGGCTTCTGCGGCTTGGGTGCTTCATTATCCATCCCGTCAGCTGTTAGTATCAAGAGGAGTCTGCATTGGTCCTGATTCCAATAATATAGAAGAGTACACTGCAGTTATTTATCTACTCTCAGAGGCAATATCTTTGGGTATTGATTCGTTGGTAGTTTTCTTGGACTCCTAGCTGGTGGTGTCGCAGTTGAACAATACTTATCGGGTTCGAGATACATTTTTACTCCGATTGTTTTTGAGGGTACATTTGTTACAACGATCATTTCAGTTTTTAACATTCATTCATATTCCTTGAGCAGAAAATTGGATGGAAGACTCATTAGCTAATCAAGCAATTGATTGGCATATTAATCATTCCATACATTAAAATTTAACCATAAAAAACGTCATGCATTTTTTATACATCACATCATAAATCGCTGTATATATATATCATCAGAGTATTCAAAAAAATATACAAAATTTGGATCCATAAGTCATACAAAATTAGGGCTTATGCCCGATCATGTTCAGTATCAAAAATATACTGTCATCTAGTAATCATATCTATCTACTCCGGTGGTCCCTGCCCAATATTTGTGTTCCTATAGAACACGATCGCAGTAGCGACACGGTGGAATAACCGCACCCAGTCATGTGGTACTCCCACTACCCATCTCTGGATAGCCTCAGGTAAGTCTTCCACTGCAGCCATAGGCACTTGGTGGGTCAAACCCTCCAAGTTTCTCTGAACGGAATGGAGAGTCCTGCCTGGGTCTTCACTATCTGCCTCGCCTCTGCAGCGCTTATGTTGTGGGTAGTCCTTAGGACGGACTGGTCCAATATTTGTATCATGGTCATCATAATATTGTAAGTCATTTTGAATCCAATAAAAAAATATGTCTTGTTTTCACATTTTTTCTCATCATAAAGAAAAAAAATCATATAAATTAAAAATTTGCAATCTTACCGATTGCGCCCCATGCCATTCCAGGTGGAAGGACGAGGTCTGGATCACCGCGCAAAACCATCCTGGCATAGGGATAGTCCTCCACAGCGATGACTTGTTCCTCCCATAATTGGAAGAAATCGTCGTCCCAAGGGATTCGGGGAACTTCACCTCCCCCTAGTCTCTTCATCAAATCAGCCCATCGGGCAATTCTTGGGTCTCTTGGATTGTTGATTGAAGAGATCACTTTGGGTCGAAGCCCAGGAATATTCTCAAAGAATAATGTCATCAAAATGGTTCCGTACCCGAAATTATTTGTTTTAGCTTTCCGGATGGAGGTCAGTTGTTGCTTCATATTGGTTAACAGAGCTATACACCAATCATACAGATGGACTAGGCTTTCTACAGCTATGCTCATCTGGGTCCTGGATGCCTGATGCAAGGAAGCAGATCCTGCTACCCTGCCAATGGTAAATAGGAGAATCTTCATGTGCATATCTCTCAAATATTTTATAGAAATCCGAGTCCCTAATTTTTTGGACCCCTCTACACAGTAGACGTGGACATAGTCATCCACCATAAGCCCTCCCACAGGCTTGCCGTGCAAATCTACTGGGTCTTCCCTCCGTGAGAGTTCAGTAATGAAGTAAATGTCTTCCACTTCTATGTGTATAGGCATTTGATATATCATGAAACAATCTTCCTCCAGTTCCCAGTAATTTACCAGCATTTCAAGCAACCGGACGTTACTTTTCATATTTGGAATTTTTAAAAATTTTAGCAATCCTCAATTTCGAAGGATATTGAGCGACTATTGATCTTGCATTACTTCATTATCAATTGCACCATGCTCACGTTCCCTCCAAGAGATGGTCATCCTGAAAAAATTCATTTATTTGTTCATTAGAAACATTTTTTACTTCATGGTTGTGCATACGCGACTTACCTTGTACACAATCGCGTATCATACGCGGTTTGGTCCATACGAACCCGCGTATGCGCAGAGCCCGAAATTAAAACAAATGTTTTTTACGGTGAAATTTCCAAATTTTAACTCTATTAATAGACAAAATTGATAATAATGATGGATTAAGAGTTTACCTAACTAATTCGGCGAAGTTTGACTGCTGATTGCTCTTGTTTTGACGAAAGAGGGTTTTTCTCCAGAGCTCTTTTTTCCAAAATCAGCAAGTAACAATGAACCAAAAATGAGGTAACATGTGTATTGATGCCCAGAAATTGAAAATTTTTGCAAAAATTTGTTATGCCTATTTTTTCAATCTATCTTAAGCTGCATAACCCGGATGCTTGTAAGTGTCAAGATTGGTATATTTTTAGGTACATTTTGATGAAGTTGAGACTGTTCTGGTTTTTTATCCATGACTGCTGACCTGTCATGGCAGGTATATGATCTTCACTGGCATATAGGTTAGGAAATCCATTTTTCGTTGCATTTTTCATACTAGCCTCCATTCTGATCACTTGCCATAGGGTCGATCCCATCAGGTCATGAGTATTTCACCCATTTCACTCGGCGATTATTTAATCATGAGTTGGTGGTAGAGCCTTCCTTTACATGGGCTTCCTAGTTAGTTCCTCGATAGCACTTGTTGCCCATGCTGCGTTTCATGTAGGCTCGGGGAGTCCTCTTTAGTCCCACCATGACTTATGTGTTGAAGCTTCATTCTTCTTCTTCTTCACTGTTATTTTTTCTGGCTATTACCCTAGAGGCTCCCTGGTGTCATTGAGTTGTATCACTGCATTGCATATTGGCTACTTGTTTATCCTGGCCTTTAGCTGGCTTTATTTGGACTCGATGTTTAAGCCATATTTTGACCTTGACTTTATGTACAAGTTAGCCATTGCATGCACTTAGCTATCGCAAATTGACACCCTTATTACCCATGTATGGAACATTGATTACTGATACTGATTACTGATTACTGATACTGATATTGATTGATTACTGATACTAATAGTTCCATGGAGTGTCGCTTACCAGTTTTTGCCAGGAACTAGAGAATCTGTTTACTGATACTCATTCTATCCATTTTACTATAGCATTCTTTTATTCTTTTTAGGCTTATTATATGAAAAAGACAAAAAAAATAAATATGAAAAAAAGAGCGGGAACGAGATGTTACTTCATAATTTGATGGCAGTACAGTATCAGTTTGTCGCCCTTGAACAAAACACATGCAGTCATATATTTCCTTCATTGGGGATGGTTTTAGTCTTGACCTAGGTTCATCGTTTTCCCTTATTTCACTGGTCAGTCCTCCCCCGGTTGGTTATCTCTTCCAATCATATGGAGAGTTTGTTTTTTCCTCCTGCATAACAGACTTATACAGTGTCATTTTTACTACCATGGTCATCACGAGTCGTGCTTTTGTTCAAGGGAGGTTTAACCAGAGTCGGCCATTCTGCAGTGTCTCTTGATTCATTATTCGGTCGGCCTTCCTAGTATTGTCAGTATCTTGTTCTATCACATCAGATATTTGGTCTCTGTTCGTGCTGGTTTGAGAAGGTCTCCATTGACTTCTTGCTGGCGGGTTTGTCTCTTATCGACTATGACATATTTCTTTGAGAGTAAACCTAGAGCCGCACCCTAGCCCTATTTCCATCATTGATAGGTGACCTTGTGCTCAGCATTTGATCTTCATTATGGGTCTTTGACTGAGTCCTTTTCCTTGTGTTTGACGTCAGCATACATTATCACACTTGGGATTCGTGCAGTGCCTTGATCTCCATTTGACCCTATCGGTGGATATCTCACCTCTGTGTCAGCTTTCATTATTGGTTCATTCAGAGGGTTTCTACCGTGCACTAGCTTCATCTTTTGCATGTCGGAACGTACTTCGGTTTGGTTCTGTCACTCTGCTTCATCCGATTCCTTCCAAATTTTGGCCTACGGGTTACACTCGCGTTGGATTGATGTGGGATGCCTTAATGCCTTCCTTCCAGCAGATCTTTTCGCATCAACTCTGACTCATTTCTCTGGGAATAAGGTTTAGAGTTTTTTGTCAGTACCTTAGGGTTTCCAGTCATCAGTGGCAGAATCTTCGCTATAGACAGTGGGGATTCATCATTGCCTCCTGATTGGTAGATTCTTCCAAGTGTTTGACTTCAACTCATTCATTCACACTTGTTAGATTGTATTGGGGCACCTTGACACTCATTTTCATTATCAATGGGTTGTCTCGCATTAGTTAAAGGTATACATTATTAACTGGTAATTAAACGATTTCTCACATGGTCGACTTCAACTCATTTATTCCCATTGTGTAAAATTGTGCCATAGTGATCGGTGAAGACCTCGGGTTGCATCAGCATCTTTCGGTTCAATTTTGACAGTCCTTTCAGTTTCTGCCAGTGATGTCGTCCACCTTTATATGTTGCAGTGTCAGTACAGCAGCATCCTATATGTTGGCTCCCGAGTTGCGTGACTGTACCATCTGTTCCACCCCTTATGATTTGGTACTTGGAGATTCAGTTACTTTTGTGATCAGACATCCATTTTCAGCATCCTTGATCAGTTTTTCTATATGTGATACTTGGACATTGATTCTGACTTGTAGTTTCGGGCCGTGCTCAGTTGATTCATTATGTACTTTCAGTTCAGCTATACTTGTATATATTATGGATCTATTCTGTACTTTCTATATGGATATATTTCTGACTGAGCATGGTATGCCCACCTCAGACATGAGCTGACTCTTTGTATTCTTTCATTGGTTTTTCGCAGGCTGAAATATGGTGAAGTCCTCTCTTGTCCTTGCGAAGTTATTTCTATGAACATAATACATTTCAGCCATCATGTACCCCTTCTGACCTCATATATTAGGGGGCATATGTTATAGCATCATTTTTCACCCTCATGTGATTCATGATTGTCTCTTTGGCCTTGGGCACCCATTCCCACAGACTTGAATAAAGTTCATAAAAAATAG